>CM046842.1:21494839-21717339 GCA_025618425.1 Heliocidaris tuberculata
CTGGGTCCTGGATAGGAAAAAGATAATTGTTGATTGGCCAGAATCTGTCTTTTAAAAGCCACTTTTTTATGCCCAAATGTACATTTTGCTAAGCTACCTCACTCAAATGTCCTTAAGATCTTGTTTATACATTTACCTCTTCAAAGACAGCCTTGGTGAAATCTCCACACCTCACCGTACCATCATAGGCCACCGAGTAGAGCTTGTTCGAGTCCTGGGGTGCAAAGCGAAGGCAATTCACAGGTCTGGTATGGGGCGCAAACAGGAAGACACCGTCGTCACCTTTTGTGGAATTCTGGGATGGGTTCAAGAACAAGAATCATGTAGTTTCAGGGATATCAGGTAACAAAATAATGGACATCAAATACTGATAAAGAGAGAAAATAAGGAGTTATACATATGAGCCCAAATTCTCAAGAGGATTATTAGAAACCATGGTTTAAGTGCGTAGCCTCATGTGCAGTGAACAGGTAATACACACTTGTATACATGTATTTTAGTCCACAGTCGAGGTTAAATCGTGGTTAAAACACAGGTTTAAACTTTCCATCTCCCATGTTAATTCAAGCTAAGGAGGTCAAGCTTGAGATTATATAGTGACAAATTAAAAAATACTGCAATGTGTACATAGAGGATAATACAGTGGAACCTTGTTATAAAGAACACTGTTATAACAAACTCTTGTTATAACAAGGTAATTTTGCCAGTCCTACTTCTTTGTTTTCAACTGCTTTTTAGCCCTGATATATTACAAGGTTTCAATATAAAGAGGTAATTTCCTTGGTCCCAAGGGTTTGCTATACCAAGGTTCCACTGTAGCCGACTTATTAATATGTATTGCGATCTGACGATTTACTGATCAGGTCCCCGTTTCATAAAACTTGTTATCAATAACAAGCTACAATAATTGTTATAAGCTACTGAAATCCTTGAATCAGATTGGCTGAGAGCAGATTTGTCGTAGAAATGGAACAGTTGTTATGGATAACAAGTTTTATGAAACAGTACCCTGGGGTGCTAATCTGAAAGTGAGACAGAGAATGAAGAATACATACAAAGCCTATTTCTGATATTGGTACATCTTTCAGAAAAAGACCAACTGGAGAAGAAGAAAGCAAGGAAGAGAAAAAAAATGGTGCAACTCCTTTTTGCCATGCTGTTATGGAAGATTGCTGACATTTCTTTCTTAAATGACCAAGATAGAGAAGGCAAGAACATCAAGTACTCACCACATCCCACAGACCTATCTTTCCCCACTTGTCTCCCGCTAGCACGATGGTCCTCTCCACCGAGGGATGAACAGCCACAGAGAAGATGCGTTCAGGAACCACCTTAGCAATGTATCTCTCCTTCATCTTCATCTTTTGAGTTGTTTGGTAAACCTTCCAAGAAACATTGAGAAGATAAAGTATATGATTTTCATATAACACACTAAAGTGAACCCATAAAAGAGCAGGTGTATTTTGTTAACCCTGCAGCAGATTACGCCAAAATCGTAATAGTTGTAAAGGTGAAGTCCACTCTGTGTGACAGATAACATCTGTTATTTGGTAATTGCCTCAGTGATGTCAATGGGGTATTCCCCACAAGAACCCACAATTGTACATAATTCTTACAGGGGTCAGATTTTCTGATTTGCATTTTTGGTTCACTCCTGAATTACGAAAAGGATATCTTCCATTGTTATTTAAACTTTACAAAGCATGAAGGAAGAAAGCTTCAGGCTAAACAAAGAGCGATAACATTCAAATACTTGAGCGGAATTAGCCTCCCATGGTATGAAAGGGTTTAAGTCTGTGTAAAATGGGACAGAACTCACTTGTCCAAGTCCTTGTCATCTGCTTTGACACTAGTCTTTTCACCCCTGTTGAGAGCAGCAAGACCTTTCACAAAGTCAGCCCCGGCATCAGTCTTGTCCACTTTCTTCACGTTGGTGGCGTCCATCTTGACTGGATCCGAGGGCAGTCTATCTGGCTGTGTGCAATAAGGACAACAAAAAGAATGTCAAGTTTGCCACCCATGGTTACAAAAGGGATTAAATTACATTCTGAATTGCAGCAAAATTAGAAATATTGACAACATGGAACTTTTGCAAACTGTACGCAGAGATTTTCACGGGCAAGGAACTTTCACAATTAGCAAAAATTTTAGTTTTGTCGGCTGTGATGAAAATTTTGTAACCACTAACAAAGTTTGCAAACATAGCAATGACTCTGTAAGAAATATATAGCAAAATTAGTAATAAAAATAGTAAAACGTTTTTTTTTTACTATAGCGCATATCACACTATGCACTTCCAAAGTGGTTTTGGCAACAGTATTTGCCAATCTTTCATGTAAGTCAGCTTCCATCAAGTCTCTCTTCACAGAGAAAAATAGCCTGAAGAACTTGTATGTTTACCTACCCGTTCTTTGGTCTGTGCTAGGTAAAGCGTATGCAGTGGAGGCTCTTTGAACCTCTCAGGTAATGATGTCCCCTCAGGACTCTTGTTCTGCAGACGGAGCGAGGGCGGTCTTCGTACAATCGGAGTATATTCCGACCTCTTCTGGCTGGATTTGGAATAAGAATTTTTTTCAAAAGGTTTCAGGCTCTGTTTTCATAAGACTTGTTATAAATAGCAACTGCCACAGATCTACGACAAGCTTGTTCAGAGCCAATCAAATGCCATGATTTCAGTAGCTTATAACAATCACTACAACTTGCAACTGATAAGCAGATTTATGAAACAGGGTCCTGATCCTTGATGATAAGATCTTTAGACTTTATAGCAGCATCAAAATCTTGACTATGAGGCAACAAAACCAAATAAGGTGCCAGTATGGTGACTTTTCTGAAACTATCAATGTTAATCTATGGAATTGTAAACGTACAGTTCAAAGGGTATGAGTGCTTAGGAGGCACATGGCAATTCAAGATATTTCGGTGTCCAACAAAATAATGTTAGATTTGTCCCCGATTTCATACCCCTCAGTCAAATGACCTATTCACTCAATTAAGAATAATGTACATAATTTAGTTATTGCAAATTTCAAACATTCATCAACCTCAGCCTGCCCAACCCGTTTCTCTGACCTTCCAGTCTTCACTCATTTAAATTACACATGGTCAGAAATGGGTAATTGCTCTCGGCATCATAAGATCAAAGTGATTTAAGGACAAGGTTTAACTGAATTGGCCTACCTCTTGAGTCCTCTGGTTTGTGTTTTGGGTTTCTGGACCTGGCCCTGGGGGGAGAGCGCCACTAGATTCTCCTTGGCCTGAAATAAAGTCAGAGTTTAAAAAGCTTAACATTGATAAGGTAGCTTAGCGAAACATTGTGGTGCATAAAAACGTGGGAAAGACGCATATATGACAAAATTATTCAACATCGAAAGTAAATTTCACAGAGGCAGAACCAATATATTAGGATGTAGAATTAGTATTTACCTCTTTGAACAATTTTTAAGCAAAATAATATGAAAACTTTTATTCAGATATGTCTGCTTCTTATTTTAGAAGCACGGACAAAACTGGCAATTTTCCTCTTTGCTTCTTTTCCGTGTCTTTATGCAGCATTGTGTTTCGCTAAGCTACCTAAGGGAGGATAACTCCAACTGATGACAGTTCACTAGGAATAACAGATCCAACAGTATAAGAACCATGTATTCATTTGCTTTTGAAAGTATTATAAAACGTTATGAAGCCAAATTAATAACCACATATTAAATTATGTTGTTTTTCTTGTTTTTCTTTAAGCTACAGTATAATATTTAGTAGTCTATGATGAGTTAAAATGTACAAATATCCTTTTTTGAATGTACATGTATTTTCATGCTTTTGTTTATCATTCATTCATTTTTCATGTTTGTATTTGATAATGTACTGTTTTTTTTTATGGACCTTGTGCAGATTAGCCTAGTGCTAACAAGTTATCCAATAAAGTCTACCACTCCTACTACTACCACTACTACCACTACTACTACTACAACTACTACTACTACTACTACTACTACTACTACTACTACTACTACTACTACTACTACTACTACTAACCACTACTACCACTACTACCACTACTACCACTACTACTACTACTACTACTACTACTACTACTACTACTACTATTACTACTAACCACTACTACCACTACTACCACTACTACTACTACTACTACTACTACTACTACTACTACTACTACCACTACTACCACTACCACTACCACTACCACTACCACTACTACTACTACTACTACTACTACTACTACTACTACTACTACTACTACTACTACTACTACTACTACTACTACTACTACTACCACTACTACCACTACTACTACTACTACTACTACCACTACTACCACTACTACCACTACTACTACTACTACTACTACTACTACTACTACTACTACTACTACTACTACCACCACCACCACCACTACTACTACTTCTGCTACTACTACTACTACTACTACTACTACTACTACTACTACTACTACTACCACTACTACTACTACTACTACTACTACTACTACTACTACTACTACTACTACTACTACTACTACTACTACTACTAATACTACTACCACCACCACCACCACCACCACCACCACCACCACCACTACTACTACTACTACTACTACTACTACTACTACTTCTACTACCACTACTACTCTACTACTACTAAGTTGTACAATAAGAGAATTTCTTTTTTCATATGGTATGGGTATTTTTTCAAAATCAGGTATTTCTCCTTTACTGTACGGGTAAAATTCAAATGCTTTGAAGAACCTACAAACTCCTACCCTACAATACATTCCCATCACACTGACAAAAAACCACACCGGGGCTCCTGTTTGATAAAACTTATCATCAATAACAACTGCCTGTTTCTATGACAAATTTGCTCTCAGCCAATCAGATTCCAGGATTTCAGTAGCTTATAACAATTATTGTAACTTGTTATATTGATAATAAGTTTTATGAAACGGGGCCCAGACAGACTATGCACGTCACAAACAATCCTACCACCACAAATAGCCAAGATTTTGTCCAATATGCAGTCAGTGTGGCAGGGGTCTGGCAGTACAACCAAGGTACAAAACTAACCTTAAAGATGTCGAGGGAAGCAAAGAACTCGGCATTCTTGGATATGTTCTCCATCCTCTTTCTCTCGTATTCGGACAAACCTGGGGTCGTCTCTTCATAATCACTCTGTTTGAATAAATGTAACAAGAACAAGAAAATTTGAAAACCACAAAAAAAAATGAATACAATTTTCCACATGTCAAGATGTACTGTATTTACACTACATACAAGCTATATTTTCAGCATGGGTTTAATTTGCAAATATCTTGAAGTTTTATTGGGTTACAAATTCAATAATGCATGAAAATGAACTAACAGTATTTGTAAACATCTAATGCGAGTAGCCTGGATCAATTTTAGCACCATGAAATTTGGAAATGTATGTCTCGAACATTCCCCAAATATGTGAAAATATCAATAATATACATGTATGACACATGTCTCATTGAGACCTGTACATCATCCGCATAAAATCACTTTCTGAAAAGCACCCTAAACAGGAATTGCAGTAGGAGTCGTTTTGATAGCATAAACAGGGAAACCTGTCTAACATCTCTGATTTTTATACCCTTAGTGGCGATTTCCGCAGATCTTCTTCTTAGCACCTCTGAATTTGATACCCTAAACGCATAACCCGTGTAAGGGGCCTAATGCTGAAATAGTACCCTTTTTATCCGTTTTCATGTACGCGGATGATGTACAGGCCTCAACGAGACCCCCCCCCCCCCCCCCCCCTCCAGGATCCTTTTTAACAACAAGCCCCTCCAAAAAAAAAAAAAAAAATTCTCAGAGTTTCACAGAAATCATCAGGAAAACAGTTTGACCATATTTACAAGTTCTACCCATGTCTGGTGCACACAGACCTCATTAGAATTTCCATGCTGGTTCAAACATATCAAAAATGTTTCACCTCTCGAATGTTTCATGCTCCACTTGAGGAGGAAAAAAAAAGCCTTCACAGCAGTTTGGTAGCGATGGTATCTTGCTATTTATCAACTATTATCAAGGGAATCTGATTGAAACTTTTTTAGGGCTTACAATAACTGAAAGTGGGCTTTCTCTCTCTCTCTTTTTTTTCCTGCTTACCATATCCGAGTCTGGTTCTTCTTTCAGAGGTTGTACACCATCCATCATTCCCTCTTCTTCTTCATCCTCCTCCTCCGTCTTTTCCTTCTTCACCTTCTGCTTGCCTCTTGTCTTCACGTTCTCCTTCAAGACGTCCACCTTCGTCAGCGAGACTTTGACATTCTGTGAGATACGAGGTGATCGTCTGGTGCCTTGCGTGAGGTTTGAGGGTTTGGTATCAGGTGTCTCCACTTTCAAACTCACGGCAGACTGCAAGACACATAAACACAATTTGTTTTTATGCAACTTTAATTCTTGTAATATAATTATGTAGTGTCTATTATAATTTTTTAATATTATTTGATATTTTCTTATCAATTTTCAAATGAGGAGGAGGAGGAGGAACTGTAGGTGCACCCTCCCCACCCCCCTCCCTACCCTTAATTCCCATTCCACTTTTTTGGCATGTCAGGTATGGTAGCTACTGCAAAAATCTGAAGTCAACCTGTAGGCTCATTCCATCAGAACAAGCCTTTCCTCTCCTCCCCCCTCCCCCAACCCGCCCCTTCCACAACATCCCTGCGATTTCGCAATAACATAACCAGAAATCTACTAAACCTGCCATTTTGAAGCACCATTGTCAATTTGAGGATCGCCATAGAAAGTAAATTGAGACTTTTCAAACTTTCATAACTTTTTCATTTCGTACTGATTTTAAATTGATGGAACTTTTTATAAAATCGCTTCTCTCTATCCTCTCTTGTCATTGAAATTGAAATTTCCCCAGGGTTTCATTCTCCTTTAAAGACAAGTCTAACTTAAAGATCATTAAAGGAGAATGAAACCCTGAGGAAAAATCAATTTTAATGAAAAGAGCGGATCGAGAGAAGAATTTTTTAAAAGTTCCATCAAAATCGGTTAAAGGGTACCAATCACCAAAAATAATTTTGCTCTGTATGTTAGAGGTTGAATGTCATTACTACATTCAAAATATGGGCTTCAAATATTAATTCTAGAAAGTGATATTGCAATTTTAATTACACTCTCTATAAGCATAATTAAGCGACTCGTGAGTAGACTACTCAATGCACCCGTACGCACTCGCCAAGGTAAAGGCTCGTGCGGAACCACTCACGGGACCATCACTATATGGAGCTGTGTCAATTTCGGCCTGTCATGACCTCAAAGTTGAAGAGGTAAAAACACCAATGTAATTGGCAAAATTCTGAGAAAATACTTCCTTCTACATTTTAGAATGATAGAATATCTAATTTCATGCCAGATCCTTTGATAGGATCTTTATCATCACGATCAAGTGAAATTTTCAGGCTGTTTTTGGTCGGTGATCTTGCTCTCTGCCGCACACATACATGTATGTGCAAGATATCACACACTTGCTGGGAGGCAATTGCTCACAGTCAGGTGATTGGTAGAAATGAGAAAGTTATGAAAGTTTGAAAAAGTCTCAATTTACTCTCTATGGTGATTCTCAAATTGGCAATGTTGCTTCAAAGTGACAGGTTTAGTATATCTACTCTAGATCTAGATCTAGTAGAACTCTCGATATGCTTTGTACACAAAATTTCATATTTTCTCCATTATCTCTAAAAATGCTGCTTGTCTTTTTGTGAACTCAACATAGATCTATGTTGTGTCAAATACATTTTCCCATGATAGATTTATATCTTGAGCTAAGAATTAAGGAGACAAGCTGCACCTTGAGAGATACTGGCAAAGGGGAAAATATGAAATTTTGTGTACTAGAGCCTAGAGGATCTACAAAACATATGGAGAGACTTTTCAAACTTTCATAACTTTCTCATTTTTTAACAGATTTTGATGAACTTTTTTTTAAATTGCTTCTCTCTGTCCTCTCTTAATCCACTCACACTTATGCGAGGTTATTGGGGATTAACTCTTATTGCTCTCCAATCACAGTCTAGACTCTGTATTGGGTTTTTTTTCCCCCAGCCGGCAGCCCAGGGTTTCATTCTCCTTTTTAAGCATGTGAAGTTTAAGTTTACTTAAGTTCATTTGACACGTACAGGCTACAGCATACAGAGCTGAGCCTGAGGTTTAACCTGTAACCATGCATTCATTACATCAAAAATGATTTTCAACACAACAAAACCATGAAAACAGGGCAGGCACTTTATACAGGTAAAAGTCACAGACCCGGACCCAGAATGGCAGAATCTCCCCGCCGCGGAGGCGCCAAGTGCCGACCAGGCCAGACACATGGATATGCCTGAGCTGAAGCTGAGCGACGTCGCGACCCGCAACTGAACCATGTGATGAACTGCACTGGCGTGCAAAACAAACGGAACCGTACCTTCGCTCTCTTTGATTTCGTTGCAGAAGTTGTTGTTGACGTAACAGAGCTTCCGCCTCGGCCTCGTTTGGGTCTGGTACGTGTTGTAGGAGCCATGTTTGACGACTTATAAAAGATTTTTGCACCTATCATTTATAATAAAATTGTGTGATACAGTCGTGAAAATTGACAGGACAGCAGCGTTGCGGAGAGTCGATCGAGTCGCCGATCACGTACGTACAGCTAGCTCGCTCGCTGACCAAAATTAATGAAGCGCGCGCAATCGCGAGACGAAAAAGTTGTGTTTACATAAATAGCGCGCGCTTTGATTATGAAAGATCAACAACCTCTTCACCGGGAATTCGTGCATATAACACGAGCCTGCTCTTTTGCTTGTAAAATTTGGCCCAGCGGAGCGGAAGTACTTTCTGCTAGCACAGAAACTAATTTGACACTTAATCAGAAAATCATTGTGTCACGAGAGAAGCCTAGCCCAGGCCAGCTGCCTCACTGGCAACGTTGCCAGAGTTAGCAGAATAGTCTGCTTTCCGGGCAGGATTTTGACCACTTTATAGCATCTAGCACTATGCTCAGTGGCGCAAATCCATTTTAAAATTCGGGGGGGGGGGGGACACCACATGATTTAACTTTTGTACCTGTCCTAAATGTCTGAACATTTTTTCTGCAACAACACAAAAAAAAAGGTTTTAACATTTTGGGGGTCTAGTCTCCCTCCATAATTCTCTGACGATCAACAACAACAACAACAAAATATCACATTTTTGGGGTCTAGTCTCCATCAAAATTCTCTGACAAGCAAAAAAAAAACAAAACAAAAACAAAAACAAAAACAAAAAAGGTTATCGCATTTTTGTGGCTCTTAGTTTTCAACAAAAAAAAATTCTCTGACAAGCAACAAAAAAGAAAAAAGAAAAAAAAAAGGGTTATTCAAAAAAGTGGGGGGGGGTCATGTCCCCCTGTCCCCCTGGATTTGCGCCCATGATTATGCTTAGCATAATTTGACAAAATTTAGCAGAATTTTAGCATAATTCTGGTGTTTTTGTTTGTTTGGGGTTTTTTTGCTTGTCGGAGCATTTTTGAGTAAAATTACCCCCCCCCCCCCCTTTTTTTTTTTTTTTGTTGTTGTTGCCGGTCAGAGAATTTTGGAGTAAAAATACACCCCCAAAAATGCTGATAACCTTTTTTTTTGTTTGTTTGTTTGTTTGTTGTTTTTTTGTTGTTTTTTTTTTCGCTTGTCAAAGAAAAGTTTGGAGTAAATACACCCCCAAAATGCTTAAAAACCTTCTTCTCTGGGGCGCAGATTTTTTTTTTGATTTTTTTATTTAGCAGAATTTTGCGCTGCTCCCTATCATAATTCCATTTTTAACGCTGTTCACACGGTCGATCATGTCAAGGAGCAGCGATGATAGTACAGGGCATATATGGTAGTCCTATACAGTGCAGACACTCTACCAAGAATCGGTGTCAGCCTCAAGCCTAGCTAAATAGGCCATCAAACCAGGCGACTTTGTGCACTGGCCTGCTCCCCTGCTCCCATGGGCGCAAATCCTGGGGGGACAGGGGGACATGTCCCCCCCCCCACCTTTTTGAAGATAGGCGAATGTCCCCCCCCCCCCCCATTTCAAAATGGATTTGCGCCACTGCCTGCTCCTAGCAGGGGTGTCATCCGTCACCCATATATTCTTAGAGTACATTTGTAAAATGATATTGTAATTATTGGTAGCCGCCGTAACACCCCCAGTCATGAAAACAGATCGACACCCCTGATATAATGCAACTTTTCACAATCTCAGTCGTTTTTCTCCCTCACTCAAATTGCCTTTGCTTAAGATTTCGAAAAAGGTGCGTCCCGTCATATATATACTGCATGAATAGTGGTTTTTAAAAAGAATTCAGAATTCCTCCCTAATGACAAGTATGATTCACCACGCGGGCCATCTTGTGAACAACATAATAGAATTTTTCAAAATTATTTTACTAACTCGATAAAGATTTACTAAATCTGTGCTGCCAAGCTAAATCATTATTCTTTTCTATCATATAGATTTCTCTCTCTCTTTCGGGCTGGGGGTGGATGTGGATGTTTTGTTGTTGTTGTTGTTGCTGCTGCTGCTGCTGCTTTTTGCGAGTTGGAAAAGTTCAGCTCCCTTTGTCTGAAAAAAACAACAACATGACTTCCTGCGTCAGGCAAATGAAGCCTCGCGTCGTGGTTATAATCTGTAGTTTTTATTAGTTTCAGCTCTTACTTTGCCTTGAATTGATGATAATTATGCGAAATTAATAATTAGGTAGGTCGTCCTTATTTTTGAATTGTGATCGTAGAGAGCAAACCATTACAAAGTGGTCTCGCTCGAGTTATTAAAATAGCAAAGTCGGGCCCAAATGGGAAAAAAGAAAACTGAATGATCGACCCGGCATAGAATGAGGTAGGCGCTCTCCAGGGGAGGATCCATGATGTTGGGAAAAAAAATAACAACAATAAAACAAGCAAACAGCTCAAAGGGTGGCACAAAAGTTACTGTTAGTGTCCCCCCCCCCCCCCTTAAGGTAGGCCGCTTGGATTTCAAGGGGAGAGGGGCACCCGGATATAACCCCCCCCCCCCCCCTCCATCCGTGATATGTGCTATGATCGAATCGAGTTTACATGCTTTGTAAAGAAAAGGAGGCGTACAATTTATATTATTACAGTCTCTTAAACAGTATTAGTGATTTGATACTGAAATTTGCAAAGATTTTGACCATGTAAGGATTCCGGCAATAATGAGCCTTTGTGAGCGATCATTGTCCCTTTAAATGATAAACTGATCTCGTGAGCATCGAGTATTGGCAACACGTCCATATAAAAAATCAATAATTCATCGCGAGACTTCATGTTTATTTACACGCCTATGATATTAGACTTTGAAACAGTGTTATTCTACAGCCCCATCAAATATTTCGCATTGAATGACAATAGTCAAAATGGCGTTCTCATTCCCACGCATGGTATTTCTGTGTACGGCTTCTATTGTTTTATTATCATGGCATGCTAGCGGGGTTATTTTGAATAGAGCAGTGTGCCCCTGTTCCAATCATACATTGTGTGCTCCAATACGAGCCACTGCAAAGAATGAGGTAGGTATAGTATATAGAAAGCTCTATATGAATTTGTGGATGTCTGAGAAATAGTGGTTACTATATTCTTTTAATGCGTGTGTAATCTAAGTAGTTACCAAAATTTACGGTTGTATCATAGAACTTGTATGGTTATATTCTCTCTCTCTCTCTCTCTCTCTCTCTCTCTCTCTCTCTTTCTCTCTACCTCCCTCTTACACACACACACACTGACACACACACTCTCTCTTCCCCCCCCCCCCCTTTTCTTTCTCTCTCTCTGGCAGGGCCCATATATGCGGGTACCCATGATTCTACTAAAGAAAAAGATATTCACAACTATTTCACGTATAGCACTAATTTGTTTATTCATAGCCTATGCGATCAGCAACTGAAATGGAGACCAATATTCGAAATGTTTGTATTTCGGTATAATATTTCGGATATATATGTATATATATATATATATATATATATATATATATATATATCAGTATATATATATATATATATTAAAAAAATAATAATAATAAGTGAATTTGCCGCTCTTTACATGCAGGTAGTAGCATTTTCAGGTAGCGGAGTTGATTGGAGACACTACTTCTGGGATAACATCACAACTGTGATCGTTGAAGAGGGTTTCGATCCACAGATAATGTGCCATGCTCACTCCAAAGGCGTCAGGATTGTTATGAGAGGTGAGAGGTAATAGCAGCAAGCATGCACTTCAGTCGAAGATCCAGTTGTTGCAAAATTGTATGTTGAATATGTTGAAGAAATGAAAGGTACTTGCTAATTTTGTGTCTCAAATGATTATGACAAATGTAGGCCTATCCGATGAAATAAACTTATATAATCAACATGTGACTTTTCTCCTTTTTTTTTAATGAAAATTATATATATATATATATATATATATATATATATATAATGTGATGATGTTGAGTATACTTTTACCATTCGCTTTGGTTTGGCTGATATAGAACATAGTGGGATGAATTCAAATCAAAGATGACGCAGGATGCTCAGGAAATTTAAGCTTTCGTCTTTCGACTTCTTCAGAAATTTATTCTGAAACAGTTCTAAAGAGAAGATACAATCACTAAGAAAGGCATGACAAAAAAAAAAGAGGCACTCGAGGTATAGATCCTGCTTCAGTGCAAGGCTGTTAATTGTCTGGGTGGATGCAATCATGACATCAATTTTCGTGGTTGAATCCTAAAATATCTGGGCCCCGTTTCCTAAAACTCATCAATAACGAGTTGCAATCAGTGTTATAATAACCTACTAAAATCCTTGTATCTGACTGGCTGAAAGCAAATTTGTTATAAAAAATATGTGACAGTTGTTATTAACAAGTTTTATGAAACAGGGCCCCAACAATTAAGATAAGTTTGTCAACGATTGCGACGATTATTACGCTGATAAATTCAATGGTGATGAATAACAGGGATAAAGATATTAATAACATCCGAAATATATACATGTAAAGTAAATTAGATCCATCGTTTTCGCGTTTTTAGGTGCTTTTTCCTTGTCCACTCTTTTCAACGAGAGCGCCCGCAACGCTTGGGTCGAGCGGACTGTGCAGTCGGCTGTAGGAAACTTCACTGACGGCTTCAACGTTGATTTTGAACACCCACTGCAGAAATCACAGGCTCATGTTCTGACAGATATGGTCAGACAAATCAAAGATGCGTTTAAGAAGGCCTTGCCATATTCCCAGGTGAGTCCCTAATTAATAAAGCCCGGCTCATACGAAGCGGTCATTTTGTTTGCTTCAGTAGCCTATACCTGCGCTAATCGAGCATTCGAAGGCAATTTTCCCATATACGCCAGTTATGGGAAACTGTTTATTTTGCAATCACTTTTTAAACGATATCGCATTTTCATAACGCGCAAAAGACCGTACAAGTTACTGACGCGGTCCTATAACGTCAGCAAATGACGCCTCGTCTGATGAGCCGGGCTTAACATTGCCATCGAGTCAGATTTCCCAGGCGTATATTTTACATGTTTTATGAAATTAATCATCGGCATTATTTCATCATTATCTTTAACCTTTATCCTCGTTTCCATCATTGATCATTCCATTCTTCTTTATTTTGGTTCGCATTTACGAAGGGGTTAAAACTGAAAGCTCATTCCATCCAACAATATACTGCATTTCAGCTCAAAGGGCGGGGGGGGGGGGGGTGAGAAATGGCCAAAAAAAAAAAGTTATTAAAAAGAAATATCGGATTAAAATAAAATATTCTTCATCTTTTCTTTGGGGACCTTTTTGGCAGCCCGTAGTAAAGGATGTACAACATTCACTTTCTTCATTTAAATAATAATCATCATTAGCATCATCATCATCCTTATCAACACCATCATCATTATTATCTAGACATATTCGTCATTTTTGAAAAAAAATCTAATATTTTTAATTAAAGATATTTGTATTGATATTTTCATTTGATTCGATTTTATTTTTATTTAGCAAGTATAAACTCATTTAAATCATGTGAAAGTTTAAGAAATAAAGAAAATATTTACCTTCTGAGAATAAGCTATGAAAGCTGACAATTAGTATTATTTCCTATGCGGAAAGACCCCCTGGGAATACAGAATAATAAAAATGATACACTTCCCCCAAATTAATAAATTCTCCAAAGAACGTTCTGTGTTTGAAAGACATTCGCTATTTGAGCACCCACATTCTATCACTTTCTCTCTCTCTCCCTCTCTCTCTCTCTCTCTCTCTCCCTCTTTTTTTTTTTTTTTTTTTCTTTTTCTTCAGGTCACGCTCGATGCTCCTTACTCACCGGCATGTACCTCGTTTGGGCGATGCTACGACTACCGTGCCATAGGCGAGATCGTTGACTACGTAATGATCATGGCATATGACGAACTCGCGCTCGACGGTATGGCCATGGCCAACTCACCACTTAATAAAACAGCAATAGGTAAACGAATCATCTCTGATTCTTTAGGTTCTGCAGTCCCGGTTATCACATCACTCTGGCATCTATTGAAGATTTATTTGTTTAAAACACAACAGCAACACACAAACAAAATGTGAGCCAGATGAAGCCCCATCACCACGCTGACAGCATATAATTAAGACCCCCAAAATTTACTCTATATGACTGGGAACAATATTGAAAAGCAAAGAATACTATTATTACCCTGGTGAACAAATGTCGGTAATGCTTCTTAAAGCCTGACATTCTCTGTCAAAATTAATGCTAACCAAAGTAAAGGTTGAATTTGAGAGCCTATAGATAACAATGATGTTGGGGCTTATTTTACGGCCAATTAAAAATTCGACTATATTGTTATTATATTATTATTATTATTATCATTATTATTATCATTATTATTATCATTATTATTATCATTATTATTATCATTATCATTATCAGCACTTTTATTACATTACCAAAGCGACTACTACTTCTCTACCATGTCTACTACTACTACTACTACTACTGCATGTACTGTTTTACTTCCTTTTTATTCTATTGCCCATAAACACAGTGTATCATTATTGCCCTGCCTGACCAATGTCGGTAAGTGATGAAGAACGTTACATTATGCAATGGTTCCGATGACAAAAACTAAAGCTTCTATCAATTGCCTTATATATTTTTGTTCTATTTTGTTCTCATCCTATGCATTTTCTTGGCTTTTCAAAGTTTGCCAGACGTTCTAATTTGTTTGCCAGACGTTTGATTTTGAGTCTTGCCACTAATTTTACCATTTTTTTTTTTTCATTTGTATTTTTTAAGTTACGTTTTTTTTTAAAGGTATATGTATGATTTTACAGATAACACGATAGAATGGCCTTTGTTACAGTCGATTTGAAAATTGTCATGAAACATATCATTCTTCTTTTTTCTCCCCCCTCCCCCCATAATTAATCTACTAGGTGTGGACGACTTTATTAACGTCGGTGTTCCTTCGAACAAGCTTGTGCTTATCGTACCCTGGTACGGCTATGACTTCCCTTGTACGCTACAAGCAAAGGTATAGCAATAACAACAACAACATTACTGATAATAATATTATTATTAATAATAATAATGGTAATAATAATAATCAGGGTTAGTGGGAGGCAGTGGCTGGCAGAGCCAACCACTTACTAGTAATTTGGCACCAGAGCCTACGACCCAAGAGTCCAAAATTAAGATGTTATGTCAAATGTATTCCCCAAATTGAAATCGCATGACAGAAAACAACAAACTATGTACATTTGCATCAGATACCACCCGGTACATAATTTTCTGCGCCTATAACCTAGATAATAAAAAAAGATGAAAATAATAATAATAGTAATAATAATAATAATAATAATAATGATAATAATAATAATAATAATAATAATAATAACAATAATAATAATAATCATAATAATAATAATAATAATAATAATAATAAGAAGAAGAAGAAGAAGAAGAAGAAGAAGAAGAAGAAGAAGAGGAAGAAGAAGAATGATAATTGCAATAAGAATTATAATAATTGTAAACCCCATTTAAGAAATTGTTATAAATAATATACACATGTATACAATTTTTACATTTTAAAAAGGGGCTTTTTCATTTCTCGAGGGGCGTTACTTTCAAGCCTTAGGCTTATGACTAACCCCTCCCATGTGACAATTGTTTATTAGTATGTTGAAATGTTATTTTGTATTTGATGCATGGAAAAATAAAATCAATCAATCAATCAATAATATTAATAATAACAATAGTCAAAGTCTGTGTTCCCGGGTTAACAAGACATACAATGTCCCACATGTTTGGCCCGCATGTCTAGCCAATAAATAAATGTGTATATCATCAAGCTGTATGAATTAGAATGAAGTGGAAACATTATTATTCCGCATAATATCTAGATTATTTTACAGTCAGACCCAACTCCGGAATACCGAGCACAGGTATAATAATCCGAAAACGGCGTATAGAGCAAGATGAATATAGAGACCTCATCGTTCAGTGCGAGGCAATGTGTACAAAAGGCATGGGGAAATCGTGCAATGTCGACCTGCTGTTGATAATATATTTTTTCAAAAATAATGCTGCGGATATATTTATTTCAAATGTTTGCCATTTGAAAGTCATTTCATATGGCGGAATCATGCAAGGATTTTGAAGATAATTGACACACAGCATTATTTTTAAGAATATGTATATCTTTGGCAGGTTGACTTTGCAAGATCTTCCCCATGCCTTTTTGTACACACTGTCTCGCACTGAACGCTGAGGGCTCTATATCTATACGCCGTTTTCTGAGTATATACCTGTGCTCGGTTTTCCGAAGTTGGGTCTGACTGTTTTAATTCGTCCGAATAAAGTATCAGAACGATGATATTAATGTGAACGTTTATTTCAAGTGGAAGAGAAAAGCGAAATAGTGTATTTCCATCGTCATAAATGGAAAAAGTAACAAAAACTTTATCAAATATTTGATTAAGAATATCTAATATCGACAAAAGAAATATAAAATAATCATGTTATGGTATAAAATTTAGAACAATTAACTTCCAAGCTACAATGGTTTGTCACATAGCTCCTTCGTATATTATAAAGAAAATGTTAAAGACTACTTAAATGAGATATGAGGACAGATTAGTTTCATTTGTCGAATGTTATTTATTTTAGAATGACACTTGCCTGTATAAGGTGTCTACACAGCTACAGAGAGGTTTTGGTGAAATCATGCAGCTCCTGGCGAACAACTGTACGACGGGCCTAAAATGGAGCAAAGCCGACCAGTCTCCATATTTCGATTATAAGGTAACTATCAAATTACATTCTACTGTAATGATTATTCTGATGATAATTTTTATCAGAAGCAAGTGAACGCAATCAACAAAAAAAGTAGGAACATAGTAAATCCTTGAAAAATCTCAAGGAAAAAAAAAGGGGGGGGTACAGCCCATACAAACTACTACATTGACTACTGGAAATCTTTTTTTTTTTTTTTAAGATGTTTTAATTATTTATTTATTCCCTTTCGTTTTATAATGTGATAACCCATACAAATTATGATTGGAAGCAATTTAACTAAATTATACAGATTAAACCAAGGAGGTACTAGGCTAACCATAAAATGTACAACTATTTCACTCTTGGTACAGGAATTCATAGTGATAATATTTACATAAATCGGCTTCACCTTTTTTTTTTTTTTTTTTTTTTTTTTTTAAGATGTTTTAATTATTTATTTATTCCCTTTCGTTTTATAATGTGATAACCCATACAAATTATGATTGGAAGCAATTTAACTAAATTATACAGATTAAACCAAGGAGGTACTACACTGTAAAAAAAAATTCGTTGAAATTACTCAAAAAATATTCGTCAACGGATTGCCTTGATTATTTTAAGTATTTGTCACAGGAAATTTTAAGTAGAATTTATTTATTCTGCTTAATAAGTTTTTACTCAGTTAAATTGAGTTACATTAACGTAAATAATTTAAGTAATGTTATCATGATAGATAACAATTAAAAAAAAAATTATGACATCTTTAAACTTGTACCCATCTAACATTCACTGACACTTTTTCAATTTACATGATTTAGGATTTAACCAATTATCTATCATCATCACAAACAAATATTATTACTTACGCTTTAATTTGACAACTATTGAAAGGGCTCCGAATTCTATATATACTCGATCGTATCATCTTTAAAAGAAAATTGGTTGACAATTTTCCTGAAATATCAAGTTTTGATTTGTTTTGAATTGAGTGACAATTAAAAATTGTCCTATCTTCTTATCTTTGCTTAAATGAATTAGGAAATATTTTTAACTTCTTAAATTTTCATTCAACCACAAAAAAGAATTGTTTTATTAAAAAAAGAGATTAATTTGGTCTTAATGAATATTCATGAATTATGTTAATACTTATATTACGCACTGCATCAGTCTTCACTTAAAAAAGATAAGTAAAATCAACATAAATTGTTTGAGTAATACGTATAACTTCTTATTTTGAGTAACATTACTAAATTGATACAAGTTGAAGTTACTAAAATTTTCTTTTGTATTCATTTTACTTTAAAATTTCACGTATTTTCTACTAAATTGAAAGTTTGAGTTAGCAAGACTTAAATCGAGTGCGTAAGTGGCAAAACTTATGTTTTGAAGTAAATTCTACATGGGAAAAATAAGTCAAAATTACTAATGGGCATATTATTTTTTACAGTGTAGGCTAACCATAAAATGTACAACTATTTCACTCTTGGTACAGGAATTCATAGTGATAATATTTACATAAATTGGCTTCACCTTTGATGAAACGAAATTTTAATATTATGTAGTTATGAGAGTAAGTTGCAAAGCAGACAGTAGTAAACCGATTAATAATAATGATTGTGAATTGCTGAATGTAACACACCCATTCATCCCCCTCCCCCCCCCCCCCCCCCCCTCTCTCTCTCTCTCTACATTCAGAACATTGGCACTGGACAGACTCACCAGGTTTGGTATGACGACCCGACTAGTCTCAGTCTACGCTTTAGGATGGCAAAGAACAAACAGATTCATGGTGTATCTGTATTTCACGCGGACTGTCTGGATTATAGCACGCGTCAAAAGGCTGTGAACGAGACTAACGAAATGTGGGACGCGTTTATTTATTGGAAAATATTGGAACACTGATACTCAGCCCACAACACTCACGGAACCATCACTATGTGGGGCTGTGTCAATTTTGGCAGTGGTCAAGACCTCTAAGCTGAAGAGGTAAAAACACGAATATAATCAACAAAATTTTGAGAAATAATTCTTCTACATTTTAGGATGATGGAATATCTGATTTCATGCCAGATTCTTCAATAGGATCTTTATCATCTTGATCAAGTGAAATTTTCAGGCTATTTTGGGCAAGCGATCTTGCTCCTTTCCAGCACACATAATTATGTGCAAAATATCACACACTTGCTATATATGAGAGGCAATTCATCGCCGTACGAAGGTACAAAGTGCGAGGTTATCTACAATAACCTCGCATATGTGTGAGTGAGCCCCCTAAAGAGATAACACACATCGATGCTTTTTTCTGAAGTCTACATGGAATAGCATGCGATATTGTTATTCTTTTAGGATACACATATTATAAAACAACAGCCAAAAATGCCCGCTGAGAAACGGCTGTATTTCCAAGAAATCAAATATACCAAACAGTTTTAGTATGATTTTCCTTTCTATTGCTTTGTTTATTATTAAGGCATTATGATTTTTTTAAAAACTTTTAATAAATTTATTTTTACTATTATACAATATAATTTTAGCAGATATCGTATTATGTAGTCTTAAAATTGCAGTCTAAGTTTCATCTGATTCAGTCTGTGGAAATTTAGTTTATTTCATTTCCAGAACTCAAGATCTTTGAGTTGCCAAAAAGAATAAGATCATTGTTATTGTTGGAGATATGATGCAATATAAAAATTAATTTCCAAAGAAAAGTAAATTGGTTTCAATCGATAATACATATTCTAAGAATCTTCATTTTGACCGTTACTGAATAAAGGAAAAGGAAAAATTTCATCGTTCAGCTTAGGCATCATTATAGTAGACGAGATAGTATGTAAAAAGACAAAAGGAGTTTTATAATGGTGCGTATACAATAATTTTTTGCTACACTTGAAATGTGAAAATAAACATGAAATGATATTAAAAAGCTAATTCATTTTGTTACAAGTGCATAAACTGGATAAATCATGTAAACTGGAATTTAATCATCGTTTAGATTAAGCGTTTTTCGTTTTGTACAAGTGTATATTTTGCACGCCTAAGAAATCATGTACATATAAGATATTCAAAGAAAATAAAATCATGATCTTAGAGACGTTGCTTTAGTATTATTGATTTTGCTACTCTCAGTGAAATGAAGAAGAAAAAAAAATAAAGTGAAATCATTTGTAATTTCAAATGACGCACAATGTTATTCTTCATAACAAATATTCGTTTCAAATGTTCACGACATCCCTATTCCTATCCCCGCTTTTCCTTGTTTATGCCCATGCCAAGGTTAATTTGAAATGGGATGTATGGTAAAGGATTGCAGTTCTCCTGTAAACGGAGGAAGTCAACAAATGAGAAGAATATAATTTGCCAAGCTTTAGGACACCCATACAAAATACATTAAGTTGAAGAAAAAAGCAACTTTAATAAACCAGTTAATCTTAACAAATTAGTAATTGCTCATATGTCAAGGAGATGTGCCTACACTAATTATTAGTCCGAACTGCCCTGATCTTTCGACGAGAACTTGAGGTATCCTTCACAACAATTTTCTCAATTTCATGGTCATTAAGGTAGAAGGGGGGGGGGGTTGTTTTTATTGCTTGACCGCACCTTTCCTGCTCGCAGAAAGAGTCATTTACTTCAGTGAAGTTTTGAAATGGCATTGTGGACAGCACTCTTGCTGCAAAACACATCCCCATGCTAATTTGACAGTCAAAACTTTCAGATCAGCTAGCTCTCTTGTTGGTGCGTCTTTTTTAAGTCCATTTGAACCTGACAGACCCCTTTTCCCATGCTGCATTACAGAAAAAATGTCATATAAGATCTGCCTTCGGAAAAAGAAATATATATATATATATATATATATTTATATATAATTATAAATCATTCAAATGAGATCAAAGCACTCTTTTGAGGATATGGACCACTATATACAAGATGTAACCATTCTTCAAGACGCTGTAATGTAGGCCCTGTGACAGAAATGTCAACAGAATTTCAGGCGACTGCAATATAATCATGCCAATTTAAACAAGTCGCGTCCTGTACATTTCGTTATAATACTCCATCACCTCCTCTGTGCTCCTGATGACGTCAGGAGTCATTTGTTCACGTGATGGCATGGCTTTTGGCGGGAGAAAGTGGGTACTAGTCATGGCTGTCTCATAAAACGATAAACAGATAGACTTCAGATCGTCGCCATGCTGTAGGGGGCTTATCCATGAATTCGTCGACTCGGGTGAACCGTCCCACTGGAGCAGAGATTCACTGTACGGGATTCCGAGTGCTCGACAGTACTTCGGCAACACTTCGGCAGGTTTCGACAAGAGGTCGTCACCGTCGATTACGATCGGATTCGGGTCAAGGTTCTCGCGGACGAAACTCCACAGGTCGTATATATCCTTGAACAGCAGCCCAGGAGTCATCAACGGATCATCCTTGACAAGATCAAACTGATCCGGGTCACCTTGAAACTGATCCCGCTCAGAAAGATACGTGATCATGCCGCAGCGATTTGAGTGGAACACTCTGAGCGGGTGACGGATCAAAAAGGAATGTCGGTAGCCCTTGGGAATCAGGTGATACTGTTCTTTGGACAGAACAAAGGCCATGTCTTTAGCCAGGACATGATGACTAGACGAGCATTCCAGTTTCTGCTTGATGGATGTGTATCTATAGATATGAGGAAAACAATGGTGAAAAATAGCAATGCGTTAATCCTCATTAGCAAGTCCGTCGGACATGAGCTAAAACCGTGGACCCCCTTATTGCTTAACAGCAATTCTGCAATTTATTTCTTAGCGTTCAAGCAAAACAAGTAGTCACTAAACTTGTAAAGAATATACAATCATTGCTGTTTTCTTTTGTTCCAACTGCTCATTTGCCACTTCCATTGGTCCTGAACTAGAACTGTTGATTGACCCCCCCCCCCCCAAAAAAAAGAAGAGGATTTGTATCTGTCCTCTTTAATATCAATTTACTTGGTCATGCGAAACATCAGTGTTGCAAGAATTGTATCAATGGAAAGGTGAGGAATTCCTCTTAAGTTGTATGCTATATGTAAATTTTAAAAGGAAATGATCTTGGAATTATTTACCCTCTGAATTTGGATTACATTTATTTTAATAAACACTTCCGTGTTGACAAAAAATACTTACGAAAGGTGTTCTGCTTTATGGTCACTACCACTAAACCTCTTAAGAATGTCGGCAGCCTGCTGGAAGGCCTTCTCATGACCTTTGAACTCATCGTCTGGAACCGTTAAACCAAGGAAATTCTTGGCCTTGACCTTGGCA
Organism: Heliocidaris tuberculata; assembly: GCA_025618425.1. Lineage (NCBI taxonomy): Eukaryota > Metazoa > Echinodermata > Echinoidea > Camarodonta > Echinometridae > Heliocidaris > Heliocidaris tuberculata. The sequence goes on from CM046842.1 coordinate 21,517,431, forward strand.
AGAAAGCAGAAGCAGAAGGGCTCGAACCAGACCTCCATCTTGTCGACACTGCCAAGACACTTGGTAAGCGCCGTGGAGCTACTTCGCGGCACGCACCACAAAAAGTTTCGTGTGCCGGTACTGGAAGCGGATTCACCCATGTTTCAGTTCGTGGGATAAAGTCCGAACTCTGTTAACCCTTTCAGGACAGGAATTATTTAAGGGCTAAATTGATCACGTTTTGTTCTTCAAATTGGCAACAATAATATTTTTCTTTTAGTGCTACATGGTTCTAATAAGGCGTAATGTCTTTGAAAACAATATACATGGTTATGTATTCTGTCAAATAGTTAAAAAATTGCCAATTTTTATTAAAAACAATGATTTTGAACCTCTCAATGTGTTGCCAATTTAAGGATTTTAAAGCTTATTCTCATTTTTAAAATTCCTGGCATCAAACGCAATATGGTCATGTAACAAAAATGGACATAATATGTGCAGAAATTTTTTCTCTTTGTACTCATGCATCTGGTATATTTTCTAGAGCTCTGAACCAAAAGTTATTGAGTCAAACCACAAAATGTGGTCAATTGTCTTGAAAGGGTTAACACTGGGGCGTCGATCCGTGGGGGGACACCAACAAAAAGCAGCACCTACAAAGGGTGGAAACAAGGCGGAAAATACCATTTCGAAACATTAGTATACCGGTACATTCTGATCAATACACAACCGAGGATCATTTTCGACACGCTATTGTTTGTATCTTAACATGGTTCTAGATAAAAACTACTTTGCACTTGAGTGTAATAGCCTGAGTATTCATTAAACTTTAAGATATATTTATAACGCTGAAGGCAACGGGTGTTGAATTATATACAGCGATATTCCTAATATGATAAGAAGAAAATAGTAAATGCGAGCGAGCGTAGCGAGTCAGCTTTGGAAAAAATTTAGAAAAAAATTGTCCTCGTTCCTTTTATAATTTAGGAGAACTGCTCATTCTTGTATAATTTAGGGCATTGGGGCCCCTCCTACCCCCTGCTCCACTGCCTCACTATTGTGCTGATATCAGTAGGGGACTGTATTGTTATGAAGCCTCTCTGATTATTTGGAGCTATATATATAAGGCTCCTTTGTGGACTTTATACATACCCATATACATACTTTATACATATATATATATATATATATATATATATATATACTTTATACATATATATATATATATACTTTATACATATATATATATACTTTATATATATATATATATATATATATATATATATACATATATATATATATATATATATATATATATATATATACCAGTATCTACCGATGTCGCATTTATCAGAAAACAAAAGGGGCACTTATTTCTGAGGTTAAAAGGGGCACTCATCAGAAGGTAAAAAAGGACACTGATTAGAAAGAAAAAGGGGCACTATACGAAGAAAAAGGCACTTATCAGCTATGAAAAGGGGCTTTCTGGGGGTACTTGAAAAAGTGCGCAAATTAATGATATTTTTGTGTACGACAAATGGGAGAGTTGTCCACAAAAATGTCACAATCGAATCACCAAATTGCCAGTTTGAGATTCGCAGAGATGTAGTGATCTCATTTTTCAAACATCCATAACTTTCTTATTCTTTGTCCGATTTCTTTCAAACTTTCACCACCCTGTTTTTCTTATTTTTCTGCTTTCACACAAATCATCTCATTACCAAGATTGGATTGCCCTTTAAACTGACTAAGCGAAAGATTGTTAGTCATTCGGGGGTAAAGTTGGGGTAATGTAATTGTTTTGTTCAGTTTGTTGTCAGTTCAGTGCCGGTCTCGTTGGTGTGACCGATATATGATACTGCTGTCACTGTTTTTGTCGTTCTCCTGCATGGCAGAAGTCGGTGGACAGGGCCAAAGAGTTTAAATACGAAGAGTGCTCAGTCCCGAAATAAAGCACGCGTATATATTGTGGTACATGTCGATCGGCCGAGAGGGAAGATTATAGTCTTTATCAAGATGTTTGTATTTTTTATTTCCTTTATTTTTTCTTCTTTTGCTATACATCGCTTTTGGTAAAGCCGTAAAGGGCATAATCTTGATATTGTCCCTTCAAATACAAACTTATGTCCCAAAACAGATAGGAATCAACATACTCTAACTGCACCATGGAGGAGAGGGAGAGAGTTGGGAGGGGGAGCTAGGAGAGATGTTTATATTTTTGTTAAAGTTATTTGCTGTGAAATTTCTATTAATATTTATGTGATTGGGGGGGGGGGGGGGATGGTCCAAACATGTTCCCTGATATTAAGCTCTATATGAGCAAACACTGCGATATCTGACGGGAATGTCGAGAAAAGTAAAAACAAAAATAAAAAAATAAAAAAAATAATAAATAAAATGCTATCTTTATTTTTCTAAATCAGAATATTTCATTTGATATTATGATTTATGTAAATTTTAGGGATTATAGACGTATAATGTAAATCTATGGCCTTATGTTAAAAGTCAATACAGAGAAGGTTTTATTAAAATGAGATTGCGTGCGAGCAATTCCTTAAATACAAAGATTAATTAAGAGAGGCGTATCCAAGATTCTCTTAGTTTCATTGGTGGCGTATCCAGGAATGCACGTGCCCTACGTGCCAGTCAAAACCAAATCTGACATATCTTATAGTTACACATCGAATGAAAAGAGTTGTGTGCACCCCCCCCCCCCCCCCCGCACAGAAAGAACATGAAAAATGTGACTTTTTTTCCTTGCTTGTCTGAAAGTTCAGAATAGACAGCATCTGATGATTTTTTTGTTTGTCAGGTGTGACCCTCCCCCCTGCATTCCTGGATACTCCACCAATATAAATAACTTACAGTAAGTTATTTGTAATATTCTGCTGTATAGTTTGAGACGACAGGCGAAGAAACAGTATAGGGCTATTCTGAATTGAATTAACTAGTAACCAACAATAGCAGCTGATGATATAATTTATTTATTACCAGTCCTATTCTGTCTTTGTAGGAATATCCCATTCCTTTTGCCCCATCCCCCTTTGTCTCTCTCTCTCTCTCTCTTTCTCCCTTCCCTCCCCCTCTCACAGGCTTTCATTTTCTAATAATCTCTTATTCTCTTATGCTCTCTTACAACCGATCTATAAAAATGACTCCAATAGAAATGAGGACAAAATAATGATCTCTTATTTTTTATTCAATGGTTCAATTCAATGAGATCGACCACCTACACCATGCAATCCCATTCTTCACATCCATGACAGAATAGAAGGCGCTGATCCGGGGGGGGGGGGGGGGGGGGGCGAATCGACCGCGCCCCCGTTTTGGAACCCAATTGGCATACCTTAAGTACACAATTAAAAAAAATTGCCTCTTTAATTGTGTACTTTTCGGCTCTGTGCCCCCTTCTCTACAAACTCCTGGAATAGGAATTGCATTCTTTTGAACTACAAACTACAGGTATACACGGACTCTGGCCTAAAATGTAAATAAAACCGGACTGAGCACCATTAGTTTGGGAGCCTAACAATGGGAGCTAACAATGTTGGTCTATTAACCCTCCGAGAAAACTTGTAAAAAAGCCCACCCCGCAAGACTGACGTGACAGTCCGGGCATGGACGAGTGGCGGATTTAGGGGGGGGGGGGGGCACAATCCCGGCCCATGCCCCTCCCCTTTTTTAAAGAAAGTCATACATCATTGTCCCCCGGGCCCTTTTTAAAAAAATTGTTTTGGAGGGCCGGTGAGAAGAAAAAAAAATCTTTTCACCCCTCTCACCCCCCCCCCCCCCCCCCCAACTGAGCAACTTTTCGAGGACTGGCGAAAAAAAATTATCATTTCCCCCCCCCCCCCCCCAAAAAAAAAAAAGAAAATCCCTGTTTCTGCGTGTTAACCTATGGGAGCTGGAAGGCCAAAAGCATGCATATTCCAGGGGAATTATGTGGGGTCCCTTCCACTTTTTGAGCCTTCCTGATTAATCTTGTTCAGAGTCTCAAATTACATGTAAGCCACATTTACATGAAATTCAAGGAAATACCAGAGGAACTATAATCATTCTTAAAATCCATGTTTTCACGTGTTAACCCTATGGCAGATGATTATGTCAAAAAGCAGGCATGATCCCGGGGATTCATAGTGGCATTTATTGATAATAAAGGTTCAATAAATGTTTTTTGAACTATCCATCCTTTCTCTCATGCAAAAATTAGACTTGAAAAAGACAGAGTAAGATATGAAATATCAAGAAAAAATGAGACATCTTTTCACGTGTTATACCTATGGCGAAGGTTATTTTTCCGATTCTATTTTAACACAGCAATTTACGTCTGCCGAATGTACTACGGAAGTAGGTGAGAGTAATCTGTCTTGATACTATTAAAAAAAGTCTTTGACAGGGCTCACCAAGTGGGGGCTGACAACTTAACCCCCGTCTATATAGAATTCAAGCTTTGTACTCAGCTACCTACCTGGAAACTCTTCCCTTGGATCCTGTCACGAAGAACGACTACTAGTATTACACACAATGATTGCCAGACTTGCCAAATCCTATTTTCATGATTGTGCAGACACATTGGACTCGATTGAGTATATCTGCTTGTATTCTAGTACTAACAGGTTTGCTCATTTTCACTACCGCATATTTATGTGTACTCTTAGAGTATGTTCGAAACTCTTTATACAGAAGGAATTTGCGAATTGTCAATATTTGATCATGCAGAACGTCAGTGAGAGAAGAGGGTTCACGGACATTCGCAGTCTCATATTCATGGTTGGAACATAGGAAATTCGAATCCTGTTATGCGGAATCTGTCAACCGGTTCAGTGAGCCTCGACAATCACGACACCCCTCTATTATCAGCAGAAAACCTGTATCAAAAGAAAACCAAGGAAAAACAAAGAAAACCAAACAACAAAAACAACGAAAAACGCTCTAACTATTCAGTCCCCTTTTGAAATGGTTGAACAAATCAAACTGCATGATGATGAAGCAATCAAGCTCATTCATAATAAGCCACGTAATACATGTATATATATATATATATATATATATATATATATATATATATATATATATATATATATATATATATATATATATATATAAATCGGGAGGGGAAAATTGCTTAGGAAGGAATAACCAATAATCATGACCATACCATCTGCAGAATAGCCAATACACCACATGAACTTCACATAAATGCAATACATGAATTATAAATGAAAATATACATAAAGGTTATAATCAACAAAAATATAGATAGATACATAAAGATATACATGTATAGCATAATTAAGAGAGTTCTTATGAATGTTGTTATCATTCTGTATTATTATTCTTGTCCTTCTTCTTCTTATTATTATTATTTACAAATTCATTTTCAATAAAAATCATTAACATAATAATTACTGTATTAATACAAAAATAAAATTTGTATCATTATCATTCATCATCATTATTATAAGTATTTATTTATTTACTTATAATAAATGACTATTACATGGATTACCAAAATATTCAACCTTAGAATATTTTGTAATAATATGAATAATTTACTCATCTTCGTTTATTACATGGATATCAGTCGAAGTTTAATTTTAGTATCATTTAAAAACTGTTACACATGCACTACACTCCTGTTTACAATATCGATATGCACCATGCATGCATTTTGACCAGCGGTCTTTCTAAGTGAATGTAATGTGAAATAACAAGGGCCGTCGAGTGGGGTGAGGGTGTGAAAAGGGGTGAGGTCATTTTCATTTTACACTGCCTTCTTCTCTCCCTATCTTTCTGTTTCTATACGTTGTCTATCCTTTTGTCGCCTTTTGTTTGGAGAACGTGCGCCCCACCCCCTCCCCAGCCACGCTATTGTAGCTACATCAAAGGGAATCCATTAAGATGAAATCTCGTAACGTTAACAATTAAGGGAAATTTCAAGGATTTCATTTGTTTCTGTTATGACGCACTTGAGTTAATGGGTATATGCCGATCCGCTGGGAGAGGATGCTTCAAGAGAGAAAAAAAATCACTTTGAGAGAAAAAAACACAAAACAGTTTGATAATATTGCTTGATAATATACATGAATACCACAGATCTATTAAAAAATAAAGTTCATTTTCTTTCTACGTAATATTTTTATAAAGTTATGGAAAAATTGGGTCTTTTCTGGGGGGAAAGCATTATTGTATAGCAGATTGTCACGGTTGATTTATGACTTTACCGATTTTAGAGCTTTTTTGAATATTTGGAGTCTGTGAATCAAAGGCTAGGTGAACGCATTCATCAGATTTTGGTACGCAAACTAATCTACGTATCATCTTTTGTTGGGGGTAATAGGCTACGCCCCGATATCTGATTGTAGTACCTACGGTGTTAAATTGAACATTACGTTCTTTTGATTTGGAGGGAGCAGTCATGTTTTATCCCGATTTATTTTCGCTTCTCCTTCATTGCCAAGTTCCTTATATTTCCATGTAATCGTAAATGGAGGAATTGTTCTGCTCTGGAAACGCCATGTTTATATAGTCAGAAAGAAGTTTGGGTGATTTCTACTATGTTCCTATCAGCACTCATCTAATATACAAGGTTATAACCTTGTACTCCTAAACCAATATGGTCAAGGGGAAACACATAATTGCTGCCCCCTACTGCTGTACTACTGCCAACAAAAATAAACGAATGCAGATTTCCTCTCTCCACACAGTGAGGGCAGCAGTGCAGAAGGCTCATTTGGTCTTAGCAGAAAAATAATATTAATGAAGACAAAATTTAATGCTTAAAACCCCGTATTTCCTGAATTAGTGGGTTAGCTGGTCAGCAAACAAGAAGGACTTTCCAAGACAACTTGCTGGTAAGTGATATTCTAATTTTCAGTCTTCTGGGGCCCGATGCACAAAGCTTGCGTTTAATCGCAACTCCTAAAAATCAAACGCAAGTCCGTAATGCCCACTTCTGATTGGCTGAAAATAAAGTTGCGTTTGATTTTCCTGAGTTGCGTTCAAACGCAAGTTTTGTGCAACGGGCCCCTAATCTCGTATTTTTGATGTCTTATTGCCACCGATTATTGTGTAGCAGTCTGTGTATTCACTAGGTGTTGGTCCTTTCCACTTATACATGTACAAGCTTATCCTTTCCGACCTACGAGTGCTTATCAGAGAATTTATGGATCTATGTATAAAGGCAGTTAAAATAAAATAGCTTCAGTGAAGGATTTGATGAAACTGTGAGAAATTAGAATGCTTACATGAAACTGTTTGCTTGAAATTACTCTTCTTTTGGTAATTTTTTTTTTTTTATATTTATATGTTCTTTTGGTAAATTTCAATATGACCTGTTTGTTTTATCATGTTTATGGATATCCTGTTTTTGTAACCAATCGTATTTGCGAAATGTAGATTATAATATACGGGACAGATACAAGTCTGATAGCAAGATGTTTCTTATAGAACCGTTTAAAGAATTAACCTAATTGATTTTATGTATAGCCTTGGGTATGGAATACGTACATAATCTGGTATCGATTTGAATTTAATTCAACTTTGCTTATACAATTTTTTTCTTCTTCTTCTAGTTACTCCTCAACATTCCATCAGGAACCAAACGAGGAGGATGAGGGAGTGCGCAGTGTTACTTTATTAGTCCTTATTACTGGAGTCTTGGTTGCGGAAATAGTTGGTTACCGTAGCCAAGGGGGAAACACTCAGCACCTACCAGTGCCGATCCTACCACGCCAGCATGATACACGCTAGCCCTCCATTACGGAGTGTGACGCCTTCGTAGAAAACACGTGTTAAGATGGCGGCCACTTGTCCGACTACGGCTCTCACTCCTTCAAAAAATGAAGTTGCAAGTTGCACCCAAGTTCACAGCAATATCGTCTCGAATTTTACTCCAAGTCGATCCAGGGACTTGGAAGCAGTATACTTAATGATCTATAGATGAAATTTTAGACCAAAAAGGTGTATTTGCATGAAGAAAAATCACAGCGATGTTGAGAACTGGACTTCACACACGCGCGTGCGCACTGTCGGTCCTTTTGTGAGTTTATGATTGATTCATTCAATATATTAGAGGTGAAGATGTATGTTCATTATTTATTGTAGAGTTTGCAGTTCGTGCTTGAATCAGGCAAGGACCCATGTCAACTTAATAGTCGAGGGGTATATGGAAGGGCGAATGATTGGACAGAGGCATTAGCGACTTTCTTCCGTTATGACGTCACTCATATTATGAGTCATCGTAGCTGTCACAAGAGGACGCGATTTTGGACTCATCACTGAGCGGTACTCTTCAAGTTCTTCATTCGGCCTCAACGAATGGAATCGGCTAAGGACTCAATTATATTTTTAATCCATGTCAACTTGTTGACTCTACATTTATTTTCACCATTCAATGCTTAGTTTTACTCATATGTTGTAAAAAAAAAAGAGATGTCATCTTATATGTGTGAGGTTGATGAGCCTAAATCTTATTAAAGCTGATTTTTCTTGATTTTGTATACTTCCAACCCATTTTATTAAAGCTAACTTTTCTTGATTTTGCATACTTTCAGTCCATTTTCTCCACCATAGTCGTTTATTGTGTGAAGAGTGCCAATGCAATTTTCTTTTCTCAAGAGTATTTTGTCCTGTGCTTTTGCACTGGGCTTGTGACACAAATGTTATCTTCTCGGATCATTCAAGTCGTTAGCGGATAAAGATAAGGTTGTGTTACCGTCATGTAACTTCAGTGTGAAAGAAACTGCCTAGGAATTATCAGTAAATGTTATATTATTCAATATCATGCTGTTATAATCATTTATCTTACTTTATTAATTCGCGCAAGACTTATCTTTGATTTATGCCATCAAAAATGGAAACGCCTTTAACAAACAGCTCCGGAGATCTCCCAGAGGATTTGATCATTCTTCGAGTATCGTCTTATCTGATTACTCTGTTTCCGATAACAACATTCAACATCTTCACAACACACATTATGACTCTACACAATTCTAATTTCACTCCAGTGGAGAGGACATTATACCGAATGATTGCCATCAACGATATTTTTGGTGGGTACTTAAGTGCTATCGTGATATCGCTTATGGACTTGTCTTCAATAGTATCGATACGAAATGATCTGTGTCAGTGTGTGATATCCGGGGTTATAATGTCCTTTCTCTTTTCATCATGGCTCATGCTCGGCTTAAGTTTGAATAAATACATCCGGATATACCGCCCTCTGCAGTTTAGACGGCTTCTAACAAACGCACGGGTTTTTGTGTACATCACCACCGTAGCAACGATTTCCCTTCTTGTAGCATCGCTCACTTTACCTATCAGAGGGTTGCCCTTTGCTGGTGAGGGCGCTAGTACGCTTTGCAGAGGATTCGTAAGGAGTTTAACTGTAGCCCAAAGAAAGTTATTCGCCTTGATCGTAGCGACGCTGGCTTTATCCGCCTTCTTGATTGCTGTCGTCAATGCCCACCTGATCATTCTCGCGTTTAGGTTATCCCTGAAGGTCACCCCGAACCTGATCCGAGAGGGCGCCCTCCAAGGACGCGTCGACCTTCGAGGTGTCAAGACCATTATCATTACCGCGCTGACGTCCTTCATAGCGACTGCCATACCGACTGTGGTGGGATACGTTGGGCCAAGGCTAGGGACATCGCAAGGGGTGAACTATCTTACGTGGTTTTTGAGAACACTTCAGCTTGGCACATGGTGGTGGAAGATTTTTATATTTAGCGCCACTGACGTTCGCTTTCGGGAAAGCTCGAAGAGGGCGCTGCAACAGATACGCGACAAATGTAGGCCTACTTGTCTAAGTGAACTGGGCTGAGAAAAGGGAAGAAATGAAACATGATCGAAACCATCTCAGATAGTTTAATGCTAGCCTTAAACTTTAATATGAGTTCTGAAAGTTTTCAGTAAAACACGATCGCAAAGACTTTCGAGAAATCAAATCAACTGAAGGACGATTCCAATACCCTATTGCATTGCCTACAGAAATCTTCATCAGATTATATAACACGTCGCTGTAATGATCGGGAAAGTGCAAGCTGATCTAGATTATGCCTTACCGTATATCAATTATCACGTGGAATATATGAAGCTCTATTTAAGTAGGCAATACGCAGTTTTAATAATTGGTTTGATAAAGACAGAGGAATTATAATGTAGGTGTTTCTAGATAGTCTAAATATATATATATATATATATATATATATATATATATATATATATATATAAAGTATTATGTATGTATTTGTACGTACGTGTATGTCCACATACTATGCATAAAGTGTGATTCCCTGTTACCACAGACGCTAATACATTTTTATCAGAATGAAACAACCCCCCCCCCCATGAACTCTATATGTGTGTGTATATAATACTTCACTAGGTTATATATAACAACTTCTTATAACGTGTCCATATTATCACACCTTCAGTCTTACTCCACTCTCGCTCCCTATCTCCCCCCCCCCCCTCTCTCTCTCTCTTCTGTCTGGACTCCTGCCCCCTCTCTGCCTCTCCCTCTCGTTCCACATTACACTATGCTATGTCTGTACTATATTGTATTAGACTATACGATGTTGTATTACATTACACTATACTTTATTACATTATATTGTGTTGTATTATATTATATTGTGTTGTATCATACTATATTGTATCATGCTATATATATATCCATGCAATTAATGCAAATGCAAACTTGTATATATTGAAACAAGTGAAGCTAACAGGTTGTGTACTTTTCATATAGATCCCCAAAGAACCCCATGTCACCTTAAAAAGCAACACCGACTAGTTACCACGATAACCTTGTCCACATGGTAATCATTCACACTCATTATCTGTATAGTTTGCAAATATTCATAGAAATATTATTTACAGAAATAGATTTGTAAATATAGACATGCAAGTATCTTTTCACACATTGATTTATTCTTTTAAAAAATATGCAAATGTATAATAATGATGATGATGTTAATAATATGATACCACTACTACTACTAATAATAATAATGATAATAATAATAATAATAATAATAATAATAATAATAATTATAACAAACATAACAATAACAATAATGATAATAATAATCAACATAATTAATATTATTATAGTTATATTGATTAGTACTTAACCATTGTAAGAAATTAAATGTATATTCCGATGTAAATGTCAGACATCATTTATTGTTTATATACAGTCCTGATGAAGATCATTGATCGAAAGCTTGACAAATAAAGGAGGACAATGAAAGCTACGACCGTCTCATAGTGACATTTCTTTCATTATACCTTCCACTAAAACAACTATGAGTGACCACCAGCGTTGTGTTCGAGGAACATTTCTTACAATATGTATATATATATATATATATATATATATATATATCTCAAAAGCCAATGAGTAATGAGCCAGTCAATTATCAGTTCTGTTGGACAAATCTCGTCCCCCTTTTAATCAAATGCTTTCCTCTGGAAATTATCACTATTAGATATTCCGCTGTAGTCATATTAGAGTGAATAGACCTTTATCGTTTTTAAGGAATGTATGCGGCGATGAATTCAAGCTAAAAATATCAATGTTCGTATGCACTCACTGATGTAAACAGAGCCACTATTCGCTGTGTATAATTGTGCTTGTGAAGTAGTTCAGTCAAATAAAGTAAATCAACTTCAGTGAAATAATTTTGCATGTTTATTTACTACGGAGAAACCAGCAGTAGTGTAATGAAGAAAAATCAAAGAAAAGGGGGGGGGGGGATCGGCAAAAGAAGGAACTATATAGGGAGAACAAAATGGGTGGAAGTGAAACAGAGTAAGGAATTTCAAAGGATCTCAAAGACAAGTTGCAAGGGAGAGATAAAGCATGAGGAAGTTGGAGGGGGGGGGGGTTGAGAGAGACTGAGGGGTGGGGTGGGCGGGACAATGGAGAGGAAAAGAGGTATAATAAATTAAAAGAAAGATAAATTGAGAGCTGTAAAGGGAGAGAGAGTTTGAAGACGGGTAGACAGAGAGAGACAGAGAGAGAGAGAGAGAGGGGGGGGGGGGTGTCTCAATGCACTTTAGGCCTAGAATTTGTCATCATACCCAGCATGAGCATCTTGAGAGCAAATTAGGTCTAATAACAACACCACTTATTTCCGCTTGCCCCATTGAAAAGGGGAAGTTTTGTGCGCTACATTGTACCAACGTTCTGTCATGATATCCCAATGACATTATTTCGTGAATTATTATGGGCCTGAAAATAGCATCGTAAGATGTATCGAGTTAGATGAGGGCTGCTGCTTCTCAATCATGATGATCTTCTCCTCTTTGCATTCTTTACCTTTCCTTTTTTTTTTAAATGTAAAATATTGTGTTATATAAATGTTGAATGTAACAGGCCCACAACTAAAATTACGACAAGACCCCCCCCCCCCCCCCTCCCCCGCCCCGCCCGAGTAGGGGAAATTCTGGCGTTTTTCTATTTGAAAATCAAGTTTTAGTTGCCTTTTAGGTACAATTTTGAAGACCTAGATGTGCGTTGTTCTTTTTAAGCGGACCTCTTAAGCTTATTACAGTGGAACCTCGTTATAACAAACTCCTTGGGTAATTATCTCTTTATATTGAAACCTTGTTATATCAGGGCTAAAAAACAACAACAATAGAATACGAAGAAGTGGGACCGGCAAAATTACCTTGTTATAATGAGAGTTTGTTATAACAGTATTCTTTATAACGAGGTTCAACTTTATGTCATACCTCTGGCATGTCCGGGTGTTTCTCTAGTATTTACAGCTGCAAATGTATCATCATCTTACTTGCCTTCCCAGTCTACTAATGTTGTTTGGTTATTATCATCATGATCATACAACGTAATGTGATGAACCATGCAGAGATAAAGAAAGAAATTAAAAATGTTACTCCCAACGATTCCATGCGCTTAAAAATCAAACCTGAATCGGTTTTCCGAACAAGACAGTGAAACAGTTATGTATCCTCTCTTCACTCACCAATTGGTTGCCAGAAGCTAAGCAAACAGTTTTCCTCTTAATCAAACAGTAAGCAAGTGAAGGGGCTCTTCTAAAACCGGTTGTATTGTGTTCACTCTTCAAAACTACAACTTTAGACAACTCATTTCTTTTCAAATACATGTAAATCCTCAGTCACACCAACAAGACCAATAGACCGATCATAAATAACCCTCAATGGCGAAGGATCGGTCGATTTATAGTCGGTGTGACTGGCGGTGTGATCGCGGCATAAGACTGTAGAAAATGTTTGTAAGTGAATGTTATTCAGACAGGCTCCTAATGTGTCGTCTCCGATACTTTCACTGGGAAAGTGTAAATAGCAAAGATTTAATCACCAGCATTTACACAGGTCCTTCTCTTGACGCGTTAATTATCCTGGAGGGAACAGTAGACGGCATCCATGTAAATATATATTTAAAGTAGTCGCATGTGAGAAAGGGAACCCATAGAATCCGAAAATCCGTCGATTGTGAGAAGAGGGAAGAAAAGAGAATGTACAAAAGAAAGAGACTGTGAGTAACAATTAACAAAGCTTTTACATGAAGGACTGTCTTCTCGAGTCTTCTCAAGCGTTCACTTTCAAATCGCCACACCCGCTCAGTGCACGTAACAATACAAGCAGAAAGATACAACGAACACAGCGGTAGCCAGTATCTTCTACACACATTCACAACCCTAATACCGATACCTCTGGCTTTCGATGTGTCTTCGAAGACGACGTGCAGAACTTATTTCATCTTATTATGTGATGACGAGGATATTGTTGGAGATACCAGTGGATATATTGATATAAACAAGAAGACTTTTTATCAAATGTTGTCAAGTGAATGAACAGCGCAATGTCGACGTCTGAATGAATATTCTACTGTACTAAAGAACGTAAGTGGTGTTTTTTTTTTTTTTTTTTTTTTTTGTTTGTTTGTTTGTTTGTTTGTTGTTGTAGTTGTTGTTTCTTTTTGTTTTTTGTTGTTGTTTTGTTTTGTTTTGTTTTGTTTATTTTGTTTGTTGTTGTTGTTGTTTTGTTGTTGTTGTTGTTTTTTTTTTTTTTTTTTGGGGGGGGGGTTGTTATTTCATCACTGTACCCCTATTTATTTAGGGGTATACGATGAGAGAGCTTGCCTGAGGCCACTCACACATATGCGAGGTTATTGTAGATAACCTCGCACTTTGTACCTTCGTACGGCGATGAATTGCCTCTCATAGCAAGTGTGTGATATTTTGTACATATGTGTGCTGGAAAGGAGCAAGATCGCCGGCCCAAAACACCCTGAAAATTTCACTTGATCAAAATGATAAAGATCCTATTGAAGAATCTGGCATGAAATCAGATATTCTATCATCCTAAAATGTAGAAGGAATTATTTCTCAAAATTTTGCTGATTATATTAGTGTTTTTACCTCTTCAACTTAGAGGTCTTGACCACTGCCAAAATTGACACAGCCCCACATAGTGATGGTTCCTTGAGTGGGCTGAGGCTGCTCCCTCCTCTACTACCAACCCTTCTACTACTACAACTCACTTATACATGTACGAGCTCATCTGAAGATAACCTTGTACTCCACAATAGCTTTTACGGGTAAATAGGCTTCAGAAGCTTTTGTGTGTGTTAGCAGGTTATGGTCCATTCTAGATCATTCATACATGAGAGTAAATTAATTATTTAAAATTTCACTTTCAACTCTGAAACTCCAAATCTGTAGAGTTGAAGAGTCCCTGAATCAGATAATCTAGCAAATTTAAGAAAATTAAATCTTGCTTAGAGCAATTTTGTTGTCTGTTTTTAACTACTGCAGTGAATGTTTGACACAGTCCCACATAGGCAAGGACCTATGAGTGCTACAACTACAATTATACCTACTGCGCCTACTGCTAACGCTTGTGTGATGGGGGAGGGGACATTTATTACATATTAAGCTGCCGTATTTACGGTTAACTTTTACCAAAACAAACAAACAAACAAACAAACAAAACAAAACAAAAACAAAACAAAACCAAAAAACAACAAAAAACAAAAACAAAAACAAACAAACAAACAAAAAACCAAAAAGACCCCCCCCAAAAAAAAAAACAAAACACAACAACAAACAAACGAAAACCAAAAAAAAAAAACGACAAAACAAAACATCAAGCAACACTGAATTATATCTGCATTTTACAATTTAGAATATTGTAAAAATACCCCTTCAAAAGATTTATGACATCCTCAACAGAAAATAGTTTGATTCTCTTTTTGAATACTATCTGTCGGAATAACCAAACGTGTTCTTACACAAAGTGTATACTCCTCTTTATATTGTTAACAAAATAGTAATTAGATCAGGTAACACATTTCAGAATGATTATGTATAAGAGTAATCATGATAACATAATATTGAAAATACTAATCATACTACTCAATCATAAAATTCTTCATGTTCTTATAGCACTATGTGAAACACTATACAAAGACACTGTGCCACTTTATCGGGGATTGTGGTTACATGCACACTATGGAAAGGAAATTTTCAACATTGAGGATCTAAAGAAAAAAATCTTTTCAATGATAAATAGAGATAAGCCATTCACTTGAGGTAGTTTGTTGTTTATCGATCGAAGTGTGTTCTACTTTTTTTGTTGGCATCGAGTATGTGTCCGTAATCATGGTAATGCCATTGAGCCAGGAGAGGTTTGAAAAGGTTGAACAAGTTTGGTGGTTTATTTTACCTTGCTGCTAATATTAATCATGTGTATGCTTGTAAGTAAGCAACCAGTGAACGGACGGCTTCATTAAGTCCTCTCCGAAGGACTTGGTATAATGAGGATTAACCAAAGGGCACTAGCATATCCGCTTGGTCTTCCCAGTTACGAGACCACTGATTTACCACTGAGCCATTGCGCCTCTCATCGTGTGCCAGTACGAGAGATAAGCAACGTCCCCTAAATCCTTTAAAAAGTCATTTGCCTAAGATTTTTTTTTCACACGCCAAGACAATTCCTTACACTATATATTGTCCCTTTGTCTCTCCCAATTTCATCTCAGTCTTTCATTTTTGTTTTATATGTATCCCTGTTTAATAATAATAATAATAATAATAATAATAATAATAATAATAATAACAACATCATTTCTAATGCGACATATACATCCCAAGGGATGCTCAAGACGCTAACAAACATACATACATGAAGAAAGATAAGAAAATGACATAAGTCAGAGTGAACAGTAGTGAATAGATAATATTGTGAAATATAAAATAGATAAAAATATTCTGTAATGAGATATGTTTTCATCTTTTTAAAACAATTTTTGAGTGGGTGACGTTTTAATTGAGTGGGGTAAGGAGTTCCAAAGTCGTGTACAAATCCTGTGTATGTTCACGTTATTCATAGGACATCTAAATAAACGAATACCAGGTCCTTATATCATTGGTATACAGAGTGTTTCTTAAAAAAAAAAAGAAACCCAAATTTGCCCATCAATTACTAGAAAAATGATTCAGGGTTCAAGAGAACCTTGTCCCAGTTCCTGTTCCTGTTTCTTGTGCCAAGAGAAAACGCCCTTTTCTTGCTGCAGCAGTTAGAAGAGGTTTTTTCTTGGCTCTGCATTACTTCAGACCGCCCTCTTGAAGCCTTCTTCTCACTGTTCTAGAACTTAGAGTTATTCTAAAGTCTGTCTCCAGCTCTCTTGCCATTTGTTTCGAGGTCTTTCTCCTGTCTCTGAAGAATTCTTTGATTATATTATCCCAGCAAGTTGACACAGAAAGTTTGAATATCCAAGAAAACATGGTCATTTTGAATGAGAGTAAAAACTTATTTCAAAAAGGTATTTTAAGCTGAAATTTTGTCAGATGGTAGATTAATAAATTAACTTTTAGAAAATACAAACAACTTAAAATCGAAATTTCCACCCCAAACCATCCTTTTCAGCTGTTCACTCTAAAACTCCCATTGCGACTTATTGGTCGTTTTGTGGTGGAGGGTCACAAATATTAATATAGACAGCATGAAGAGTAAACTGAGGGTATTTTGGATATGCAACCTACCTTAATTCTCTCTCATTTCTCCTAAATCTCAGTGAAAAGCAAAATCGGAATGAAACAAAAAGTCCCTGCCACTTCTAAATGTTGCTGGATTGGTAACTCTCATATGTGGTGTGACTAAATACATTGGTGCTAAGGAGTGGCCACGTCTACTCTGCATCACTTATCTCTACCAAAATAATGCCTTTGTCATTTTATTCTGAAATATTTCGCTCTAAATGTGTTGCATTTTTTGTTGTTGGTTGTTTAACATTTACATATTTTCCTCTCTGTTTTCAACTGTTCGATGAAGATGGTGAAGGCTTTTGCTGAACATAATGCATCCACATGTGGAAGACTTAAGAGTGCATATACAAACAGATTTCCACATTTCTGCATATAAAAAGATGTAAAACTTGGTTTTCGCTCGGGTGTCTAATTAATTTTGGCCAGTAGTTCTTATGTAGACATGTTCAACCTTTCCCAATTGCTTTGAGACAGTTTCTTTCACAATGTAATCATTTGACCAGAACTCACCTTTAACTTTAAGTGAGTGCTGTCAAAAGTAATTTGCGCACATAAGTTATGCAATGCAAAGAAACAACACAATTGATAGACAAATCAAAGATAAGTGATGTTTCAGGATCTATCCTAAATCATCTTTCAACATGTATGCAACCTTGAATGAGATACGAGTAAAAAAATTAGCCCCAATGTCCTTCCTCATGACCGCCTTGTTTGTCCCCCGCAAGACATGCAAGAGGGTGCTCGAGTCAAGACAAAATGGAAATGAAAGCAGAGTGAGGTTAAATGAATCGCCATTCATTGTGTTGATGAATAGATCCAATTCTCGTGCGCAAAACAATTTTTACATTACATTGCTGGTTTAGAATAGACCTGTTCACAAATTATATGCAAATTTTATGCATACTTTTAAAACAAAGGTTGTTCTTGACAACCCGAAAGCTTGTCAGAGGCTTGTCAGACATAGCAACAAGTAATGTATGCAAACTGAATTCCAAGTATTGTAGTTCATTCATTAATAACAAGTTAATGGAATACCTCGTTAAAGGCAGCAAACGTAACAATGAGAGTCACTTGTAATAACGGTTCTATGCTAATAAATTCCAAGATATGTCTTGCTCCTCTCTAGCTATAAGACACTTACGCCTAATTGATATTCATATATTCAACTCATAATTTACAACCAAAAAAAAAAAAAAAAAAAAGGAAGAAGGACTGACCACATCAGCTTATTATCGAGCATTTGAATAACGCCATGCGTTTAAAAAAGATAAGTTTAATATACAACTTTTTTTGCATGAAATTACTTTCCCCTGACGGGGCCACTGCTAAGAAGAAAACGTGTATTTCTCTACAAGGTTTATTAATAGTAAAATGAGTCTGGATTGTTTTGTTTTGTTTATGCAGTGTCATATGCGACGGACTCAGACTGGCAGCTTATGAAGATAATGGCGGGAAATCAAACGTGTCTAAAAGGATGCATCGTGGGATGCGTTACTATGGCAACTATCCTCTTCTTGATAGACGGATGTGGCTTTACTTTCCATGACCAACTAACGCCGACATTCCGGTATTACAAAATTAAAGATAATCTCATACATTAGAAAAGAGACAAATGTAATACCTTAATTTCGCCAGGTTAGATATTACATGCTCAACCCAAAAACGTATAACAGGAATCAGCTTAATAAACAATACGACTGCAGGGCCCCCGGATGGATAGTATTAATACTGATGAGGCTAACTTGAGTAAACGGGATATATTATTTTATCATTATTTATCATTATTGTCATTATTATTATAATTACTACTATTACTACCACTACTATTACTGTTATTACAATTAGTATCATCATCATCATCATCATCATCATCATCATTATTATTATTATTATTATTATTATTAATGTTATTATTATTATCATTCTTAATATAATATTATGTTTTTATTATTATTATTACATGTATAACCATAATTATTATTATTATTATTATTATTGCGCATTGATAATGATAAGCGTAATACGATTTATTACAAATTCCGCAGGAACGCACGTGTGGCACTGGACAAATATTTTTTTAGGATGTCCCGAACAAATTCACATCTTATGTAAATCTTTGGTTCATCTGATCTCTTAACTTTCTTCTTGTCCTATTTATTCTTTCTTCTCTTTCTTTCTCTCTCTCTCTCTCTTTCTTACAAATTTGTCTCTTTTCTCCCATCCTCCTCTTTACTTTTCTGTATCCTATCTAATTATGTTCTCATGTCAATACGCTACTGAACAGTTTGATGCTTTATTGTGATGTGCTTATGTATATGATATTCAGTTATTTTCTGTTTTATTTAATTAAAATGCCTTTAATGCTGTAAAATGACCTTCAGTCAGGACCATGAGGTAAAACAGCCTTTGCTGATCATGTTTTATCCTGAATAAATATGTTCAATAAATGAATATATATAAATATATATATATATATATATATATATATATATATATATATATATATATATATATTTGTACCTGGGTCCTGCCCGCTACCGTCGGTTTCACGCTCGACGCGATCTTCAGCCTGAAGATCGCGTCGAGCGTGAAACCGACGGTAGCGGACAGGACCCAGGTACAAATATTATGCTCTGCCCTTCAGCATTGAGCACTTTTGAATGCCTCAACTCCAAATTTAACCACACCCATGTGAATATATGTATATATATATACATATACATTTATTTATTCATTTATTTCTGCATGGCACATACATATGATCATTATGACAAAAATGAGAATAACTTATTTATTAAGTAAACAATAACGGAATTAAATTGCAATATATATGAATACATAAATAGGTGAATAACCAGATAAATTGCGTACAATAAATATATTTTGTATCCCGTACCAATCTCCCTTTTTCTTCAATGACAACAGCTCACAGGCTCTGTTCGCGGAGGATAACACGGAGGGAGAAAGGGAGAACGACATTAACAGTTCGGATGGAGCATCACTCAAAGATCGTCCAAAGATGATTCTGGCCACAACGAACTCGGGCTTCCTGGATTTCACTCAGAACTGGTTAGCGAGCATGAACCGGAGCGGTATCAAGCATCCTATTGTCATTATAGCAGAAGACATGAAGTCATTTGAGACATTGGGCCGCTACGACTATTCGGGCTTGCACGTCAAAATCGCCATCGGAATGGAGTCCAAAAGCCACGCGGCGGACGGAGTTCTGAAATTCAGCTCGGACAAATATCTCCAGTTCGTCAATAAACGTCCCACGTACATCCTCGACTACCTCAACCAGGGTTTGGATGTGCTCTTCTCTGACGTCGACATCGTACTCTTCGAAGATCCCTTCCCATATTTCGATATCGACGTCGACATCAACCTCCAGATGGATATCTGGAAGCGGGACAACCACGACCACTCTGATGTCTTCTGTGCCGGCTTTGTCTTCTATCGCGCCACTGAAGCCACCCGCGATTTTCTCCAGAAACTCATGCTTCGGATAACGTTAGAGCCGAAAGTACCGGACCAGATCTTGCTCAACAGGCTGCTTCGGGAGAAAGCGGTCAAGAACTCGCTGCGGACACGCGCAATGGACGGGAACCTTTTTGTCAGTGGACGATACTATTTCAATCAAACATGGAGGGCGCTGCATACCACTCGTCAGCATCCCGTCATGGTTCATAATAATTGGATTAAAAGAACATCGGACAAACTGAAAAGGTTTAAAGATTTGGGTCTATGGTACTTATGATATTCAAAATTTGCTTCATAACAACTGGACCAACAGAAATATTCTGAAAAGGTTGTAAACACTTGGGTTATGGTGCTGAAATTATTTTCTTCAAGACAATTTGGTTATGAGAACATCAAAGGAAATGAAAGGGTTGAAAAAGTATTGGGATTATGGTACTTAAATGATCATTTTGGTGCGAAACATTCATTTTTCTCATTTCTTTTTAGTACAGTACAATAAGTATTTAACAAGTTAAGGGCCCTCTTGCATATAAAGTTGCGTTTAATCGCAACTCAAAAAAAATAAATAAATAAATAAATAAACGCAAGTTGATTTTCAACCAATCAGGATCGCGCATTTGGGACTTTCGTTTAATATAATGAGTTGCGATTAAACGCAACTTTTTATTCAAGAGGGCCAAGTAAATGTTTTACAAGTTTGCCTCGTATAGAATGCCCAAAACCTTTATAAACATGATTAAGGAATGTATAGGATCAAATAAGATAGAGGAGGTTTTCTTCTCTCTCTCTCTCAGTTGGTTAGACATTGCTTCAAATTCATCACAATACAGCAGCCAATATTGGCCAGACACACATCTGTGATATATACTAGTTTTGTTAATTATTAGCAATGGTATAAAATTACTTTCGAATGACAAACATTTAAAATAAATATATCGGCAGCATTATTTTTCAAAAAATATATCGACTTTACAAGATTTTTCTCTATGACTTTTGTACAAACTAACTGCTTCGCACTGAACCATGAGGGCTCTTTATTCATCGAGTGTTATACGCTGTCTTTCGAAGTATATGCCTTTGCTCGGTTTTCCGAAGTTGGGTCTGACTGATATACCCACATCTGTCATGTCAGTGCCTTTCTCTGTGATTTTCAGAAGATTAAGTATAATTAAGATTAAGATTGCTTGTTTTAACCCACTGCACACGGGAAACCCGGTGGTCACTGTATTAAACCTTCAGGAATGTGAAAATTCAGTAGTCAACGGGTTAACAAATCATGATTCCAATTCACAATACGCAATTATTCTCCCAACAAAAATCGGTACTATTTTTTTTTTCTTTGAATCTAGAAGACAAGCCATTAGCGAGATATCAATATTTTACAACGTGGAGGTTCTTTATAGATAGTTGTTGTAAATTAATATTTGACAGGAAAAAGGGGAAGATCTAATATTCTCGAAACTTCGTACTTTGAAGAAAATTATTTAGTTAAGTATAAAAGTGAGAACAAAAAACTAAAACAAAAAACAAAAACAACAAAACAACAACAACAAAAAAAAAAAAAAACAAAACAAAACAAAACAAAACAAAACAAAAAACAAAAAAAACCCCGTTACTACCTCTAAAAGTACCCTACAGAACAGAAATAGACATTTAATTTGATGGCCTTGTATTATTACCCAGGGTTCAAGAGAAGAAAATAATGGAAAGTATTTCCTGTACAAGAAAAAGAAAAGTAAAAGAGAAAGAGGGGAAAAAAGAGAAAAAGAAGAGGGAGAGAGATAAAGAGCTTTATTTAAAAAAAAATATCTCTCTCTCTTCTTTTTTTTCTTAATCTCTTTTCTTCTTTGCGCTCACCTTTTCCTTTCCTCACCTTTCTTCCTCTCTCTCCCTTTCTCTATTCCCCCTCCTTGCTTCTCTGTCGCTCTCTTCTCCCTTTTCTACCTACACTTTAAAAAACTGTTGTTTTTTTTTTTTCACGGAAAATTTACTGGCAGTCAGGATGCCGGGAATGCCCATTTTTCCAAAGTACGTGTAAAATAACATATTTCCGTTTTTTGTTTGTTTGTTTTGTTTTGTTGTTATTGTTGTTGTTGTTTTGTTTTGTTTTTTGTTGGTTAAATAGTAGAAACTTTAATTTCTAACAGGAAAAATCTATGTAAATTAAAAAGGAACCCTGGAAACGATTTGTAATTTAACAGGCAACTTGATAAAATATGAGAAAATGTTTTTTAACAGTGTTTTACATCGGGCGATTGTACATATATGCTGATTTAAACCAACAAACTTGCTGTTGTTTTACAGGAAAAAGACTGTAAACTTGAAATAACGGCAATAACTTGTAGTCCCTAAGGGCCAGCAAGTCTGTAGTTTTACAGTTATTTTTTTTTTATAATGTAACCTATCCTGCTTTAATTTATCCCATTCTCTATCTTAATCTATCCTATCCTAGACCTATCCCATCCATTTAGTTCAATCTAGTGCAATCTCTTATATACCCCTTATAGTTTTTTTTTATGCCTTTGGTGACAGTTAGTTAATCTGGCAACCCCAAACCATACGCTACTAAAAAAATCATGAATATTCATATAAGTGTTTTCCCCAATATTTGGTAATTAACAGGGTAAATTGTTAAAATATAAGAAAATGGTTTTTTAACAGTGTTTTATGTCGGGCGATTGTAAATGTATGCTGATTTCCGGTAAACCAACAAACTTGCTGTAGTTTTACAGGAAAAAGACTGTAAAATTGAAATAACGGCAATAACTTGTAATTTCAAGGGCTAGAAAACCTATAGTTTTACTTTTTTTTTCTACTAAGATGCATGCACGCCGACTAAGAGGGGGGTTCGATTCTTTTATTGGTGAGGAACCTCCTGTACAATTTTGCATATACCTTTAGTACACACCGGAAAAAAATGCGCAGAAATATCTACATCTTTGATCCCCCGCCCCTTCCGTTCCCTCCTCCCCTATTTATAAAATATATTTGATTTATAAAGGTGGCATTCAACATTACAATATAAAGAAGGCGCACTTCAGTTTAATCTCTGTGTGGCAAACAACAAAACAGAATGCTTTGCACCATGTCGTCGCTCTCGCAGTCCTACGTCAAAAAAAAAAAACAACAAAAACGTCACGCATGCATAGACCATGGCCAGTGGCGTTCCGAGGAGCTTTTAAAGGGGTATGTTTAAGTTTTTACTCCAAAATTATCTGACAGGAAAAAAAAAGAAAGAAAAGGAAAGAAAGAAAAAAAAGGGGGGGGGATATCAACATTTTGGGGGTGTCTTCTTACTCCCAAATATCTAACGTGCAAAAAAAAAAAAAAAAAAAAAAAAAAAGAGGAAAGAAAAAGAAAGGGGGGGGGGGGGGTTTGGGGGTGTTTGAACACCACAAACACCTTACTTTTGCCACCCGCCTCCCAAATCCGGACTCCATGCGGTTTATCCAACAAACAAACCAAATAAAGAGGGCATGGCTTATGGCTGTTTAACAACCGCCTATCCGATGGAGACAACGGATCTTTCAACAAAAACAAAAACAAACAAAAAATATCCGGATGTAGTTGCACAGCTCTTAAATAAATGGAAAACCATAATACCAGGATTCGGTTCCCGTCACACACACACACACATACATGTGACGACTTACACTGTAAATTGGAGAAGTGAGCAAGGCAAAACAACGTATTGCCGTCACAGGCTACTAACATGACTAATGTGGCATCTCTGATACTTTTACTACATGGGAAGAGTGTGTGCAATAGAGTTTTTTTTTTTTTTTTACCAACATGTATCAATCAAATGTGATACATGTAATTTACGTCTGGAACCGACCTTTAGCGTCAAGACGTGACTGAGATTCGAACCTGGGTCCGATCAGAGTCAGTTTGTAGGCGAAAATAGAGAGCTGCCCGTAGACGTTACCGCTAGACCAACTCCTGAACAGAGGTATGGTATGGTTTGGTTTGGATTGGAACTGTAATAGCAAAGAATTATTCACCAGTATTTCCACAGGTCCTTCTCATGACACATTCATTATCTTAATCAATTAACTAGACGGTCTCCATGTCGCAATAATGTAGTCGCGTTTGAGAAAGGAAACCCTTATTAGATAAAAAATTCCGTCGATTGTGAGAAAATGGAAGGAAAGAGAAAGTACAAAGAAAGATACAGTGAGTAACAATTAACAAAGCTTTTACATAAATGACTGTCCTCTCGAGTCTTCTCAAGCGTTCACTTTATAATCGCCACATCCACTCACTGCGTGTTACAATACAAGCATACAGATAATATAGATACAACGGACAGAGTGGTAGCCAGTATCTTCTTCATACATTCCCAACATTTCTCGCTTTCGAAGTGCCTTCAAAGACTATAAGTGGAAAGCTTATTTCATCTTATTACATAGTGACGAGGATATTGTTCGAGATACCATTGAATTTGTTGATATAAAAAATAATTTTTATCAAATGTTAATTGTCAAGTGAATGGACAGCTCAATGTCGACGTCTGAATTCATGAATATTCTTCTGGACTAAAATATGTAAGTGCTTTTTTGTTATTAATCACCATACCCCTATATGTTATCATATTATTAAATGTGGTAGTAAATAGGGGCATATGTGTGAGTGGGGTACGATGAGAGATTTTAACTGGGGCTGCACCCTCCTCTACTAAAAACCTTCTTCTATTATTATTACTACTACTACTACTACTACTACTACTACTACTATTACTACTACTACTGCTGCTGCTGCTACTATACTACTACTACTACTACTACTACTACTACTACTACTACTACTACTACTATTACTACTACTACTGCTGCTGCTGCTGCTGCTATTACTACTACTACTACTACTACAACTACACAAGTACAACTACTACCTACTTATAACACCTGTGTGATGGGGGGGGTGCATTTTTTACAAATTGAACTGCCGCATTTGCGGTTGAATTGAAAAATTGAAAAATAGAAAAAAAGCATTAAATAGCACTAAAGCACTAAATTATATCAATATTTACAATTTTCGAATATTGTCAGGATACCTCTTTAACATTTTTTTTAAATCCTCACGGGAAAATAGTCTGATTCTCTGTTTGAGTACGATCTGTTATAAAATAAACTTCAAATAAACTTCAGAATTATTATTCATAAGAGTAATTATGATAAATAATTTTGAAAATAGTGATCATACTATACTCAATCATTAACTTAGTCATGTTCTTATAGCACTATGTGAGACACTATACAAAGCCACTGGGCCACTTTATCGGGCACTATCAGTCATTACATGCACACTATGGAAAGGAAAAACAAAGAATGACTATATCTGTATATACGTGGTTATGGGGCCGGGCTGCTTTCAACCTACGGAATAAATCGCATTGTTATATATGTCCCCATAACCACAGTTTTGTATTTTTATATATTCAACTCATATATTCAAAAATAAATGGAAGGACTGAGCACATCAGTTTATTATCGAGCATTTGAATAACAACTTAGTTTAAAACAGATTAGTTTGATAGACGACCTTTTTGCACTAATAATAATAATAATAATAATAATAATAATAATAATAATAATAATAAAAATAATAATTCCTACATTTACTGTACACGTATTTATACCAGGGGATGCTCAAGGCGCCATGTACTGAGTACCATTATTTAGCCAGGCTGCACTATGGCGCTGAAATCATTCAAGAAACAAATTCCTACCAGATACCCATTTACTTCACCTGGGTGGAGAGTGGCAATTGTTAATGATTAACGTGTATTTCACTATATGGTTTATTAGTAATGAACATGAGCCTGGATTGTTCTGTTATGTTTATGCAGTGTCATATGCTAAATATTCAGACTGGCATATTACTGACAAGAGGATGGCGGGAATAAAAATATGTCTAAAAGGGTACATCTTTGGATCTGTTACTATGGCAGCTATCTTCTTCTTGATGGACAGATGTGTGTCTACTTTCCATGACCAATCAACCGAGACTTTCAGGTATTGCAAAAATAAAGATAATCTCAGACATTAGAAAAGAGACAAACGTAATGCCTTAATCTCACAAGGCAAAATGTAACATGTATGTATTTATTTATTCATTGAACTTCATTAACATATCCATAAATATTTTTTTTGAAGTATATCAGAAATCAGAACAATAATAATGATAATGATAAAAATAACACATGATATAAACAGAACAATATAGTGTGAGTATAGCATTCAAAACAGAAACAAAAACAAAAACAAAAACAAAATACTCATAATTGATCAAATAGACATGCTCTTTCATGAAATATAAATTTTCAGATTATGTACATATAGTGTAAGGTGATAAGAAAAAGAGCCACTTAAAGAATTATATACATATATTTATACACTTAGATATGCCTAATAAAAAAAATTTAAAAGTTAACTAGAAGTACAGTGTATATCGCAAAAAAAATTGGCAAATTCTTTTTACTAGAGGGTCTTCTTTTGAGTGACATTATAAATATGAATCTCTTCAAACTGATAATGTCTTCAAAGTTGTCATTGGGTGCCTTAAGTTTATCAGAAAACGGTTTTCTTCTTATTCGAATCTTCTAACATTGCATGGCATAATGGAATTCGTCTGTAACTGTCTGCATACTACATTCTTCACAAAAATGTATACTCGCTGGTATTTTGTGAGAGCGATGAAATCTTCCTTTTTCAATTGCTAGGTTATGTGAGCTTATGCAAAGTTTGCAGATGTTTTTTGTATTATGTTTCTATTAGTAAAATGAAGTTTACTTATTTCTTTGATGGAAGTTTTTGAATAATCGATATGTCCGCAATTTGTTACCCTCTCCATTGTTTTTATTATGGAAAAGGTCAAGTTTTATGATTTTATTCTCTCCCCTCCCCCCCCCCTTCTCTCTCTCTCTCTCTCTCTTCCAGTCTTGTCTCTTTTCTTCCATCCTTCTTCTCTTTACTTTTCTTTACTTTGTTCTCATTTCAATACGCTACTGAAAATATGATGCATTATTGTAATAAACCAGTCCGTAATTAGTACATGGTACAAATGACCCTGAAATGACCCCAATTTCTACGCGCACGTGCATCTGTTTTGGTGGACGCTCTACTTGTTTAACAAGTAAAATCATACTCGTGTGCGCATCGTCGTGTGTACAAAAAAGGCAGCGTGTGTAGAGGTCAATTGTACTCAGTACAAACATGACAAATGACCTTTATCTTCACATGCACAAATTGTAAATACGAATTAGCTTATGTCATGTGTATGATATTCTACATTTCCGGTTCTACTTAAAATGCTTTTAATACTGTATAAAGTCCTTTTATCACTACAATGGTGTAAAACAGCTTTTGCTGATCATGTTTTATCCTGCATAGATATGTTTCAATGTATGAATAAATAGATTAATAAACTAGTGAAAAAAATGAATTTATTAAAACCAATATCAATTAATGAATGAATATAAATGAATAAATAAACAAATAAATTGCGCTCAATGAATATATATTTCGTATCCCCACCCAACTCCCATTTTCTTAATTAACTGCAGTAATTCCAAAGCACGATACGCGGGGGATAGCACCCAGGAAGAAAGGGAGAACGATATTCCTTCCAGTGGCACTTCACACGAAGATCGTCCAAAGATGATTCTGACCACAACAAACTCAGGCTTCATAGATTTCACTCAGAACTGGTTAGCTAGCATGAACAGGAGCGGTATCAAGCATCCCGTTGTCATTATAGCAGAAGACATAAATTCATTTAAGACATTGATCAGCTATGACTATCCGGGCTTACACGTCAAAACAGGCATCGGAATGGAGTCCAAAAGCCGCGAGGCGGGCGGAGTTCTGAAATTCAGCTCTGACGGATACCTCAAGTTCGTCAATAAACGTCCCATGTACATCCTCGACTACCTCAACCAGGGTTTTGATGTGCTCTTATCTGACGTCGACATTGTACTCTTCAAAGATCCCTTCCCTTATTTCGATATGGACGTCGACATCAACCTCCAGATGGATATTTGGAAGCGGGACAACCACTACCACTCTGATGTCTTCTGTGCCGGCTTTGTCTTCTATCGCGCCACTAAAGCCACCCGCGATTTCCTCAAGAACCTCATGATGCGGATATCGATAGAGCCGAATGTGCCGGACCAGATCTTGCTCAACAGGCTGCTTCGAAAGAAAACGGTCAAGAACTCGCTGCAAACACGCGCCATGGACGGGAACCTCTTTGTCAGTGGACGATACTATTTCAATCAAACATGGAGGGCGCTGCATACCACTCGTCTACATCCCGTCATGGTTCATAACAATTGGATTAAAAGAACATCGGACAAACTGATAAGGTTTAAAAATTTGGGTATGTGGTACTTATGATATTTAAAAATTGGTACATGACATTTGGACTTAGAGAAACAAACTAAAAATATTATAAAGAGTTCGGTCTATGGTACTCATAATATTTATTTGGTTCAAGACATTTGAGTTATGAGAACATCAAACAAACTGAAAGGGTTTGAATAGTACAGTGATTATGGTACTTATCATCATTTTGGTGCTAAAGATTCATTTATCCTTATCCTGTATATTTACAAACAAAAGATTTTAGTTATCAGAATTGGTTTCACTCCCCTTTTAGAGTTATTATTATTATTATTATTATTATTATTATTATTATTAATATTATTATATTTTATATGTGAAATGTGAAATACGGTCATGTTTGAATGTTTGAATACACCAAACTCTTCATAATTTGAGAAGTAATTGCACCGTAATTACGTTCATTGGTTATAGGACGTCGTCTGCTTACGCAGCTTTGGTTACCGGTGTGACGTCATCAAAACATCGCTATATTTCTGGCGAATTTCTCGGATATCCCAGATGCTAAGGAGTGCTTTTATTTTTTTTATTTTCTAATCACCAGTATTTGACGTAAAACTTATACTAGAATCTTCCCAGTTTCTAGTGATACATTATTTGCCATATTTGTGATTATCTTTGAATAGGCTTTTTAAAGAAAAAGGGGGGGGGGGGAGACCTTCAGATTTGATGAGCTCCGAATTATTCACTTAATCGAATTTCCTTCTTTCTTCCCCCCCCCCTCTCTCTCTCTCTCTATCTCCCCCTCCCTGACTCTATAGAGTACCGAAGTGCTAACGTCATATCCACTCGTTGTCTAGATTACTGGTTCCAAACAACAGAGCCTGCGCATGAGGTTCACCGCGAAATCATTCAAGCAACGGGCCTGAACAGGGCAAATTCGGTGTTTGGCGCTGGTGTGATCACCACGCCATTGATCACAAAATTGTTTTGAACCAGCAACCTTGACAACGTGGCCAGTATGACGTCACACTTCGGTACTCTATTTCAATTCAATTCAATTCAATTTTATTTTACATCTCTTTAAAAAATATTCAACAATCAATATAAATTGAACAATATACAACATATTAAAAATAACAACATTTATGTACATGACAATATAAAAGAAAGATGAAGTGTGGAGGATGTGAGGGATTAACAAAGGCCATTGGCCTGTCAAGTTAATCCCCTAATTTACCACACACAAAAAAAGAAAATACATTAAAAAAAAAGAAAAAAAAAGATAAAACTAACGTAACATAATCACATATACAAACACAACATAACTAATCACATTAATTACATAAAAGGCAGTTAGATTGAAAATAAACTACTCAAAATTAAGAAGATAAGATTTATATTTTTTCCTGAATGCACGAACAGTTGAGCTTTCTTTGAATTCATTAGGCAAGAGATTCCAAGACTGTGGGCCTTTAAAACTGACTGTGGTTCTTGAAAGGTTAAAATGATAGAAAGGTACATACATTTTATTGGCATTTCTTGTGTTATACTTATTGATGTTGCTATTATATTCAAAATATTCATCAAAGCTATTGGGTAATAATTGTTTAGAATAAGAAAACATAAAAGATGCTAGTTGTAATTTGTTTATATCATAAATATTCAATATTTTTAACTTTTTAAACAACGGTTGGGTATGTGCTAAATAGTTTGATTAGGAAATTGCTCGTATTGCACGTTTTAGTAATAAAAACAATTTTTGTAAGGAATAAGATGAACAACTGCCCCATACAATATTAGAATACATAAGATGTGATAGAATCAAACAGTTGTACAAATTAGTTAAAATCTTCAGAGGTAAAATGTGTTTTAAAATATTTAACACTCCAATGGATTTTGATATTTTTAGAGCAATATAATTTACATGTTCCTTCCAGTTCAAGTTTTCGTCTATGATTACGCCAAGAAATTTAGTACTGGTTTCTCTCTTTATTCTTACATTATTAAGTTCTATGTTTATTTCACTGTCTTGTATTCTACAATTCCTACTCTTAAATATCATATAACATGTTTTATCACGATTAATGTAGAGTTTATTAGCAGTAAACCAGGTTTGTATTTTTTTCATTTCTAAATTCAGTAGATTATTTAATGCAACTGGGTCTTTACCTGATAAAAATAAACTTGTGTCATCTGCAAATAAAATTACTGACAAAATTTTGCTAACATATTGTAGATCATTAATATAAAGCAAAAATAAAAGTGGCCCGAGATTAGATCCCTGAGGTACGCCTACTGAAATATTTTTATATTCAGAATTAAAATTGTCAACAGTTACATATTGCTTCCTATTGCATAAATAACTTTTAAACCACTGTATTGCATTTCCCCTTATTCCATAATATTTCAGTTTGTTTAGTAAAATTGAATGGTTAATACAGTCAAACACCTTTGACAAGTCTAAAAAAAGCCCTATCACTATGTGTTTCTTTTCAAAAGCTTTGGCAATTTTATCTGTTAACTCGATTAATGCATGAGTAGTACTGTATCCTTTTCTAAAGCCAAATTGTTTCTTATGTAATATATTGTGTTTATTAACAAAAGTTATTAATTTATCGTAAACAATTTTTTCTATTAATTTACTAAATATTGATAAAAGAGATATTGGTCTATAATTATTCAGCATACTTTTATTGCCATTCTTACATATTGGTATAACTTTAGCTACTTTTAATGCATTAGGAAATATGCCCTTTTCAAGAGAAGAATTAAATATATTGCACAAAGGAGATACAATTGCATGAATAGAAGATTTAACAATTTTAGCACTTATTCCATCATAACCAGGAGACTTACTTGCATCAAAACATGATACAATATTGATAATAGTAGATTCTGTAATAGGGCTAAAAAAATAAAGACTCACAAACAGATCCCTGTAAATAACTATTATATGATGTACATCCTGCATTATCCAACTTATCATGGATTTTCTGTCCAACTGTACTAAAATAATCGTTGAATAAATTTACAATATGAGATTTATCCTTTATGGATTTACCTTCATATTCAATTTCATCAATATCATTCTTAGTTTTGCTTTTATTTAAAACTGCATTTATAATTTTCCATGTTTTCTTCGCATTGTTCATGACATCATTAAACTTATTATCATAATACTTACGTTTTGTATCACGTATCAAATTATTTAATCTATTTCTAAAATTTACATAAGGAGTTTTGCGATAGGTTGTGGGATTTCTAAGATATTTTTTATATAATATATATTTATGTTTACTCATTTTCTTAATTTCTATTGTAATTCAAGTTTTAACATTTACATGTTTCTTTATTTTCATCTTTATCTCTTGGAAACATTCGTTATATAATTTAACATATATTTCAATAAAACTTTCATACTTCTGATTTACATCATCAATACGATCTAAAAAGTCCCACTTCACAGACTGCAATTTTGAACAAAAAGTATTGATGTGAACATCACTGAAATCTCGTTTAGAATAAAATATTTGGGAATCGTTTGTATCAGGTTGAGATGAAATCATGACAAAAGGGGTAAGATGATCACTGACATCTGTTGTAATTATTCCACACAGTTTAACCTTTTCTGGATTATTACAGAAAAAATTATCCAAGATAGTCGCAGAATGTGAGGTAATTCGGGTGGGATTGAATATTTGTGGTAAGTAAGAAAGTGAAATTAAATTATCAATAAATTCATTAACATATGAGATAACATCAAGTTTCAACAGATCAACATTGAAATCGCCCATAATGATACTCTCCTTTCTCTCATTCATAACATTCAGTGGTGCTTGTATATCATTAATGAATGATTGTACTCCTTGGTGTGGTGGTCTATACATAACAAGAACTATATAATTATTTACTTTATTATATACTTCAATGGATATAGTCTCGACAGCATCAGTAAACACATCTAAGTCTGGTCTCCTTTTAAATCTTATTTTGTCATAAATAAATACTCCTACGCCTCCCCCTCTTTTTCCTTGTCGAGGATTACTTAGGAAGGAATACTGAGGAAGAGAAAAATAGGTATCATCATCATCACTCTTAAGCCATGTTTCTGTGACCCCAATTATCGACATAGGTCTAGAAAATGTTTGAACACAATGAACAAAATTATCAAAATTACGCTTTAAACTACGGCAGTTAAAATGAAATAAAGTCACTGTAGAACGAGTATCAAGATGTTTAGTAGACTCATAAAATGCATCAGGGGTGTAAACTTTGTTATCAGGAAGAGATTCTTCATTATTTATAGTAGCTAAAGACTCATATTCTCTAGAGCTTCTGTTACAAAGAAAGCAATTATTACAAGTTGTAGAATTTTGCCTATTACATAAAATACAAGTACACAACATAAAACGTTAAACAATATTCCCTTCTAACTACAAAACGAAATAGTATGCAATACAATAGAATGAATTGGTAGTACAAGTGGAAATTATAACTGATAAATATATATATATACCTCACATGATATTCTTATTATTTCTCATTTACTGTCCATTAACATGAGCATAAATGTATATTAACTCAGCATTTGCCTGTTAAGATTTAAATGACAATGTTTTATATTTTCTTGAGATCATCCACAGAGTGTATTCTTTTCCTTACAGATCCTCCATTCGTTGCTTTCACTAGAACAGTAACTTTGCCATCCGTGGACCAAGCGGCAATCACATTATTGTTGTTTTTCACCTCATCCTTTGCTTTTTGAAGCAAGATTCTGTTTGTTGCTGTCAAGTCTTCCTCAATTCCTATGTGTTTCCCTTTAAGTCGTTTCCTGTTTTTGATCACTAGATGGCGAGCACGATAAGTAGAGAACTTGACGATGATGGGTCGCGGAGGCTTCGTCTTATCTCCTGGTCTATGACGCGGGGTACCAATACGATGTGAACGGTCAATATCAGCCAGATTCAGATTAACACCAAGATCTTTGTTTGCGAGATTTATCATCACTGCGTCAGTGTCTTCTTGATCCTTTTCTGGGATGCCGTATAGTCGTAGACAGTTCCTCCTTGAGTACTGTTCTTCTTCATTCAACTTAGTCTTCAATGACTTGATAGCTTCAGATCTAGAAGCTTGCTCCTTCTGTATTGATGTTATAATGGAAGCTTGTGATTGGATCTCATTTTCCAGATCCATTACCTTACTCTCTGTTTTCTCTAGTCGTTCGCGAAGATGTTGTATCTCCCTTGTCATAGCTTCAGCAAGGGATGACTTAAACAAATCACTGAATTCTTTGGTGTTGAAGTATTCTCTGACCTCATCACTGATCTGTTCACATATATCATGTGTTTCCTGAGGCTGGGGAGCCATCTTCTTTGGTTTTGGTGGCATGATTCTAGAGAACAGACTTGATGAATAGGCGAGCGTAAAGAAACTCTGGTAAAAAAAAAATGTAATCAGTATATAAAAGAACCAGCAACAGGATTACTGCTATATACAATAGTCAAGTTAATCAGATTAAAGCATCACAATGGCATGCTTCTCCAGAAGGCTGCACACAATTAAGACAAGAATAGTAGAACATTATGAGTCAACAGGGCTGGTAGAAAGAATATACTGACTAAAAAGTAAGCTGGTGGGACCAGAGTATCCAACTATATGTTTCACTCAGAATGATCTTCAGAAATGTCAGTCACATTCCAGGAAATGCATGATGTATCCAGCTGTACATACCTTCACAAACTGGTCCAGTCCTTTACCTTAACATCATCACAGTAGTATCAGATCCAAGATATTAAGGTATATAGTAAAAAATGAGTATCAAAATAAGCATCAAATGACTAGAACATCAATACGCCAGGTATTGTGTTTCTGTTTCTGGTTCACTAAAATTATTATGCTTGTTGTCATTGATTCAAATACGAAGCAA
Source organism: Heliocidaris tuberculata (assembly GCA_025618425.1). Lineage (NCBI taxonomy): Eukaryota > Metazoa > Echinodermata > Echinoidea > Camarodonta > Echinometridae > Heliocidaris > Heliocidaris tuberculata. The sequence goes on from CM046842.1 coordinate 21,552,206, forward strand.
TATCAATGGGAGAAAAATCGTAACAATTTCTAGTCTCAACGGAGTTTTCATTTTGTTGCCTGATCTTCGCCGCAGAACTTCAAATCTTATGAACATGATTATATGTATATTAGGTGTAAGTCAATAAAAAGGAGACCAAACTCAAGCCTCAATATCTTGAAAATCAAGACAAATTGCTGAAAAATATTCAAACGATAAAAAGTGATAATGCCTTCTTTAATCTGATTGACTGTTCATCAAAATGCGGTCATGGATGACTGGGCAATGCCCATTTTAAAGATATGTCAAAATCGTCTTCACCCAAGTTTGGGATGTAGGTGTTCAGGGGCCCGTTGCACAAAACTTGCGTTTAATCGCAACTCCTAAAAATCAAACGCAAGTCAGTAATGCTCAATTCTGATTGGCTGAAAATAAAGTTGCGTTTGATTTTTAGGAGTTGCGATTAAACGCAAGTTTTGTGCAACGGGCCCCAGGTCTGAAGTTCCTTTCCTTATATGTGAGTGCATTATTGAAATAAAGACAATTCAACCAAACCTTGGGTTGACCGTCCATTTCATTCAAAACTTGGGTAGAGGAAAATTCTTCTGTTCAGCTGTCCATGGTCAGATTTTATTGGTCAAGGTGTCAAATTTAAGAAAATGTGACAGGCTACAATATAGGTAACTTTTACTAAATCTATATGTACTAATTCCAATATTTAGGGCTGAATTTCGGTTCCCTTTTCTGCGACTCACATTACATATATATATATATATATATATATATATATATATATATATATATAGATGCGAAGATACCTAACTTCAACATTTCGACGGCGTCTCGGTAAATTATAAGTGTGAGGATGAGAGAGGAGACAGAGACGTGGGACGTAGCTGTACTTCAACTTTATTCAAGCTTTCGGCCTTCCCGGCCTTCTTCAGGATCTGAAGACAATACAATGCAAACATAGCATACACACTCGTATAATTTTGTATATTTAACAAATACGTACAATTACATATTTATATAAGCATAATATGGTGATATGCATTAAATATTACAATTAACTTGTGTGAATGATAAAAACATGGCTCTAAAATATTGTACAGAAATGAAATGTAAGAGAAGTATTGTCTTCAGATCCTAAAGAAGGCCGGGAAGGCCGAAAGCTTGAATAAAGTTGAAGTACAGCTACGTCCCACGTCTCTGTCTCCTCTCTCATCCTCACACTTATATATATATATATATATATATATATATATATATATATATGTTTAATGATTGATTCATAAGACAGCTCGAATTCAAATTAATCTGCAACCATCTTAATTAGTGTATCTCCCAGTTTCGGGGGTAACTTTTGATTTATTTATCAATTTTGATCATTTTCATTACCCCATGGACAAAACCGAAAAAGCTGCCCACCAATTCCGGGTCATGACACAGATACTACAAAGCACTGGTATTCACAGTCTTAATTTCATTTCCATGGTCCCCAAGCACCGCCATGTAAGGCCGGGTCTGAATACAAATCCGGACCCGGATAAGTAACCGGAACCGAACCCTTGTAACAGTCCTCCAATCTGTGTAGAAGCTGGGCGACGACATCCGGATACTTTCCAAAAAGATCCGTTTCCTCTAGCGGATCGGCGGAAATGTTAAAGTCCTCTACCTTTTGATTAGGTTTATCTATCGGATATATGGTGTGGAATCCGGAATCGGGTGGAGGCTTCCACAAGTTCTTTACCGGTTCTGTTGTAAGATAGAGAGAGAGAGAGAGAGAGAGAGAGAGAGAGCTGTAAGGGGGTTGTCCCGGCGTGATGACCAATATAAAGCTGAGCCTTAGTTTAAATTAGACATCATTATTTTACCTCTTTTTACGTTTGTCGTATAGAGCCAAGAAAGATGACGTTGCATTTGCATGTTGGAGAATATCATGTTATTATTATGTTCCTGGAAATTAAATAAATAAAAATAAATAAATAATGGTCATTGCATGGTGGCCTTAGCTTAGTCAATAGAGTAAGTGTATGATGTCTTCATGGATTCTTAATCAGCAACCATTCCACTATTTTTCAAAATTAATAAAGAATATATAGAATAATGTTATTTTGGTCTGTTGAAAATAACAAGGCATTCTTCAAGGTGTACATGAATTTACCCTTCATCACGGGACACACTTTCTCAGAATAGCACAGCCTCATGTGTTACAATCGCACGATACGTCATTTTCATGTCGCAGCACTGCGTCAAGGACAGGCGCGATATTTGGCGCACCATATGACAGCGACATCATAGTCCTTCCAAATGCAAATTCAAATGAGCATTGCAACAAGTGAGTTAAATTTTATTATTATTTTTTTTATTATTATTAAATCGATCTTGCATACATGTTCATAACATAACAAAACATAATAAATACATTAATTTCAAAATGTTACAAACAGAAGTTTGTTTTACATGATATTCAGTATTTACGTTCTGTCATTTTCTTTTCACATTTTTTTCCACAACACATCCTTTTGGATTTTTTGATCTCCATATTAATTCTTCTATAAATTCGTCAAAAATTCCTTTAAAATTTAATTTTCTTTTTTCTTTAGATACTGTATGTGTGCCTAAATTAATCAATACAATGTAAAAAGCAATAGGCTTACATTCACTTCCCCCTTGTCTACTAATAACTATTTCTTCATAATTTATTTCAACATTTTTAACAGTTATTTTGATATCAACACAAAATTTACTAAATTTACTCCAAAAGAGTCTTGAAAAATAACAATCATAAAACAAATGATAATAATTTTCAATAGTATTACAATTATAACAAAGTGGGGATTCAGACAATTTAAAACGAAACAAATATTCATTAGACATCAATAGCTTTTATAAAAATTCAAAATTAAATTGGGCTAAATGAAGTTCCTTAATCATAGTAACCTTTTCTTTCCAAATCTTGTTCCAATTCAGGTTCTTTTTTAAATATAATGACCAATATTCAAAATAACGATCCCACAGTAAGCTATTTTCAATCAAAGAACCAAAATCCTGTTTCACGTATGAAACAAAGTACAAACAAGAATTTCAAACTCTCGAAACAATTATATAATATTTTAATAGATAAAAAATTCATTACCCCTAATGTTGAACAACCGAGTTAAATTACTGGTGTATGGATTGCCTTTGCAGGGTTTATTAGCGTAGGTAATAATGCAATCAAAATGGCACCTCTTGTTCAACAGCTTTAAAACCCCTTCCAAACGACGGCATATGGCATTGTTAAGCTATTTTATACTCACTGTCATCACCTCCAGAAACATGTTTGTATGGGTTAATCACATTGCCCGTCAAAGACCGAAACAGTCACTGACGCCATCCTACGACAGGCAAATGACGCCGGTGTGCAACAGGCTTAAGGCGAGTGACATTTACTCTTTAATCCCCATAGATCAAAACCCTGGACTGCCACATTCTTTGGAGTATTATTACGCATGTTCACTGTATGTGTACCAAAAGTCGACTGTGGCAGTCCCACGTTTGTTCCAATGGTCGACCAAAGCCATGAGAATTATTTCATACTCTCTATCATCACCTCCGGAACCCGTCTGTATCTTCCAGTCCCCAACTCACCGCTCACTATTGACCGCTCTGGCGCCAAAACTCACCCCAACCCATGATCGCCATCAAGTTTCGTCGGAATTAAGTCGGGAATGACGGAAAGCGGGTCGATGTTGTGCAAGATTTCATTTCGAGGGGACGATTCTGTACCACTTAATATTGCACATACAAAATTAGAATTGAGACATTTGTGTTTCATGAAAGGGAAATCCGGCATAGCAAAGAGCTCGGAAGGAAAGCAGAAAAACAACAGAAGCAGACTGACGATAGTTTAAACCAAATCAGAAAAACAATACCGGTAATATTGTTATGCATTTTTTGAAAGTTGTAATCGCTATAGGGAATGTCAGTTTGGCTGAATCTGTAATACCACTGAGATGTAATGGCGGACAACTCTTCAGATTGTTCCAACACATAAAATTAATTATGTTTAATTTGTTTTCTTCAAAATACCCTTTTTTACCTTTTAAATTCATTTTTGCAGGATCTATTACAATATGTCATTTATGAAAACTGCGTAGGGGGAAGGCGCTTTTAGTGTTCAAGAAAATTGATCACAGTCGAATTACCTGTTCGCTATTTTTTTTTTTTTTTTTTTTTTTGGGGGGGGGGGGTTTACAAAATTCTGTATGTATGCCTACGCTATAAATCAAGTTTTTAGCCACCGTGAAAGGAAAGTCAATGTTAATATCGAGTGTCAATGGAAGCAGTAAATTTGATAAATTCTTGCCCAGAGAAGTTTAAGAAAATACAATAATTATTTTGTCATGCACTCTTTATAGGCCTTTAACATCATTACAACATTACAAAATCCGTATCGCTCTGATTTCCTATGCGAGATACTCATTTCATTTTTATTTTTTTTGGTACAAAATGTATGAATTAGTTTGTTGTTATTCTCTACAATCTTTTTTTTTTTTAATTCTCGAATCTTTCTCCGATATGTAGTAATTGACAGTACGTTTCGATTTAACATAACTACTATTATGTCATACAGTACTTATACATGGTTACCATTAAGGGTTATTTGAAGAGGCTATAATAATAGGGGTCATCTCCCTCTCTCATTTTGGCCATAAAAAGGTAAAGTTGCAAAACCAAGTGTTACTTAGTAATTTACCTTTCATTTGCCACGAGTGCCGATTGACATTACTGCAGGCTTGCCACAAATGCTGATTGGTACAGACAATAGTCATCAATTCACAGAAGAACTGTATTGTGTATTTAAAAAGCTTCGCATTATACCCCATTTCCGGTTTTAATTGTAGTAGCTTTATACTATCAGAAATAATCTAGAGTCCATTAGTGAAGATACATCTTGCAAAATGAAACGTGACAAAGGGATATTATTTGATTACCACATAAAAAGCTATAAAGATGTTTAAATAGCCCTTCACAAAGAAGTAACATTGAAAAAGGAGGTGGGTTTTTAATGAACGCAGTACCTGATAGAGTTCGATACATTGTAGCCATCTAAGGGTTTGGTTCCATTCAGACTCCCCCCCCCCCCCCCAGTTGGTCGTAATTGCCCTCTCAGACTAATACTGTTTGGTTATTCACATCATGATCATGCAATGTAATGTGCTGAACCATGCAGAGATAAAGAAAGAAATTAAAACTGTTACTCCCGAAGATACCCGAGCCTATAAATCAATCCTGATTCGGTTTGCCAAACAATTGAAATAGTAATGTATCCGAACTTTACACAACAATTGGTTGTCAGAAGCTAAGCAAACAGTTTTTCTATTAACTAAACACTGTCATAGGTACAGTCATTTATAGATCTATTCTATTCATTTGTTGACATGGATATTTTGGGGGATATATTATGACCTACATTTTTTGTTACTACCTACTTAATATATTTATGATTTCAGGTAGATAAAACAAAAGACTAAAATCCAAAGCTTTGAGTGTACATATTCCGTAGATATGCATGTATAATATAATTTGATATCGTTTTCTCTGGGACGCACTGTGTAGTATCTTTTAGGATACTATCCTAAATTATTATGAATTCACTGCCCATATTTTGCATTGTATCATTTGTGTACTTACCTTCCATTTGACATTATGTTATACTTCTGTTATACACTCCAAATGTTTGTATCTATATTTTGTTATATGTATGATACACTCTGTTATATGTTTATGAAAAGAATATTGATGTAAGTCAAAGATGTTTAATAAAATCCAATTCAATTCACTTCAGTTCACTAAGCAGGTGAAGGGCCTCATCTAAAACTGGTTTCATTGTGTTCGCTACACAAACACTACCACTGCAGACAACTCATTTATTTTCAAATAATAACCTAAGTCACACCAACAGAACCGATATTAGATCAACTACAGATTGACTACAGTGGAGGTGCCGTGGTCCAGTGGTTTAAGGCGCTTGACTGGATATGCGAGGATCGGGCGTTCGATCCCCAGCACGGCACTTATGCCCTTGAGCAAGGCATTTTATCTACATTGCTCTTTTAACGTACATCAAATAAATGAAGTGCTGTATGCATATTGATACCAGCGTGTGCATGTGTGTTATTGTAAAAAAAGACCAAGCAAAAAAAAAATTACATTTACCCTCAATGGCCAACGATCGGCCGGTTTGCCCTTGGTGTGGAGAAGGTCTGGTGGTGTGACTGTGGTATAAGACATGGCAGAATATGTTTGCAAGTGAATGCTATTCAGACAGGCTACTAATGTGGCATCTCTAATACTTTTACTGAGAAGAGTTTGTGTCAAATATGATTATTTACGTCTGGGCCAGACCTTTAACGTCAAGACGTGACTCAATTCGAATCTGGGTCCGATCAGAGTCAGTTTGTAGGCGAATATAAGGAGCTGCCCGTAGACGTTACCGCTAGACCAACTCCTGAGCAGAGGTATGGTTTGGTTTGGTTTGGTTTGGAAAAGTAATAGCAAAGAATTAATCACCAGTATTTACACAGGTCCTTCTCATTAATTATCTTGATTAATTAACTAGGCGGTCTCCATGTCGCAACAGTGAAAGGCAGTCGCATTTGAGAAGGAAACCCTACTAGATCCACAAATCCGTCGATTGTGAGAAAATGGAAGAAAAGAGGAAGTACAAAAGAAAGAGACAGTGAGTAACAACAAAGCTTTTACATAAAATGACTGTCCTCTCGAGTCCTCTCAAGCGTTCACTTTAAAATCGCCACACCTATTCAATGCGTGTTATAATACAACCATAATCATGTAGATACAACGGACAGAGCGGTAACCAGTATCTTCTTCAAACATTCCCAACCTTAATGCCGACATTTCTCGCTTTCGAAGTGTCTTCGAAGGCTACGTGGAAAACTTACTTCATCTTATTACGTAGTGACGAGGATATTGTTCAAAATACCATTGAATTTGTTGATATAAAAAATACTTTTTGTCCTAAGTTAATTGCCAAGTGAATGAACAGCGCAATGTCGACGTCTGAATTAAGGAATATTCTACTGGACTAAAATATGTAAGTGTTTTTCTTTTGTTATTTAATCACCTTACCCCTCTTTGTTATTTTAGCTGGCGCTGTACCCTCCTCTACTAAAAACCCTTCTTCTATTAGTACTAGTACTACTACTACTACTACTACTACTACTACTACTACTACTACCACTACTACTACTACTACTTCTACTACTACTACTACTACTACTACTACTACTACTACTACTACTACTACTACTACTACTAACTACTACTACTACTACTACTACTACTACTACTACTACTACATACTACTACACATGTACAACTACTACCTACTGTTAATACCTGTGTGATTGGGCGGGGACATTTTTTTTTTTTTAACTGAGCTGCCGCATTTGCGGTTTAATAAAAAATAGAAAGTATGCATTAAGCAATACTAAATTAAATTTATATTTACAATTTTTGAATATTGTCAAAATACCTCTTTAATTTTTTTTTCGAAATCCTCACGGGAAGATAGTCTGATACTCTGTTTAAATACGATCTGTAATAAAATAAACTTCATAATTATTATTCATAAGAGTAATTATGATTATAATTATAATTTTGAAAATTGTGATCATACTACTCAATCATTAAATCCTAATTACTCTTAATCATTCGTGTCAAATATTAATTCATCCTCTTCCATATGAAGCCAAATATGTTATGATATTGCCATGCATGAATTAATTTGAAAGGTTTTAAATGAGTGCTGTCAAATAGTTTGCCCACAGGAGTTATGCATTTAGTAATTCTCTTAACAGAGCAATGCAAAGAACCAACACACATGATAAAGAGACAGAGAAAAGATAAGTGATGTTTCCGGATGTTTCCTGAGTCATCTTTCCACATGTATGTAACCATGAATGAGATATGGATGAGTAATGAAAGTAGAGTGAGGTTCAGTGAATGACCATTTATTGTGCTGATAAATAGTTCCCATTTTCGTGCGCAAATCGATTTGTATATTGCTGGTTCAGAATTTTGTTAATTCATTTATCACAGGCTCTATCATCACAAATGAAATATCATATGAAATGGGGGAATGCCCTTTAGTAAGATGTATTGAAATAAATCTAGTGATATTTGTTTGATGAAATGTTGCTTGAGAAAGTTTGGTGTCCTTTTTATATAGGTATCACAGGGAGATGTGAGTTGGTTTAGCGGTGATGTCCGCTGTCACCTCTCTGTCTTTGTCTACAAACTGGCAGCTCTGATCGGACCCAGGTTCAAATCTCTACAGTGCGTCCCAGAAAAAACGAAACCCTAAATCAAAGGCTTATTGTGAACAAACTATGAGTTGTATAAATATAATTTTTTGTTTTTCATGAACTACAACTAATACGCTTTCGAATGATATATTTATGGCATTAATCGATACATACTTCACAGAGCAATATTGTTTTGAAAATGGCATGTAAAAATCCAGCTGTGCCAAATTTTGGTAAATCTGGGAAAACTTTGGTATCACATGCGAACATGATGTAGCATGCTTAAGTGAAATGACAGCGTTTAAAGATATGATACACAAGATTTCCATTGTGAGATGATATGCATTCAATCGGAATTTACATAAATTAAAGAAGGGATAATGCCAAATGCCAGGCCCAGCAGGGGCGTACACCCCTTAATTTTCCCAAATCATATCCATCAAGCAATGAAAAAGTGCCTTTCTTGTAATGGGAAAGATCCCATCCTGAGGTGGAATATTGCCATAATCTGATATTTTCCTGCCTTATATGCCCTTTATAAATACTTTACCATTTGATGACAACAGAAGGTGCCCTTTAGTTTAGTATTTCTAATGAAAATATCCTTATCTGCTTTGTTATTTAAAGCAGTTGCAGTTCTAAACAATGCAAAAATCAGTTGTCATAATGATTGCTGACAGTCACCGTTTCAGTACAAAAATAAGTCATTTCTTTACCCCCACCATCAACAAGAAAATCGACCATCGTTTATTTTATGATTAGGGAATCATCCTTAACTCTTTCAGTGCCGATGTCACGTATATGTGACAGATAGACTTGTCATTTTCAATCACCAATTGCTTGACCACAGGAAAGGTATTTGGCAGTCAAAATATATCAAAATTTTGAGCATAAAATTCTAAATATACACTCTTAAAAAAGTTGGGCAAAAAAATGCCCAATTTTTAACCAACACTGGGCAACATACTGTCCACACAACTTTTGGTTAAAATTTGCCCAACTGATGTTGGGCAATCCATTTACTATGTTGTTGGGCAAATTAAATTGCCCATCAGTTGGTGACCCATTAGATTTTACCCAACTCTACAATTGCCCAACTGTTGGTTATATTCTCAGTTGGGTAATTATTGCCCAACCAATCTTACCCAATAGGATTGCCCAACCCTCTATTTGTTCAGCTGTTTGGTAACAAATATCATGTTGTTGGGCAAATTCAGCTGCCCAATTTATTGTTTCCTTTTTCCTCCAACCTAGGTAAAAAAAAAAAGAAATCTGCTTGTTACGTCCTTCTGGGTCTTAACCTAATCAATCCTAACCTATCCTATTTTGGGCCACCCCAAACCATACGCTACTAAAAATTCATGAATATTCATATAAGTGTTTTCCCCAATATTGGGTAAAAATATTTACCACAAGTTGGGCAAAAGCGAATTTCTAACCAACCATCAGTTACCCAACAAAATTTACCCAACTGGCAAAGGAAATGTGACAAAATTACACAACTACAGGGCAACAAGTACCCAACCCATAATTACCAAATACTGTTGGCAAATATATGCCCAATATTTAGGTAAAAAGTATTGACCAATATTGGTTACACCACTCGAGTGTCCAGTTGGTTAATAATAGCCCAGAATTGGGAATATTTTTAACCAACCAGCAGTTACCCAACTAAATTTACCCAACATTTTAAAAGTGTATGATTATAATTATATGCTACCATAGAAATTTTCAGAGAAAATTGCAGATTTTTAAAAAGATATTATATTATTTCAACATTAAACAATAGTAAACAAATGAGAAACCAAAAAATAATGGACAAAAAAGAAACTCAAATGTAATTTTCAATAATTCTTATGCACAAAGTTGGGTAAAGTAATGATGTTTGATATCATAAGAAATGGTAAGAAATTTCCTACAAGTTTTGTACACAACATTTTGTGAAATAATAGATGGTTAATGAAGTACAGACATTAATTTTGAAAAGTAAGCACTGATCACTTTTTGTAAAATTTTGAAAAGAGCTAAACCCCTTGGCAAAGTAAGAGTTAACCTCATTATTCAAAGAAACAAATGAAAGGAATATTTTCATTATGTTTTAAAATTTATGATTCCTTCGGTTCATGTTCGCGTGTGATCCTAAAGTTTTCACGGTTTCACCCAAATCTGGCACAAGTGGGTTTTTACATGTCATTTAAAAAATGATGCGGCTTGGTAAAGCATGTACGTAGGAAAGCCATCAATGTATCATTTTAAAGCAGAATACTTCTCCTTTATGGAAAATGGATAATTACGGTCTTAAAGCACAAAGTTTGGTCACAATAACATCTTGTTTTAGTTTCTTTCTGGGACGGACTGTACAGAAATGGAAACTTACTCCTTATCAATATATTTATTCAACTCATAATTTTTTTTAAAAATAAATGGAAGAAGGACTGAGCACATCAGTTTATTATCGAGCATTTTAATAAAAAATTACGTTTGAAATAGATTACTTTAATAAACGACCTTTTCGCATTAATAATAGTAATAATAATAATCATCATCATCATAATAATAATTGCTACATTTATAGCGGATGTATAGATGCTCAAGGCGCCATGTACTAAGTACCATTATTTAGCCAGGCTGCCCAATGGCGCTGAAATCAGTCAAGTAATAAATTATGTTTTGTTTATGCAGTTTCATATGCTAAATGTTCAGACTGGCATATTGCTGACAAGAGGATGGCGGGAATGAAAACATGTCTAAAAGGATACTTTTTTGGATCCGTCACTATGGCAGCTATCTTCTTCTTGATGGAGAGATGTGTGTTTACTTTCCAGGACCAACCAACCGAGACTTTCAGGTATTGCAAAAATTAAAGATAATCTCACAAGGCTAAATGTAACATGTATGCATTAATTCATTAATTGAACTTCATTGACAAATTCATCAATATTTTGTTCAAGTTAACAAGTAAGAACGTTTAGTTATTTTTCTTCTTTGGTGGATGTTTTGAATAATCAATATGTCCGCAATTTGTTACCCTCTCCATTTTTTTTTTTTTAATGGAAAAGGTCAAGTTTTAAGATTTTATTCTCTCCCCCCTTCTCTCTCTCTCTCTCTCTCTTCCAGTCTTGTCTCTTTTCTTCCATCCTTCTTCTCTTTACTTTTCTTTACTTTGTTCTCATTTCAATACGCTACGGAAAATATGATGCATTATTGTAATAAGCCATTTCGTAGGTAGTACATGGTACAAATAACACTGAAATGACCCCAATTTGTACGTGCACGTGCATCTGTTTTGATGGATGCTCTACTTGTTTAACAAGTAAAATCATACTGGTGCGCATCGTCGTGCGTACAAAAAGACAGCGTTTTATACAGTAAAGAGATCAAATGTACTTAGTACAAACATGACAAATGACCTTTATCTTCACATGCACAAGTTGTAATTACAAACTGGCTTGTGTCATGTAGGCCTATATGATGTTTTGTATTTCCTGTTGTACTTAGAACGATTTTAATGCTGTATAAAGTCCTTTAATCACGACATTGATGTAAACATCTTTTGCTGATCATGTTTTATCCCGCATAAATATGTCTCAATGAATGAATGAATAGATTGATAAACTAATGAAATGAATTAATTTATTAAAAACTAATAAACATTAATGAATAAATGAATAAAAATAAATAAATGAAAAAATAAATTGCGTTCAGTGAATATATTTCGTATCCCCACCCATCTCCCATTTTCTTAAATAACTGCAGTAATTCCAAAGCACGATTCGCGGGGGATAGCACCGAGGAAGAAACGGAGAACGACATTCCCTCCAGTGGCACTTCACACGAAGATCGTCCAAAGATGATTCTGACCACAACAAACTCAGGCTTCCTGGATTTCACTCAGAACTGGTTAGCGAGCATGAACCGGAGCGGTATCAAGCATCCCGTTGTCATTATAGCAGAAGACATAAATTCTTTTAAGACATTGGTCAGCTACGACTATCCGAGCTTATACGTCAAAATAGGCGTCGGAATGGAGTCCAAAAGCCGCGAGGCGGGCGGAGTTCTGAAATTCAGCTCGGACGAATACCTCAAGTTCGTCAATAAACGTCCCATGTACATCCTCGACTACCTCAACCAGGGTTTTGATGTGCTCTTCTCTAACGTCCAAATCGTACTCTTCAAAGATCCCTTCCCTTATTTCGATATGGACGTCGACATCAACCTCCAGATGGATATTTGGAAGCGGGACAACCACTACCTCTCTGACGTCTTCTGTGCCGGCTTTGTCTTCTATCGCGCCACTGAAGCCACCCGCGATTTCCTCAAGAACCTCATGATGCGGATATCGATAGAGCCGAATGTGCCGGACCAGATCTTGTTCAACAGACTGCTGCGGGAGAATGCGGTCAAGAACTCGCTGCGGACACGAACCATGGACGGGAAGCTCTTCGTCAGTGGACGATACTATTTCAATCAAACATGGAGGGCGCTGCGTACCACTCGTCAGCATCCCGTCATGGTTCATAACAACTGGATGAAAAGAACATCGGACAAAGTGAAAAGGTTTAAAAATTTGGGTCTATGGTACTTATGATATTGAAAATTTGGGTCTTAATAACTTGACTAACGGAAATAAACTGAAAAAAAGTCTAAACACCTGGGTGTATGCCCGAGGGGGGGGGGGGGGGGGGGGCATGTCTCATTGAGACCTGTACATCATCTGCGTACACGAAAACGGATAGAAAGGGTGCTTTTTCAGCATTAGGAGCGTAACCCGGATTACGCGTTTAGGGTATCAAAAACAGCAAAAATCAAGAAAAAGGGTATCAAATTCAGAGGTGATAAGAAGATCCGCGGAAATCGCCGTTAAGGGTATAAAAATCATAGAGGCTACACGGCTTTCCCTGTTTTTTGTATAAAAATTACTTCTACTGCAATCCCCGTTTAGGGTGCTTTTTAAAATTATTATTATTATTATTAAGTATTTTGGCAGCACATGTGCCTGGGGAGGAAAAGCGAACTGAATCACATTAACCCTTAGTAATCTCCTCCGATATAACTAATTGAGATGTGCAGGTGTACCACTACACCGGGGTTTCCCCCTACTCTTATTCGAAGAGTGCAGTGGTTCTTAACGTGCAAAGGTGGTGACTGTCCTCTACACGGGACATCCAGTTAAAGTCCTATCCGAGGGACGGAGTGCTTTCCACTGTAACATAGCCTGCGTCTGTGAAACAAGGGAGGGGCACGTTAACTCACAACGCAGGCTCCAGTCATCCGCCCGGGGTGGATTCGAACCCACGATATTTTGTTCGACAGGCAGACACTTTACCGACTAAGCCAACTCGCCTCCTCCTTTTCAGAAAGTGATTTACGCGGATGATGTACAGGTCTCAATGAGACATGCCCCCCGGTGGTATATGGTACTTGTATTTATTTGGTTCAAGACAATTGGGTTATGACTTATGAGAACATCAAACGGATTGAAAGGGTTGAAAGAGTATAGAGATTATAGTACTTATCATCAGTATGGTGCGATACATTCATTTTCCTCATTTGTTTTTAGTACAGTACAATAAGTGTTTTACAAGTTCGCCTCGTATAGAATGCCCAAAACTTTTATAAACATGATTAAGGAATATGTAGGATGATAGATCAAATAAGATAGAGGATGTTTTCTTCTTTTTCTCAGTGGGTTAGAAATTGCATCAAAACTCATCACAAAATAGCAGCCCATAATGGTGACACACACACATCTATATACACTAATTTTGTTGGTTATTAGCACTAACTGATTAAACAATGATAAGAAATACGGTACGTGCATTAGTTATTCAATTCAATTCAATTCATTTATTTCATTCTCCATAAAAATACCCAAATATGATACATTATACATGAAATGAAAATTGTGACATAAAACAAACTAAAGGTACATGATTAATATGATAACATGATGTACATTTAAAAAAAAATTAAACGAGCGACAGTTTATGGGAATGGGGGGGGGGGGGTCAACGAAACGTTGACCCTTAGATAAATTATGAAGAAAAAGACAAACAGAAAGAAAGAAGCATATACAGAGAGAAAGCAAATCAAATCAGTCGATCTCATACATACTCACAAGATGGGATTTAAAATATCTTTTAAAAACTCTTCAAAAAATTAATATTTCTGAACGTGTTTGGGATATTGTTTCATACTACGGGACCTTTAAAAAAGATTGAATTTTTTGAAACATTAGTTCTGATTTTGGGTAAATGAAAATTGGAAGCTTTACGAGTCTTGTAGTCATGGATACTACAATTTAAGGAAAATTTTAAAATTATGTAAGGCGGTAATGGACCTTTTGAACACATGAACATAAAAATGGCAATATTAAAAATATTTATATCATATACATTTAACTGACTGGAAATTGGTAATGAGTGGGCATTATATGGCACACTGGAAATTATACGAATGGCTTTTTTCTGAAGAATGAATAATCTAGACATGAAATAATCATTCCCATTAGCCCAAGCAATGTTACAATAATTAAAGTGGAAAAAAAATCATTGAATGATATAACATAATCAAAATATATCTGGGGAAATGCTTTAACTCTTACTGTGCCAAGGGGTTTAGCTCTCTTCAAAATTTTACCAAAATGTGATCAATGCTTACTTTTCAAATGTCTGCACTTCTTAAGCCATCTATTATTTCACATAATATTGTGTACATAACTTGTAGGGAATATAATACCATTTCTTTTGATACAAAACATTATTACTTTATCCAACTTTATGCATAAGAATTATTGAAAATTACTTTTGAGTTTCTTTTTTGTCCATTATTTTTTGGTTTCTCATTTGTTTACTATTGCTTAATGTTGAAAAAAGGTAATATCTTTTTTTTAAATATGCAATTTTCTCTGAAAATGTCTATGGTAGCATATAATTATACTCATATATTTAGAATGCTTGATTTATGCTCATAAGTTTGATATACATTGACCACCATATATCTTTCCTGTGGTCGAGCAATTGGTGAATGAAAATGACAAGTCTATCTGTCACATATACGTGACATCGGCACTGAAAGAGTTAACCGAAAAAAAAAACACCCACACATTTTGCAATGCGATTGCACACGACACCAATATGTTCATGCCAAGTCAATTTGTCATCATTGTATACACCAAGAAATTTAACAACATGAAGCCCGAGATACATTCTGACCATTGAAACTAAAAGTCAGATTATTGCCATTAATTTTTCTCTTAGTAATTATATTAAACTTTTTTACATTTAATATTAATTTATTGTTCACCAACCAATCATTCACTTTAATTAATGCATTAATAACCATAACTGCCATCAGGGGGCTGTACTATCATGTCTATAACCTTCAGAAAAGGAAGAAAGCAACGGAGAGGGTGTTTTAATAACACGATAAAAACTACTTTCGAAAAATAAACCCAAGGGCAATTTCAAAGGCCTATTGTACTGCCCATAGAAATCGGGTTCGGATTACGTAATATGCCATTGCAATGGTCGCACATTTCTAAAGGTGATAGACAGGGCTATTGAAATTGGCAAATTGCCTTCAGTTGATTTTTCGAAAGTAATTTTCATCGTGTTTAATGTTAAATTAAGACCAATATTTACAAAGTAATTATTAAAAGTTTCAGATATTTCTTGTTTATTTGTAACTATCTCACCATCAAAAATAAGTTTATCAACACACTGCTTAGAACTGGACTTGACACCTAATGCTTCATTGATTGTTTTCCATGTTGCTTTCATATTACCTTTATCATTGTTAAATCTATTCTTGTAATATTGATATTTAGCCCTTTTTTATCTCACTAATTACTTTATATCTATACTGTTTATATACACCCTTCCTGTAATGAGTTGGATTTTTAATAAATTTGTTATATAATCTTCATTTTTTCTTTAACATTTTCGCGAGTTCACTATCAATCCAAAGTTTTTTTGTGTTTTTTTTTTTACTTTTTTATTTTTTACATTTATGTCTTGTAATAAACTTAAATATGGGTTTGACATGGACACACTGGTGTCATCTGCAAATAAAAAGTTGCGAGGAACTAATAATGTCATTAATATAAATCAAGAAAAGTAATGGGCCAAGTATAGAACCCTGAGAGCGATTAGATAAATAACTTCTAAATAAAGATAACATAATTCCACGAATATCATAAGTTTCTAATTCATTAAACAAAATAGAATGATGCAAAGTACTAAAGGCTTTACTTAAATCAAGGAATAAACCATTTGGAATCTATCGCATATCATTATGAGAAAGTGCAAGCATGGAGTGTGTCGTATACTACAATTCCAATTTTGAATGGAAGGTTCAGCTTTGGTAAAGATCAAAAATATTTAGTGAGCTTCATCATGATTTTCATTCGTATGTGGAAGAATATCACAGTACCAAATGCCTATGATTAGGATTGTTCTGAAAATTCCTCCATATTCCAAATATGGCATATAATATTTTAAGACTTTGGACCAAATTTTGATGCCACATATGTGTGTAGTTCCAAATACAGTCAAACCGAACGTCGGAAAACCCAGTACAGGTAAATGCTCCGAAAACGGCGTACAACGCACGATAGTTATATAGTCCTCATCGTTCAGTGCGAGGCAGTATGTATGTAAGGCATGGGGGAAATTTTACAAATTTAACCTGCTAACGATGTATATATATAGTTTTTTTCAAATAATGCTGCGTCTCAATTACCTTCAAAGTCCTTTTTGTTTGTCCCTCCACTTTTTGATATATGTCTTCTGTTAATCCAGTAATGTACTTTTGTTTACCACATTTTAATTGTTTTTATAATATGTATCTTTTTTCTCTACATTTTAATGTCTATGAATTGTTTTGTATGTTTTTCGCTGTCATTTTATTGAATTGTGGAAATAAATGGAATTGAATTGAATTGAATTGATGATTCGTCATATGAAATAACTTTCAATTGACAAACATTTGAAATAAATATATCGCAGTATTATTTAAAAAAAAATATATCGACTTTGCAAGAATTTCCCTATACATTTCGTATCCACTCCCTCGCACTAAACGATGAGGGCTCTATATTCAATTCATCGAGAATTATACGCCGTTTTCAGAATATAAAATTATACCTGTGCTTGGTTTTCCGAAGTTGGGTCTGACTGTGCACTGCCTTTCTCTGTATGTAATTTTCAGAAGATTTTACAGTACGCAATTATTCTCCCTTCCAAAATATGTCCTTTTTCTTCTTTAAATCTAGAAGGTAAGCCATTAATAGTGAGATATCACATTTGACATCGTGGACGTTCTTTATGGACGGTTGTTGCAAATTAATATTAAACAGGAAAAAAAGAAGATCTAGTATTCTCAAAACTTCGTACTTTAAAGAAAATGGAGGGGGGGGGGGGCTTCAGATTTGATGAGCCGAATTATTCAGTTAATCTATTGTATAAAAGTAAAAGTAAAAGATAATAATACCCCCCCCAAAAAAAAAGTACTTTTTCAGAAAGTACCATACAGACAGAAGTAGACATTTAATTTGACGGCCTTGTTTTTACGCAGCGTCTAAGAGAAGAAAATAAAGGAAAGGATTTCCTGTAAAAGAAAAATAAAATTAAAAGAGAAAGAGGGAAAAGGAGATAAAGAAGAGGGAGAGAGATAAAGAGTTTTTTTTTTCTCTACCTCTCTTCTTTTTCTGTTTTTCTCTTTTCTCCTTTTCACTCACCTTTTCTTTTCCTGAAATTTCTTCCTCTCTCTCCCCTTCTCTG
Source organism: Heliocidaris tuberculata (assembly GCA_025618425.1). Taxonomy (NCBI): domain Eukaryota; kingdom Metazoa; phylum Echinodermata; class Echinoidea; order Camarodonta; family Echinometridae; genus Heliocidaris; species Heliocidaris tuberculata. The sequence goes on from CM046842.1 coordinate 21,570,282, forward strand.
TTCCCCCTCCTTGCTTCTCTGTCCCTCTCTTCTCCCTTTTCTACTTACATATTACATATTATCTACAGAATATCTACATATTCTTTCTTAATTTCTTGTTCTACAACCTCACTATACCCCCGTCTCCCTTTCTCTTTCCTTCTTTCTCCCTCCCCCCCCCCCTCCCTGACTCTATAGAGTACCGAATTGCTAACGTCATATCCACTCGTTGTCTAGATTACTCATGGTTCCAAACAACAGAGCCTGCGCATGAGGTTCACCGCGAAATCATTCAAGTAAAGGGCATGAACAGGGCAAATTCAGTGTTTGGCGCTGGTGTGATCACCACGCTATTGATCACAAAATTGTTTTGAACCAGCAACCTTGACAACGTTGCTAGTATGACGTCACACTTCGGTACTCCTTTTGGTTCACTATAAATTTTACACTTGTCGTCATTGATTTAAATACGTTTTGTTTTCTAATATCATAAGCAGAAAAATACCTATAGGAGAAAAATTGTAACAATTTCTTGCCTCAACGGAGTTTTCATTTGGTCTTGTTTCATTTTGTTGCCTGATCTTCGCCGCAGAACTTCAGTTCTTATAAACATGATTATGTGTATATTAGGTGTAGGTCAATTAAAAGGAAACCCAAGCCACAATATCTTGAAAATCAAGTGAAATTGCTGAAAACTATTCTAACGATATAAAGTTGATAATGTCTTCTTTAATTTGATGGACTGCTCATCAAAATGCGGTCATGGATGACTGGGCAATGGCCATTTTTATACGGTATGTCAAAATCATCTTCACCCAAGTTTGGGATGAAGGGTGTTCTGGGGAGCGTTTCATCAAGCGTTTTGTCAGTGATTTTAACCGACAACTGTTATAAGCTACTGAAATCCTCGCATCTGATTGGCTGAGAGCAAATTTGTCGGTAAAAACCACTGACAAAACACTTGATGAAACGCTCCCCGGGTCTGAAGTTCCTTTCCTTAAGTGTGAGTGCATTCAATTGGAATGAAGACAATTCAATCAAACCTTAGATTGACGTCCATTTCATTCAGAACTTGGGAAGAGGCAAATTTAAAATGAATCAGGAAAAATTCTTCTGTTCAGCTGTCCATGGCCAGATTTTATTGGTCAAGGTGTCACATTTAAGAAAATATGATAGGCTACAATATACTCCGCCCACGCACGAGTACCACATCCGCATTACACCGCCGCCCATAGTTTAGGTTTCCCGCCATTTTACTTTATACCTCCTGGCACCTACTCACTCCTGATGACGGACAGTCAACCTGTCCGAAACGTCGAGTTATTCTCCACTCTCAGCCTTCTCATCTGGTTTACAGTCTTTTTCAGGACTTCACACTTTCAAGAAAGAATACTTCTACATTCTCATAATTTCTATCTCGCCTTTCCATTTCTTCTCCTCTTCACTTTTCTCTTCTTACTCAACAGTCCTTTTGAGGACTAACCACATGGTGAACCGTAAGCCTTCTCAACCTTAATTTAAGTATCTTTTACTAAATTTATATGTACTAAATATAATATTTAGGGTTGAATTTCTGTTCCCTTTTCTGTGACTCATATTGTAAATAAATTCTCTCTCTCTCTCTCTCTCTCTCTCTCTCTCTATATATATATATATATATATGAATGTATGGGTATATATGCATATATAATTTATGCATAATAATCAAGTCATAAAACAGCTCGAATTCAAATTAATCTGCAGCCAGCTTATGTAGTGTAATTCCCCGTTTCGGGGTACCTTTTTATTTATTTATCAATTTTGATCATTTTCATTGCCCCATGAAAAAACAAAAAAAAGCTGCCCACCCATTTCGGGTCATGACACCAATACTTCAAAGCACTAGGTGTAAAGAAAATGGTATTCACAGTTCTTATTTCATTTCCATGGTCCCCAAGCACCGCCATGTAAGGCTGGGTCTGCATTCAAATCCGGATCTGGATACCTAACCGGAACCGAACCCTTGTAATAGTCCTCCAATCTGTGTAGAAGCTGGGCGACGACATCCGGATACTTTCCGGAAAGATCCGTTTCCTCTAGCGGATCGGCGGATATGTTGAAGAGCCATACCTTTTGATTCGGTTTGTCTATCGGATATATGGTGTGGAGTCCGGATTCGGGTGGGGGCTTCCACAAGTTCTTTACTGGTTCTGTTGTAAGAGAGAGAGAGAGAGATAGAAGGAGATATAAGGGGGTTGTCCCGACGTAATGACCAATAAAAAAGCTGCCTTAGTTTGCACTGGACATCATTATTTTACCCTTTTTACGTTTGTTGTATGGAGCCAAGAAAGATAAGTTTGTTAATACAGTTAATACAGTAGTTGTATAACATCTTAATGGATTCTTAATCTGCAACATTCCACTATTTCTAAAAATTAATAAAGAATACATAGAATAATGTTATTTTGGCCTGTTAAAAATAACAAAAATAACAAGTCATTCTTCAAGGTATGCATCACGGGACACACTTTCTCAGAATCGCACAGCCTCATGTGTTACAATCGCACGATGCGTCATTTTCAAGTTGCAGCACTGCGTCAAGGACAGGCGCGGTATTTGGCGCACCATATGACAGCGACATCATAGTCCTACCAAATGTAAATGCAAATGAGCATTGCAACAACGTAGTTAAATTACTGATGCATGGGTTGCCTTTGCAGGGTTTATTAGCGTAGGTAATAATGCAATCAAAATGGCACCTCGTGTTCAACAGCTTTAAAACCCCTTCCAAACGACGGCATATGGCTGACATAAAAGCATCGTTAAGCTATTTTCTACTCACTGTCATCACCTAAAAAACCCGTCTGTATGGGTGAATCACATTGCGCGTCAAAGACCGAAACAGTCACTGACGCCATCCTACGACAGGCAAATGACGCCGGTGTGCAATAGGCTTAAGGCGAGCTACATTTACTCTTTAATTGCCATAGATCGAAACCCTGGACTGTCACATTGTTTAGTGTATATTATACGTGTTCTCTGTATGTGTACCAACAGTCGACTGTGGCAGTCCCACGTTTGTTACCATGGTCGACTGAAGTCAGAAGAGTTAAGCTATTCTATACTCACTGTCACCACCTCCAGAACCCGTCTGTATCTTCCAGTCCCCTACTCGTAGCGCAGCCCTTACTGACGTATTAAATTCACCGCTCACTATTGGCCGCTCTGGCGCCAAAACTCGTCCAAACCCATGATCGCCAGCAAGTTCCGTCGGTAATAAATCGGGAACAACGGAAAGCGGGTCGATGTTGTGCAAGATTTCCTTTCGAGGGGACGATTCTGTACCACTTAAGATTACACATACAAAATTAGAATTGAGACATTTGTATTCCATGAAAGGGAAATCCGGCATAGCAAAGAGCTCGGAAGGAAAGCAGAAAAACAACAGAAGCAGATTGACGATAGTTTAAACCAAATCAGAAAAACAATACTGAACAATGTTACAAAAAGTTGTAATCGCTACACATATAGCTGTATAGGGGAATGTCAGATTGGCTGAATCTGTAATATCACTGAGATGTAATTGCGGACAATTCTTCAGATTGTTCCAACCAGGGGCGGATCCAGGATTTCGTATAAGGGGGGGGGGGGGGCACACATATGCAGGATTGTCAACTTTGGGAAACTGCTTGGAGGGAGACCCATATTTTTTTGGTCTCTCGCCAGCCCTCCAAAAGTCGCTCAATGGGGGGGGGGGGGGGGGGGGGTTATGGGGTCCAGTTCCCCTCCATAATTCTCTGACAAGCAAAAAAAAAAAAAAAAAAAAAAAAAAAAAAAAAAAAAAACGTTTTCTGCTCGAAAAGGGGGGGGGCACAATCGCAAATAGGGGGGGGGCACATTGCATTGTTTTCCCTCAAAAGGGGGGGGGGGCACGGGCCGGGATTGCCCCCCCCCCCCTGGATCCGCCACTGGTTCCAACACATAAAATGACTTAGATATGTTTAATTTGTTTTCTTCAAAATACTCTTTTTTACCTTTAAAATTTTTTTTTTACAACATGCTATTTATGGGAACTGCGTAGTCGGAAAGGCGCTTTTAGTGTCCAACAAAATTGATCACAGTCGAATTACCTGTTCGCCATTTTCTGTTTTTTTTTTATTTTAATTTTTTAATTTTTTCATTATTATTATTTTTTGGAGGGGGGAGGGGGGGGGGGAGAGGGGGGGGGGAGGGGGGGCGGTTCTTTTACAAATTCTGTATGTATGCCTACGCTAATCAAATTTTTAGACACCGTGAAAGGAAAGTCAACCGTGATTATCGAGTGTCAATGGAAGCAGTAACATCATTACTACATTTTTTTTTTTTTTTTTTTTTTTTTTTTTTTTGAATTCTCGAATCTTTCTGCGACTTGAAATAATTGAACAAGACATATATTGTGTCATACAGTAACCATTACAAGTTAAATGAAGATGCTATAATAGGGGTCATATCAGTGGCAGATCCAGGATTTCTTGAGGGAGGGGGCTCAATATTCAACAAATTTTCTGACAAGCAAGCAAAAAAAAAAAAAAAAAATGTCCTCAGCATTTTTGGGGCCCCTTTTTGGTTCCAGGGAGGGGGCCCGGCCCCCCCCCCCCGGTTCCGCCACTGGGTCATCTTCCTCTCTCAGTGTGGAGACAGAAAGGTAAAGTTTCAAAACCATGTTTTAATTTACCATTCATTTGCAAAGAGTGCCGATTGGCACGATAGCGGGCTTGCCACAAAATGCCGATTGGCACACACGATAGTCATGAATCCACAGAAGAACAGTAGTGTGTATTAAAAAGTCTTCGCTACAATACCCCATTACCCGTCCTATACTATTAGAAATAAACTAAGGTCCATTAGTGAAGATACATCTTGCAAAACGCAATGTGGCACAGAGATATTATTTGAGTACCACATAAAAAAGTTCAACTAGTCCTACACAAAGTAGTAAAATGGAAACAGGAGGCGGGTTTTTTGAATGAACGCAGTACCTGATAGATTTCCAAACATTGTAGCCATCTAAGGGTTTGGTTCCATTCAGACTCCCTCCAGCTATACCAGACACGATGGTTGGTAGCCAATCACTCACATGGATCAGTTCATGATTGAGCGTTCCTTTGACTGACTTGGGAAGTAGAGGACTGTGTACGAACCCTACTCCATGCACCCCTCCTTCCCAAAGAGTGCCTTTGCTGCCCCGGAGTGGCCAGTTATTTGCCCCTTTTTGAATAGGACCACCGTTGTCTGTTTATTAGGAAGTGAATTGAACATGAATGAAAATACCTTTCTAACCGTTTTATTTGTAGAGTATACTAATTGCATGATCGCGGGCTTGCCACGAGTGCCGATCGGCATAAAACAATAGGCACCAATTAACAGTAGGATTACACTTTGCATTACAAAAGCCTGGCATAATAACTCATTTTCGGTATTAACTGGCTACATGACAACCTTTTATCACCTACATATTGTAACTTCATATTAGAAATTGAGAAATAAACTAAAATCCATTTGTAAAAAAAGATATACAATGTGCCACATGGATATTTTTTGAGCGGCACATAAAGAGATCAACACATAATATTATGGTGTCGGAAGAAATAGGTTGTAATACACGTTGATGCTTTTTGTATTTACTGCGGAAGATGCATTTGATAGAACCGACAAGTTGATTTGTCTTAATTTCTTTTCCTCAATTTGTTGGGCCAATATCGTTCATAGTCCATTTGACGCTCCTATACAACCAACAGCGAAACTAGAAAAGTTCTTTCCGTTGAAGTTTTGTTTTTGTTGTTTGTTGATTTGTCGTAAGTGGTCACAGAAGAATTTCAGCTTTGTTGCCCAAGGAGCAACCTTGAGCAATTCGCATCATTTGAATATTAAAATCCAAAGTGTAGTTCATGCTGTGCAATGCAACATGTAACACACCAGTTATCATTTTATCACAGGTTTCATTTGACAAGATTAACAACACTGTTAGCGTTGGGTGCAGCGCGACCAGTATGCGTAAGTTGTGTTGCGCTGTTAATGTTACATGTGCCCATTTGGATTTATGCAAATTATGCAAAATGCTGAAAGTTGCTTTGTCGGCAACAAAGCTGAAATTGTTGGGAGACAACATGTGATTACAAATCAACAATAAAAACAAAACAAAACAAAACAAAACAAAAACGGAAATTACTTTTCTAGGTTCATAAAATGTCAAGTCGATTATCTGTTGTACTTTCGGTTTCTGGACTTTTCCTGTTTTGTTTTGTTTTGTTTTGTTTTGATTTGATTCTTTGTTTACGTCGTGTAGCTAAAACGGCAATCTTCGGTTATGAACTAAGCTCTGCCCCTTTTATATAGTGAAAGATAATCTCACCTGTCGAGAATATGATGATGGTTTTGTTGTAAAGACCAGTATCCATGAGAGACTTGGTAACGTTCCCTACCCCCTCGTCCATGCAAGACACCATAGCAGCATAGGTACGCCTCTTCTCGTCGGTGATATTTGAGTATGGTTCCTTGTAGCTGACAGGTACTTCCAAAGGTTCGTGAACGGCTTGGTAAGCCAGGTACATGAACAGCGGCTTTCATGTAAAACAGACCAAAAAGTAGATAGATAAAGAACGAAACGCTTGATAAGCATAGGATTTTTCTTGGAAGCACACACGTAGCTGACAGGAAATTCCAAAGGTTCGTGAACGGCTTGTTAAGCCAGGTACATGGACAGCGGCTTTCATGTAAAACAGACCAAAAAGTAGACAAAGAACATGAAGAACGAAACGCTTGATACACACACACGTGTGCTTCCAAGAGACGAAGACTTTACCATTGTTGACCTTCTGTCAACAAGAAAGGAGGTACACCAATGCTACCGAGATGAAACGTCCCGACAACTAAGAATTACATGACTAAATTTCAGCAAGAGGGAGTGTTCATGTGAACGAATTTTAGGTCCCGATTATGTTTCGTCAACTTTACTACCTCCTTATAAAGTAAAGGTGTGCGTTCTGTTTTCAATGGTTTAGCACTCTATTTACTCTTGTCAGGCAGGTTATAACCTAGTACACTAAAATTAATTTTGAGTTTACCTAAAGCTATAGCATGTATGTTAGGTCCCTAAAATTTCTGCTCTGTGGAAGTTCTATACCATTTCTTCAAGTAAAAACGTACTTGCTCCTGATCAAAAATCATAATCATATCCATCTGAAGTTACTACAAGGAACTTGTCCGTGTTCACAATGGTATCCTCTAATTCAAAATTATCTATCAATCGGTTGACTACTGAATTTTCTCATTCTCATATGATTGTGGGTTAAGAAATTATCGATAGAGAAAGGCCAATTGTGTCTGGTTCCTCAACGCATCGAACTACAAGCCATTTTTTCCTAGTTTAGACTCACCTTTGTCTTGTCGTGTGTGTTGATGACATCAATTGCTTTATCCGTGAAGAGATGGGTAGAATACTGTCCTTTGTACTGGAAGACTGGTGTCTTGTTGGCGCGCAAGTCGTACCCCTTTAGAGTCTTGTTTCCGACTGCGTACGAACGATTGTGCATGTAATAATCTTCAGCACCTGTCAGGTAACCTACAGAATAGAGTGACAGACAGAGGATATCAGCCCCGCGTATCGATTTATTTCACTTCTAAGGGTCCGCATTTCCTCTTGTTTTATCATATAACTGTAAACAATATTTGCATTTAAAAGAGTATTTCTATTGTTACTGATGTGTCTTACCAAAGAAAGAATCAAACCCCCTCTCGGTAGGCATGCAAGCATCTTGGTAAAAGCCGATGTGCCATTTCCCGAGCATGTGAGTAGCGTAGCCATTTTCCTGGAGTTTCTCAGGAAGCGTGACCTCATCCAGAGGGAGGCAGTTGGGCTGCGGTGGTCTGATGACACCATGTTGGAGACCTGTGTGGATCTAGCAAAAATAGTATCCCTGTAATAATGATGATGATGACGATGGAGAGGCCTATAGAGAAATCATGACCCTCATCTTCGCGGACCATATTTGAAGAGCTCGCATCCATGTACTCATTTCTAGTAGCCAAATACGACGACACATCAGAAGTCTAGGAATACCTATTTTTTTAGTTTTGTTCAAAAACTTGACACAAGCATCTTACTTCTGTCCATAGCATGCTACGTCCACATTTGACAAATCACAGACGAGCAGGACATGTATGGATGATCGCCCTCTCTCTTCCAATTTACCACATAGCAGAAAATCCTTCTGCTGTACTGTGTGCACTGTAAGTATTCACAGGTTATTGTTTGTTTTGTTTTGTTTTGTTTGTTTTTAAAGAGTAGTTTAGTGAATTTACAAACGAATGATAAGAGCACCGATAATTTTCGCAGAATGATGACCAAGTTTAATCTAATTCAATTTTATTCAAATCGAAGTAAGAAAGAAGGAACCCCTCCCACACCTTCCCCACCAATGACCGTGTTTAATTCGTACTCCACCCTCCTACCAAGACCGCTCCCTATGCCCCCCCCCCCCCCCCGCTCTCCCCTGCCACCCATAATACCCATGCACCCCCAGTGCCTGGACCTACTCTCTTCTACTGCTTACAGATTTTGTCTCAGTTACACTGCCAAACCAACTCCACTCCGACTCCAGACCGATCGATTTTTTACCACTGGGGTACTGTTTTTACTTTTTGTCGGTCTGGTGTCGGTCTGGTAGGTGTAACTGAGGTATTATTTTGAGGAACTTGAGAGGAAACAGGATGATCTGATAAGAAGAATGGACTTCCTGTACAACTGATGAGTGAATGATTGAATACCAGTACACTCTGATCCCCTGCGATTAATATTGGGAATCACTCTTTTGTACAACGAAAGGTCAGTTATAAGTAGAGTATAATTTCGCATCGTTCAGCTCGGTTCAAAGTTTTATAATGTAAATATGCCACTAGGAATGATGATACATGAGGATATTCAAAACATAAGATCCATCACAGCCTAAGCCGAATTATGGAAGATATTACATACAAACAATTGCTGACCTCGAGTAATTCATGTACATTGTGCATCATATAATTGTAATACATTACGTCGTCATGTTATTAAAACTTCAATGAAATGATAATCACGAATGTGTTCCATTATGAAGTTGATAAAACGATAATATATGTGCATTTTGTACTATAGGCCCTATGTGTCGCAGCTGTATAGCCTATTTGTTTTCCATTATTGCACTCTATAACTGATATATTTTTACGTAAAAGGGGAAATCTTGGAGTAGTTGACTGTGCATTTGTTGAGTAATGTCGACCACCATCATCAGGGCCCCGTTTCATAAAACTTGTTATCAATAACAAGTTCCACATTTCTATGACAAGTTTGCAAAGATTTCAGTAGCTTATACAGGCATATATTATCGTAACTTATTATTGATATAAAAAATAAAAAAATTATGAAACAGGGCCCAGGGATGGACCCAAGATTTAAAAAAAAAGAAAAAAAAGAAAAAGAAAAAGAAAAAAAGAAGGGAATAGGAGGGGGCCACGATTACTAAAACGTAGACATGCACTTCAGTGGGCAATTTCTTTGTCGGAATTCATCCGATAACATGGGGGGGGGGGGGTGGGATCTCTTATAATTCCGACACTGGTCAGTGAAATACAATGGAGAGCAGTCACAAAAGACTCGAAAGTTATGACAAATTGTTTACTAATTCCCTATTTTCTGCGTATAAATATACCTTTGTGAGCATAAACATTTATGTCGATCGGTCATAATCACCGGGTAAAAGTGAGATTAAATTATCGTTATTAATATTATCATCATTGTTTTATTTCATATTATTATTGTTCTTATTATTATCATTATCATTGCTATTATTCTTGTTTTTGTCATTATCATCCTTATTATTCTAATTATATACCATTCTTTTTCATCTTCTTATTACCATTATAATTATCTTCATCATCATTATCATTGCTGTTATTATTATTATTGCTGTTATTATTATTATCATTGTTATCATTATTATTATCATTATCATCGTCATCGTTATAATTATTGTTATTATTATAATTCTTGGGGAATAAAGAGCTATATATGCGTTCTTACTTACTTACCTGGTATCTTCCTGACAGGAGCTGACTCCTGGTAGGGGAGCAGATTGGTTGGACATAATAGTTCTCTAGCTTTACACCCTCTTCAGCCAGCCTGTCGAGGTTCGGCGTCATTATCGCCGATCCATGCTCGCGACCATGATAGCTGACGTCATTGAACCCGTAGTCGTCGGCGAGAATGAACACCACATTGGGTCTCTTCGTGTGTGACGATGCCGGTGTGATTAACGTGAGGTATAATACGATTATGACAAACGACTGTAACATATTTACATTCCTTTACACTTTAAAAAATTGGCTGATCGCACCGACGTCGCAACGTGACTTGTGGGGAAGTTAAGAAAGTTTACTTCTTTGGGGAGAGTAGTAAAATTTTGTATGAAGGTGTGATTCTACGTCCAGGCGACAACAACATATGCACTGACAGTGACTTACTCTTATTCTTCTTAAGCTGAAGTACAGGCCACCGCATGTGTATTTTCTGTTGAGGTGCAGTGCATGTATGCATGTATATACCACGTCTGGTAAAAGTTAACGCTGTTATGAATCAATTACTGAAAATAGATCTACTCTCAAGCTCCACGACGTTAGGTGGGTTGAAATCGACTCGATATTGGGGCCCTTTTGGGGGCTCGGGGGGGGGGGGGGGGCAAACCCGGCGGCTTCGTTAGAGCTGACAAGCTTTTTTTGTGAATGACATGGAGGTTCTATAAGTAACTTTAAAGGGTCAAATCTCATAATTATGTAAAATGCTGATATTTCTTACGAAACGTGATCTACGCATTGAAAGAGAGAGTTGTGACACGCGCATAATGAGCCTACGCATACTAAGTCTTTATTTAAAACATGGCTGATCATGGAGCTCCCAATTGCTCCCTTTCATGTACATCCTCTATGGGAGGGAACAAATTGAAGCTCCATGAAACCACTGACCAATCAGAAGCGACTTCCAGCGACTCACTGTATGTATAGCTCTGCTCTTCATGGCTATAGGCCTACCCCACAGTCCCACGAGTCCTTCTGAAAAGTTAGGAGGTTTCACGAGACAGTTTAACATTGCCATTCTGGTGAACCTCTGGGAATTTATGTCGTTCTTCTGCTCTGTTCTCCTTTCAAGATAAACTATTTTAGAAGTTGCATCTTTAAAAATACTAATTTATATCCGATCCGGGGAGTGAAGGAAATGTTTACATATTAATGAAATCAAACTTACTGAAAATGAAATCATAGTAACAGAGATTTATGTCACTTCATAAAAATGTGTAGCCCCTTAAAGGTAAAAATGATTCTACCATTTAAATGCATTAGAATGTTTATAAACCACTTGAAAATAACGCAATTTCAAAGAAAGTTCCAAATAATAAAGGTTTTTTTTTCCTGCTCAGATGGAAACATTCCTCCTTTGCCATCCAAAGAAATAAAAATTTGGGCGCCGTCCGTCGGTGTGCTACACTTTCATGATGAATATCTCTTTCATAACGAAATTATTTTTTTACTAGATCCATACAGATCTCCAGCATGGTGTCATCAGACCAGCCCAGCCCTGCTGTCTCCCACTGGATGAAGTCACACTTCCTCAGAAACTCAAGAAAAACGGCTACGCTATCCACATGGTCGGGAAATGGCATCTTGGTTTTTACCAAGATGCTTGCATGCCAACTGAGAGGGGGTTCGATTCTTTCTTTGCAGTGGCGGAGATCTGTTACGCAATTCTATTCATCAGGGGGGGGGGGGGCGACCTATTGTTACGTCCCCCTCTGATGAAAAGAAGGTAGACAGAAGAAAATACATAGGAATATGTTAGGCCTATCAAAATGCGTCATAAAACAAGAAGCAACAATGCTTAGGAAAGGGCTATGGCCTGGATTTTTGGGAGAGGGTGCGCGAGCGCGTGTGTGTGAGTGTTTGTAGGTGGGGGGGGGGGGCTGCAGTAATTATTTACAGGCACATGTTATCGGGGGGAGGGGGGATGTAGAACTGATTCGTTCATTCATTCATTCATCCCTCTATTCATCCATTCTGTCATTGTAGTACCACCCTCAGCAGTTGGACGAACATTTCCGGGTGTCAAATGTCATTTTTTTCTGTTGCTACAGGCAGTCGGAGAAGAAGACTATTAAGGCCACCGCCCACCTTACGATCGGTCTGCGATCCGATTTGTGAAATAAATGGCTATAGCATCAAATATTGGCTTTTTAACAAATGAAATCTATCCTATTCAGGTTCTGAAAAGTAATACGAATACTAAACACAGGGTTTTGGTGAGCTGTCAGCTTTCTAAATGGAATAAGTGCAAAATTAGTTTCAAATCGTAGGCAGTCGTACGATTTTTGTGACGTCACTATGAATTGGAGCCGATTTGGCAAAGGCCGTATTATCGATTTTACTATCTGTATGACTATTCAGACCCTCAATCAAAAATATTTTTCGTTTTTAAATGATTTGTCAAATGATATCACATTTTCTTCTGAAAACAGATCGCAGACCGATCGTAAGGTGTGCGGTGGCTTTTACATACACGTGCGATCAGACGTAATCCAACGCAAGAACAGGACACTAACAGGGTACGACTTGTACGCCAACAAGACACCAGTCTTCCAGTACAAAGGACAGTATTCTACCCATCTCTTCACAGATAAAGCAATTGATGTCATCAACAGACATGACAAGACAAGGATATGCACTCACTAGGATTGTGAATGCTTCTCTTAAATCTGGGGTTTTTCCTGCGGTTGCTCATCAGGCAATAGTCACACCGATCCTTAAGTAACCTTCATTAGACTGTCAGGATATCAAAAATTACAGGCCTGTCAGTAACTTAAGTTTTGTAGCCAAGGTCATTGAGAAAGTTGCAGCATCTCAGTTTGTTGAACACCTTGCCACCAATGAGCTGTATGATCCTATGCAGTCAGCCTATCGAATCAACTTTAGCACTGAGACTGCCCTCCCAAAGCTCCAAAATGATACATTAGCTCAGTTTGACAAACGGAACGCAGTTTTTCTTGTGCTTCTAGACTTGAGTGCTGCATTTGATACTGTAGATCATGAGATATTGCTTAAACGGCTTGAATCGAATTTGCAAGTGTCTGATATTGCTTTACGATGGATGCATTCCTATCTGACTGGCTGGACGTCACGTGTGAAAATCTTGGAACAGATGTCTGAGCCGTGGACTTGTGAATATGGCGTCCCGCAAGGATCTGTCATGGGTCCCGTTCTTTTCAGTGCATATATCATTCCTGTCTCTAGTATTATTCGGAAGCACAATCTTTGTTATCTAATTTATGCTGATGATATTCAGTTATATGCTCCCTTTGATCCTCGTTCTATAGTTAGTATGCAGGAGGTGTTGCAACGTATTTCATTATGTATCTCAGAAATCAGCCAGTGGATGACTAGAAATTTTCTGAGGTTTAATGTTTCTAAGACAGAGTTTACTCTATTATGTCCATCTAATAGATATAATGATAATTTATCCGGTGTACAACTTACTGTAAGTGATAAAACAATTGCTTTGTCCTCCACAGTTATGAATCTTGGTATATGTATTGATTCAAGTTTCACACTTGCATCCCATGTTAACAATATTGTTCGTACATGTAATTTCCATTTAAAGAACCTGTGGCGAGTTAGAAGGTTTATTGATGTAAACACCTGTCATCATGCTGTTAGGGCTCTTATACTATCAAGAATTGACTACTGCAATAGTCTATTTGTTGTTCTCTCTGCTAAGGATAGGAAAAGACTCGAGAGTATTCAGAATCGTGCTGCACGTTTAGTTTTTCAGGTTGGGCGTAGAGTACAAGCATCCTCTTTGCTTCAAGAACTCCATTGGCTTCCTTTTTCTCAACGTGTTCAGTTCAAACTCTGCCTATATGTTTATAAATTAATCAACAATACTGCCCCCTCTTACCTTGCTGACACAATAGTTCCTTACTTACCCACACGTAATCTTCGTTCAATAAATGACACTACTAGACTTGTAATTCCCAGATCAAATCTTTCTATTGCTGAAAAACGCTTTAGTGTAACTGCTTCTAGAGCTTGGAATAATGTCCCACGCTCAATTCGAACAATAGAAAATCTAGCAACTTTCAAAATACAACTGAAGACCTATGTATTTCCACAGAGCTAGTCTTTTCCTTTATTTTTTTTATGATGTTTAACTTTTGATTTCTACTTTGTTAGCGCTATGGTACTTCTTTGTGTATAGCGCATTATAAATGACCATTATTATTATGCCGAGGTTTAGTATTAAAAAAAAAAAAAAAAAAAAAAACGCTGAAGAATAGCGCTGCTATGAAGATCTATGTGAACAATTTTACAGATCACCTTCAGAAAATCTGTTGAGGGATCATTTAGATCTTGTTGGCATGTATAGCTGTACCAGCTATGAAAGCCGATATTATCCATCTTGAAACAAAACTCTCTCCTAAATTGACATTCTTTAGAAAAATGTTAGATGGAATACTAATTTTTCTATATTTTGATTAGCTGCAAGTAGGATTTGTACTAAAAGACATTTATAATACCACCAAAATTATCTGGATAGCAGAGAATATAATGACCCCAAACATTAAAAAAAGAAAAAAAAAAAGAAAAAGAAAATAGAAAACGAAAAGTAAAGAATACAAAGCTCGACTTTTACTACAATTCCTAACTGCCTGACAAATGTAATAGTGGAGAACTCGGACATTACTTCAAGGATGAGTAGTCCAGTTGACCAAATTTGAGCAATTGGTTTATGTAAATATTTCATCATGTGGACTTTGCTCTGGTGTGGAGAACCCTCTGAGTAGTTTCAACTTTCTTTCTTCCCATGGACCTATACCTTTATTTTGTTCTTGTAGATCTACGGTCTTGCGAACCTCAGGTAAAGCAAGAAATCTTCATATCCTGATATGTAGTCAGATCTATACAGTGGCGGATCCAGGATTTCTTGAGGGAGGGGGCTCAATTTTTACAATATTTTATTTTTAACTAAAAAAATATCTGACAAGCAAAAAAAAAAAAAAATACAAATAAATAAAAAGAAGGTCCTCAGCATTTTTTGGGCCCCTTTTTAGTTCCAGTAGAGGGGGCCCGGGCCAGGCTCCCCCCCCCCCCCTGGATCCCCCACTGGACCTATGTGCTTACAAGAAAGCAGCTTGTTCGTGACTAAAAAAATTCTTTCTTTTTTCCACTTTTCTGCCTACTTTACCTAAAAGCAACTGTTTCTGTACCTGGCTTACCATAGCGTACCTCTATTAGAGAGTAGCGACAACTCATGATTTGAACGCCATTTTGTTTCCACTGCTATGCAACATTTCTATTCAATTCCGATGAGCACCTGGGTGTTCTTAATAGAAAGAATTCGAACGCCATTTTGTTTCCAGAAAAGTCAGACGTCCATGTCGCTACTCTGTATATAAAGGTACTCTAGCTTACCAAGCCGTACATCGCCCTCTTGAGGTGCCTGTCAGCTACGAAGAGCCCTTTCTGAACATTACCGACGAGAAGAGACGCAAATATGCTGGTATGGTGTCTTGTATGGACGAAGGGATAGGGAATGCTACACGAGCTCTCATAGAAGCTGGTCTTTACAACAATGCTGTCATCATATTCTCCACAGGTGAGGATATATTTCTGTTGTAGTGACTTAACCTTAAAAGAACCTTTAGTATTGTAAACATTATTGTTTGGACTTTATTGTGTACACTGTAGATCTAGAAACCTAGTTAAGTCTTTTATTCAACTGTCACCTGTAACATTACTTTAGAACCTCTTGAGTGCCTCACATACTGTACTCATTACATACACCTGTACTTATCCTGGCAAGCACATTCCACTACCTATTGTGTTAGGATGTGCAGTATTCAGTGTACAATGCACTGCAATACATTATACACCATGTACATGTACATACACTTATTACACCAGCATACATGTGCCACACCTTTTTTCATCACTCCTTCTAAGCTGTTCTTATGGAGCACACGACTTTTAGAGAGAGTTTTCAAATACAATTCTTTAGCTGCATCTTCAAAGTTGTTTTCGCCCTTCTTCACTCTTTTCTCTTGGTAGTAAGGCCTTATTGCTTGTTGAGAAACTGAGTCACCCTTTCTTCATTCGCAAAGAAGCATCCTTATTTTGTATATACTTGTAAATA
Organism: Heliocidaris tuberculata; assembly: GCA_025618425.1. NCBI lineage: Eukaryota > Metazoa > Echinodermata > Echinoidea > Camarodonta > Echinometridae > Heliocidaris > Heliocidaris tuberculata. The sequence continues at coordinate 21,586,489 of CM046842.1, forward strand.
TTCTTTCTACAGGAACTGTGCAATATTTGAACGGCTATACTTGTCAACTCACATACAATACATCTAACTGTCAGATATGCTGACATCCAGAAATACTGGTAGATTCAAGATCAGGTAGGAAACAAACATTTTTATTTTCCTAGTTAATTTGAATTAGAGGACACATAATCCAATTCCCTAAACTGTATTCAAAAATGGGGCGGGACTGAATACGAACCCCTATTAGAGACCCAACTACCCCACCAACCCCCACTCTCACACAGCAAAAGTAAAATAACAACCCCCCCAAAATAATAACAAAAAAACAAAACCACACTAAAACAAAAACAAAACAACAACAAGAACAAAAACCGACCCCCCCCCCCTTCACAATTTTTTTTTTTAAACAGCTAAATTACTTTATATCTAAGGAACGAATTTAGAAAAGACAGTATGGGCAATATGATTTATAGAGACAGTAAAATGCAGCTACGACAGGCTTCATATTTAATGACAGTGATGATGGTGATGAAGATGATAATAGTAGTAATAATGATGATGTTTATAATAATAATAATAATAATAATAATGATAATAATAATGATAATGAATAATTATTGTTTTAATTATTATCATGATGATTATAAAATTTTGCTCTGTTTAAGCGCATATCGTATAATGACATAGGGTTTTTCCTTTCACAGTTCAAAAGAATTTGGAAAATTATTTTAATTTCTATTGGGTTCTTTTTTTACAATAGACTTTAATTAAAGAATTTTTCAAAATTAATGTTTAAAGACAACGATGGTCCGATTGATAGTGGGGCGAATAACTTGCCACTCTGGGGGCACCAAAGGCACCCTCTGGGAAGGTGCGGTTCACGGAATAGCGTTCGTACATAACCCCCTTCTTCCTGCGTCGGTCAAAGGAATCATGAATCATGAATCATGAATAGACCGCTTCGGTAATGTGTGCATAAATTTGTATACATTACAGAACCGGTCTATTGATTCACGTCAGTGACTGGCTACCGACCATCGTGGCTGGTAAAGCTAGAGGTAGTCTGAATGGAACCAAACCCTTAGATGGCTACAATGTATGGAACTCTATCGGGTACTCAGTGCATGCCTCCATTAACCCCCCCCCCCCTGCCGTTTTGTTACTTTTATGTTATCTGGACCTTGACTATCTGTTTTATATTCGCTCAAAACCATCATATCACAATGATTGCTCTATGACGCACGATTCGACGCTAATCACTCAGTTGTTAAGTTCGACAAGAACCTAACCTAACCCTAAATTAAAGAAACAAAATAAACAAACAAATAAATAAAAAGCATAGCAACCTTTAACCAACCCCTTATCTTTGACGAAATACAACCTTTGGGAAATGTCGCCGGAGCATGCGAAAAGCAGTAGGCCTACCACCAGGGAATGCAAAGCACAAAGTGTTATTCAGTTCTGACTTCACGTAGTCTCAAGTAAATGAAGTGGGGGGGGGGGGGGATAACACCTGACAACATACACGGCATAATTTTTTCCTTCCTTCCTTCAAGATGTCAAACATATGTGGAAAACAAATCAATGGTTATGAATATCGAAGATTTAATCAAATCAATGCATGTATACATTAAAAAATTGTTCCCCCCCCCCCTTTTTTTTTAAATGGTACAGATTCGTCCCCTCGAAAGAAAATCTTGCACAACATCGACCAGCTTTCCATCGCTCTAGAGTTTACATGGACTAAAGTTGCTAGTGATGATGGGTGGGAACGAGTATTGCATTATTTGCACATAAAATTAACGTGTGTTGTTCGCCTTATGCTATTAGTCTGGTTCACTATGTAAGAAAATGGGCTTTCGTTCAAAATTTTTGGAGATTAGCAAAACTAGACATTTTTATATTTGTTAGAACATGGGAAACTAAAAAATTGATGTTGGCATTTGCATAAATCACTGGACGTCCCGTTAAAGACAGCGGTGTTGCCATCCTCTGATTGGTCCGTTAAGGACGGTCTTCCTGTGTGTACGATGTGTGTGTGCCAGTGTTAGCTGGCCCGAACCACGGATTCGATATTAAAATTTTTGCAAGAATGCCTGTAAATATTAATCTATAATAATCCATATAAAATGTATATAAAATTGCCATATTTAACTTTTTTTTTCTTTTTTACCACAGGTTTTCTTCAGTGGAAGCAGCAGTATGAGAGGAACAGTCGGTCTGCATTTGTTGTGCACAGAGGGGCAACGACTAGCGCCACAGAAGTGAAGACCCAGGTTTATTTCTGCAGTCGTGATGGTTTCTTCAGGTCCAAAGGAAAAGGCAGCAGGGCTGTGAAAGCCCAAGGTTCCAGTAAGATCGATCCCCATTGCACTGCGGGTATAACAGCTTCTTTGCATGCTGATGGGAGGATTAGTGTGAGTGTGGTGGACACACATTACGGACACGAGAAGGATCTGGCTCATGTGCGACTTTCGGCTTGCGAGAGACTTGACATTGCGCAGAGGCTTTCTCAAGGTGTAAGTTTTGATAGGTTTTTGGATGATATTCGTGAGTCTTTGAGTACGACCTTGGAGCGGCAGCATCTCATCACCAGACAGGACATCAGGAACATTGAGAGATCTCTTGGTTTGCAGGGTATTCAAAGGCACAACGATGATGCAACTAGTGCTGATAATGTGGGTGAGAGAGATGCGTGATCAGGGTGACAGACTGACAGTAATTCAGTTCTGCTCTACAAGGGACTGGGTTATCCATGTCCGGAAGAGTTGGATGATCTGGGTGAGGATGATTATGTGTTGGGGACCATGACGCCTATCCAGAAGGAAATGTTGCTCTCCTTTGGAAAGCATGTTATCTGCATGGATTCGACACATGGAACCAACGCTTATGATTTCTCTTTGGTGACTGTGCTAGTTGTGGATGAATTTGGAGAAGGGTTTCCAGTGGCATGGTGCATTTCTAATAGAGAAGACAGGGCTGTGCTGACAGGCTTCTTGCAGAAGATGGTAGGTCAGTTGGAGACTTCATGGCTAATGACTGATGATGCTGAACTATACTTTAATGCTTGGGTAAGTGTTTTCACACACAGGCCTAGGAAGCTGTTGTGCACGTGGCATGTGGATCGTGCATGGCGTGGAGCTTTGCGTTCTCACATCCCTGGTAATGCAGAGTTGCAATCTTCTGTCTACACGACTCTTAGGTGTCTGCTGGAGGAGACTGATGAGGTGAAGTTTGAGCAGCTTCTTGGTCGTGTTATGTCTGATTTCTTGGATAATGATGCAACACGTAAGTTTGGGGAGTATTTCTCTTCTATGTATGGTGATAGGAAGTGCCAATGGGCTTCTTGTTTCAGGAAGGGTGCTTACATCAATACCAACATGTTTGTGGAGGCGTTTCATCATACGTTGAAATACATGTACATGAAGGGCTTCACCAACAGGAGAGTGGATAAGTGTATCACTGTTCTTGTTCAGTTTGTTCGTGATCGTTCCTTTGAACGTTTGATCATACTCGAGAAGGGGAAGAAGTCTCACCGGATAAAAGATATTGATAAGAGGCATAGGGCCAGTCAGCTCCTGAAGCCAGAGTCTGTTTCGGTGATTGCAAATTCCAAGTGTAATGTGAAGTCGTCTGATGGGCACTGTTCGTACCTCGTTGAGCAAAGGGAAGCGTCATGTTCGTCTGCCTGCCAGCTCTCGTGCAAGGCATGTGGAGTTTGTTTTCATGAGTTTTCATGCTCGTGTATTGATGGAACTGTCAGGGGTACTCTCTGCAAACGTGTCCGATTGGTTTGTAGGTCAATAGGAATGTCAGATGCTGAGGTAGTAGAGCCTGTTGCAGATGAAGATCCAGCCATGGGACCCCAAAGCGATGTCATCATCCCTGAGATTGTTGGTAATAGAGAGCCCTCTGTGTCTTCACATCAGCAACGTTTAAAAGAAAGTGTTCAGAAGAAGCTGAAAGAACTTGTTGATTTGTTGGGTGACAGTAGTTCGTGCACTGCTTTTGATGCTGTCTATAAGCATATCGATGCAGCAGTACAGCTTTTGAAAGCTTCAAGTGCTACCCCTCGGCCCTTCACTGCAGTTGTTGAGAATGTGCCACCTCAGCGGGTTACTCCACAGCGGCCCATGTTCAAATTCACAAAGAAACCACGCAGGTCTTCTAGAGTTCCACTAGCTAAGCCTACCCGAGAGAAGAAAAAGCAGATTGTCCACAGTATTGAGGAGCAGGACATTGTAATCTATACAGGTGATGAACATTCATATACCAAGCAGACTGTTTCTGTACCTGATAGGGTGGTTGTAATGTCTCGGAAACAGGTAAAGCAGCTCGGATATTTTGTTAATGCAGATTGCATTGCTCAGGTTAAAGATGGTGCCAAGGTCAAGGAGAGTGATGTTGAGGCAATTCCTAGCAATGTTGAGCTTGCTGTCATCGATATCACCAAGGATGAATTGTAGCAACTGAAGCAGTTTGTGAAAGAGGATGCATGGCTGTTGATGTTGGAAGTAGTAAATGTCAAGTGTAGAGCATGGAAGTGTCATCTCTGTACATCTGTAAGGTCTACTTGGAACATGATCGAGTGTGAAAAGTGTTTCCTTTGGTATCACTGGAAGTGTTGTAATGTTAGGAGAGATCCAGTTGGGAAGTGGCTCTGTAACTTCTGCGGAGGCTAGCATCTTCTAACGGTTGTTAACAATATCCACTGTGCAACTATTATATAAGTTGCAGGAATGCGAGAGTTATTTATTCTCAGTTGTGTATGTTGCGAGATAAAGATAAATGACTGAAATAGAAAAAATAAATTATTAGCTTAACTTCAAGGATAGATAAGCACTACCAGATACTTTATTACAAAGTACTTTATTTGTGGCTTAATCTTTCCTCATAAATAGCACACTATAGCTTTCTGACATGGAGTCATAATGAAGCTACCTGTAGATATAATTACTAGACAGAACTTTATTTTAAAAAAAAAATCAAATAAATATGGAGCAAAACAAATAGTAACACATCTGCATGTCAATACATCTATGCTGTTCTTGCTTGAGACAATGCATTAGAGCTATAAAGAATTGATTGACTTTTTTTTCTTCAAAATGCAATTTGGTTCATTTGTATTGCACAAATCAGGCATACACAAGCCCATACGGTGATGCCCCTGACACAGAATTTGATTCAGTTGATATGTTTATGCTCTGAAAATGGCACTAAACTTTAAAATATATTTAGAAATATATTTGCAATTACTTATTCATTAATTACATACATGTACATTCCCTACTAGTGTTGGGTGATTAGTGATGACTTTGATCCATATTTACCAAATTTGCCAATTGCCAATTGGAGACAGCTGTATTGCCTTTTTAATTATAGCCTATAGAGCCAATATATATAAAATAACTGTGTTGCTATAGCCCGCATAACCTATTTAAAATACATGCATTCGGAAGAAAAAAAAACCCAACCAAACAAACAGACGAGACAAATTTCAATCAATTTCCATGACATTGCCTTTTTCATTGTCTAACGACCTGTAATATTCCTTTACAACTAAAACGAATCTTATAAAGGTAGGTATACAGCCACGAACACACTATGGTCCCTATCTTTTGTACATCACGCCTGTCGAAGTCCGTGAATGTCAATTTTATTGAAAACGACTGGTCAATACGTATGTGGACTAGAAGGCCTGTAATTATGACGGTACGTACGTCGTACGTACTACTGTCATAATTACACAAACAAATATTAACTGCCTATGTAACTCTTCGTACCTATTCTTATCAGTAGTTTTCACTGGCTTTGCTTTTGCTATTCATTATCGTTCTTCTCTTGACGTGTAACCATAGTGTTTATTTTTAGAATAAGACTACAGTTATTTTGCAATATTTTTACATCGAATGAGAATTCTGGGGAATATTCTGTCGTCGTGAGAGAGAGATCAGAGTAACCTTTAGCCTTCGTACACACACACAGGAAGGCCGTCTTTAACGGACCAATCAGAGAATGGCAACACCGCTGTCTCTAACGGGACGTATCACTGGCATGGCGGCCATTTTGGATTTTTCAAAATTGCCGCTATGTGTAACTCGTATTGAACAAATTTGATGATATCTTTTGAACAGAACCTCATCTTGCCATGTATTATCATCATATTAAAGGGCATTACATTTTCTACAACTTGATACCACATTTAATGGGTTTGGTTATGATTTGCAATACAGTTCTTGGCCAAGAATGTGATTGTTTACATCATTTTTTCACAAATATGAATTTGTTCAAAATACGTATTTCTCATCCTTTCAAAAGTTATTTTCACTAATTAGTTCACACTTTTCAGAAAACTGCTGATATGTACGGTTAATATCATATAAATATTACAAGTTCATTGCTTATCAAACAAAAAGGTTATAGCTCTCAAAAGTTGAAACTTTGATATAAGCTAAAGTAGAGAATCGATAGCAACATTGGTTACTAAGTGCTGCCTTCTCCGTAACAATGGTAACATTGGGAGACGTGAAATTGATTATTATGGTACTACATGCTATTGTTATGCAGATGAATACTTTAACAGGAAGTGTCATGTCAGATGATTCAGTACGATCATATTTTAGTGATGTACAATTGTTTGTTTAGTAATTAGTTCCCTTTGCTATGATACAAATGTGCCTAATAACCGATGATGTGTGTTCAGAAACCAATTAAGGCTAACTGTCCAATAATATATGAGAAAACCTAGTTTCACGTGATAATCATGATTCACACTCAAACACACGTATATACAAGATGATAGGGTACAGAACTTGCACCCCTACATGTCAATGCCTTCCCCTCCCCCTTTCTGCTTTTAGAACGAGAAAATTTGTCTTTATTTCATGTGCATTGAATTGTTTTTCAACCATATTTCTTGCTTTGGGGGTCTGTTATTAAAGGTTATTTCTTTTTTTTCTAAAACAACATTCAGATAGAAAGGGATAATAAAAGAAGAAGAAGTTACAAATGATCCACAAAGAAATAAAATCAAATTGCGGTTTTTCATTCAAATTGTACAAAAATTTAAATTCTTGCCTGAAGATAAGAAAATTAGAAACCAAAATATAACATGACTGTATAAATTTTCTAAATTTGGTGTCAAAATATGTGCAAGACTTCAAGGACGGAAGCCATAACGTGGCACTGTTTCAGTTTAGAGACGCAATGAAATTTGTCTGAGGGCCCCTAGCCGCCCCCAAGGCTTAAAGTGCTGGAAGACTCAAGATTATAAGTTTGTAATAGCACAGAATATTTCCTTTATCAAATGAAACAAGCTTATCATATTTCATGTAGTTTTATGTTGACCATACCTAGAGAAAGGGCAAAATATGCATTTAACAATGGATTATTTCAAAATGCACTGCCATAATCCAGATTTTTCTCAATTTGGAGGTAGAAATCCTCTCTCTCTCTCTGTGTAATTTTTCATATTCCATAGACATTTTTCTTTTCCCCTTGCACCTATCATAAAACTTCCTGTGCCTTAACCATTCACTCCTCACAGACGTTAAATTAATGTTTCTCAAGACAGACAGAAAAAATAAATAAATAAATAAATTCATGAAATAGAACTAATGATTTCTAATGATAACAATTTGATCATCCAAAATGGCCGCCATATGCGATGAAGAGTTGGGAGTAGAAGACTAGTAATGTCACAGCTTTTTTTTTTCGACCCAAGAAACGTAGGATTAGCTTATTTCATTCAGTTTCTACGTTGAAAAGAAGCCGACTTAGGGGGGAAAAAAGTATTTGTGGCGGCGACTTTGAAAATGAAAAATGGACACCATGTCCTATGAAGCATTGAGATTGGAAGTTTAATTTGGAAATTTAATTATGTCACTAATGGTTTTCCTGACCCATGAAACAAAGTACTAGCATGTTCTGTTAAGTTGCTAGGTTGACTGGAATATATATATATATATATATAAATATGTATATATATATATATATATATATTATATATATATATATATATATATATATATGTATATATATATATGTATATATATATATATATATATATATATATATATATATATATATATATGTATATATATATATATATATATATATATATATATTGTAATAAATGTTCCTGTCTGGACTCCTCTGCCCCCTCTCTGCCTCTCCCTCTCGTTCCACATTACACTAAGCTATGTCTGTACTATATTGTATTACATTACACTATACTTTATTACATTATATTGTGTTGTATCATACTATATTGTATCATGCTATATATCCATGCAATTAATGCAAATGCAAACTTGTATATATTGAAACAAGTGAAGGTAACAGGTTGTGTACTTCTCATATAGATCCCCAAAGAAGCCCATGTCTCCTTAAAAAGCAACACCGACTAGTCACCACGACAACCTTGTCCACATGGTAATCATTCACACTCATTATCTATATTCATTTGTAAATATAGACATGCAAGTATCTTTTCACATATTGATTTATTCTTTAAAAAAATATGCAAATGTATAATAATGATGATGTTAATAATATACTACTACTACTACTACTACTACTACTACTACTACTACTACTACTACTACTACTACTATTAATAATGATAATAATAATAATAACAGACATAACAATAACAATAATGATAATAATAATAATCATTATAATAATAAACAACATAATTAATATTATTATGATTATATTGATTAGTACTTAACCATTGTAAGAAATTGAAATGTTTATTCCGATGTAAATGTCAGCCATCATTTTGTGTTTTTATACAGTCCTGATGAAGATCATTGATCGAAAGCTTGACAAATAAAGGAGGACAATAAAAGCTACGACCGTCTCATAGTGACATTTCTTTCATTATATATATATATATATATATATGTGTGTGTGTGTGTGTGTGAAAGAAAGAGGGCATGTGTGTTTGTGAGTGCATCGTCGGTGGCGTGGCTAAAGGAGGGCACGTGCCCTCTTCCCTTGGAATTGCGAACAACCCCCCCCCCCCAAAAAAAAAAAAAAAAAAAAAAAAAGAGGAGGAGGAGGAGGGGGCGTTGTTAAAGGACGGCACGTGCCCCCCCCCCCGGAATTGCGAAGAGAAAAAGAAAGAAAAGGGAGAGAAAATCCGATATTTGTGTGTGCGTATGGGGGGGGGGGAGGGGGCGAGTGTAGATATTTGATAGAAAGAGGGCATGTGTGTTTATGAGTGCATCATCAATGGCTTTGCTAAAGGAGGGCACGTCCCCCCCCCCCCCCCACCCCCATGGAATTGGGAAAAGAAAAAAGAAATAAATAAGGGTGAAAAGAAAAGGGAGAGAAATGAAGACGATATAACCCCTTCCAGCACCGCCCCCCCCCCCCCATCATCATAGGCCTCAGAAATAGTAAGATTGGCACATTCCATTACGTTTATACCTTTAAAAGAAGCCGAGATAAGGCAAATTGTGTATTTTATGGCGGCCATTTTTAAAATCCAAAATGGCCACTATGACGGTGTTTGTGCAAATGCCAACATCAATTTTTGGATTATCCATGCTCTAACAATTCCGAAAATGTATAGTTTTGCTAATCTCCAAAAATTATGAACAAAATACATAATGAACCTGACTATAAGGCAGCCCTTGGCATTATTTTTTTGTTTTAACAAATATCAAAGTGTTAGCTTTAGAGTACTATGACTTTTTGTTAGATAAGCAATGAACTTGTAATTTTCATATGATATTGACCCTATATATGGATGCTTCTCTGTAAAGTTGGAAGTCATTAGTGAAATGGACTTTTGAAATATGAAGAAATATGTATTTTGAAGCAATTCATATTTTGAAGAAAAAAAATATAAATCACATTTTCGGTCCAAAATTGTAATCATCACCAAACCCAGCCAATGTGTTATCATGTTGTAGAGAATATAATGCCCTTTAACATGCTACCATAAAAATGATAGAATGAGGGTCTGTTACAAAAATATATTCAAAAGTGTTCAATACTAGTTACATCTTGTGGCCATTTTGAAAATCCAAAATGGCTGTTCGGTCAGGGTTTTGTGCAAATGCCAACATCAATTTTTGGATTCCCCATGTTCTACCAATTTCAAGAATATATAGTTTTGCTAATCTCCCAATTTTTTTAACCAAAATGCACAGTGAAACTGACTATATATAACATGTGATTCGGCGAACGGAGGATATACTGGGAGATTGTATTGTATCACAGGTTTCATTGCACAAGATTAACTGCCCAGCGCGAACATTTTGTGTAAGTTGTCTTGGGCTGTTTAACATTACCTTTACATGTGGCCATTTGGGGTATATGCAAATTATACAAAATTCTGACAGTTGCCCCTTGGGCAAACAAAGCTGGAATCGTTCGGTGACAACATGGGATTACAAATCCACACACACACACACACACAAAAAAACAAAACAAAAAAAACAAACAAAACAAAACAAAACAAAACAAACAAACGGATTTTTTTTTCTAGGATCATAAAATGTCAAATGTCCTACTTGCGTACTTGCTCAATGCTGTGGAAGTACTCTGGTGTAACTGTGAAGACTCTCATAATACTCACTGAGCCTCGCTTATATCTCTTTAATTTTTTTTTTCATCGCTCTCTCTCTCTTTCCACTCTTTCTTTCTCCCACCTGCTCTCTCTCTCTCTCTCTGCCCCATGTACTCTGTCTTTCTGTCTCTCTCTCTCTCCTTCCCTCTATCACCCCACCCCTATCTTATAACAGAACCTGTAAAGAATGTGTGGAAGCCCCCACCAGAATCAGGACTCCAGACTACATATCCGATTGACAAACCGAACCAAAGGGTATGGCTCTTCAACATAGCCGCCGATCCGCTGGAGGAGATCGATCTATCAGAAAAGTATCCGTGGATGGTCGCCAAGCTTCTACATAAATTGGCGGACTACTACAGGGATTCGGTTCCGGTTAGGTACCCTCATTCGGATATGGATGCTGACCCGGCTTTACATGGCGGTGTCTAGGGTGAGTGGTCACACTTGTCCGATGGCGATAACGATAATGAGGTTTTCAGTTAACCCGTTGACTACTGAATTCTTTAACTCTCATAGACTTAATACAGAAGCCACCCGGTTCCCGTAGTTTATGTGTTAAAGGTGCACCTTAAATTGTTGTGCCTACGTACGTGTAAGTAAGCTCGTGTATATTCTTTATATTGTAATGTTGAATGCCACCTTTATAAATCAAATATATTTTCTAAATAGGGGAGGAGGGAACGGAAGGGGCGGGGGATCAAAGATGTAGATATTTCTGCGAATTTTGTCCTGTGTGTACTAAAGGTATGCAAAATTGCACAGGAGGTCCCTCACCAATGAAAAAATCGAACCCCCTCTTCGTCGGCGTGCACGCATCTTAGTAGAATCCTAGATGCCATTTCCCGACCAGGTGAGTAGCGTAGCAATTTTCGCTGAGTTTCTGGGGGAGCGTGACCTCATCCAGTGGAAGTCAGTTGGGCTGGGGTGGTCTGATAACACAATGTTGAAGACTTGTGTGGATCTTGACGGGGAAAAACAAACACACAAACGAAATGTCAGTAATTTGAATGATGAACAATAACTTCATTTTGCTAAGTGTTTCAAAATGTTTTCAGGGCTGTGAAGCTGAGACTAGTAAGAGTGATATATGTATGAATTTATTGTAATGTATCTTATTGTGGGCCTATATTTCCTTTCAGTTTATTGTGAGTGCGCCATGAAGAGGAAGTGTTCTACTTGTTCTAAGAGCTACTGTTCCACATTATAACGAGCTTTATTGATTGTATTTCAGATCATTTTGTACAGACTGTACCTTAACGCTTACAATCATTTCTTGAATATTTCTTTAGAAGTGGGAAAAAGAAGACATAGCATACCTACTGCTAAATGTAGATAGGTATGCTACATGAGTGAGTCTACGAGTCCATAGCACAGACGGCATTCATTGTGATCATGTTCATGTTAAATAAATGTTATTGTTTGGGACTGCATTCTTATAGTTGTTAAGAACTTATCTCTCCCTCTGCGAATTTTAGAAAATCCCAGGCTTGTCGTCAAAATAAAGCGTATTATCGGTTCACCAGCTCAGTGACCCTTTTCAGTACTTTTGCTAACGGTTTTCTTTATCATTTTATCTCCTTTTTCTTCCCCCTTTTCATGTGGCCACCTCTCATGGCCTGAAAGGCAGACACTTTGAAAAGAGTAAAGTCCCATTTCAAAAGCCACAAATTAGATTTTCACGCAACATTTAGCTTCACATGAAAAATTACACCAAGATCTACAAAAGAGCCTCAACTCGAAGTCGCTTTGACTAAATGAATACTACGATGATGTGGTTTTGCAAGGCGTTTCGCTCAAATCACAGGAAATCTATCAGTATATTGTCTTTCTTTTGAAATACATAATCATTCTGTACAGAGACAGTATATAATAGGAGATACTAGGAGAGTGCGGTAGGGGAGCAGTAAATTCAGTAATAGTTATTGAGACAAATCTCTAGTTAGCTGGCATAGTCAGTTGTCAAATGTTTATAATTATTCTAATGTATACATGTATCTCAAAGTATTCAGCTGAGGCATGTACGGCGGCGTATACGCATCGATATAGCACGGCATAGCCGTCTCGCAAAGCCTAGCCTTACATTATCACCTTGATCTTAGGGAGTCTAAGTTAGACTACTTAAATTCCGAAGTTGACTAGCTGGTCTATGATTTAGAGTAAAGAAGAATGAAAGTCAGAAATTGTCAGTGGGAATTCGGTAAGTCAATTTATCAATAATAGGCTACTGACCACGTGATTAAAGAAACAGCGTAAAAGACTATGGATATATTAAATCAATAAAACAAAACTTTAATCTCTCGGCGGGTTCAATAGTTCAATAGTTCTGACAATGATACAGTATAACTTAAATACATGCTTTGCTCATGGAAGTCGATGTAGAACTAACAAAATGAAATGTACATTTAACATATAGTCAAGGATTGTAATTCCGAACAGATTGTATTACCGAACGTGTACAGTTAAGCGCCTAAAATGGGTTTTCATACGCGTGGGATTACGCGTATGAAAACCACACTATTGAAACAAAGGTTGTGTCTTTTTCCCATAGGTTTCACACGTTCGGAAATACAGAAACTTTTCAAGGGACCAAAACGCCGCGTCGTTGGGAAGGGGTTCACTTGGAAGGGAATATCGTATTAAATCTACGTTGTCTTTTTAAAATTCCATCAACTTCTTTTTCTGTAGGACTTTGAGCATTCATTATGTAAGTTTGACAGATATTCGTTTGATATTTAATTTGCTATCGTTAATTTTCTGAAAAGTGTTCGGACACGGGATACACCACCATACATTGCAGTTGAATAAATAACTCAGGGTTTACAAATTAAACAATTTATATTTAATCCTAAGGAGCTCAAGTATTATTACTTAAAATAAAATCGTTCCACTTTATATCAATGGATTCGCGCCTGTGTGCCATCTGACGGCGGGGGGGGGGGGGGGGGGGGGGGAGGGGGGACTCGACCCCAAAAGTGGTAGGTATATGTGCCGCTGGCAAGACAAAAAAAAAAGGGGGGGGGCTTCGGAACTACTAACATTTTGGAAAAGGGGGTCTTTGGAACTGGATTACAATATAAATATGATGCAACGGAACTAGTTCCCACAAGCTCCCATTAGCTAATTACGCTGTGTGTCATGGCAAGTCTATGGTGTGTGTATTCATATAAGCGGGATTAATTCGCATGCATGCGCTCAGCATGAATGAAAACGGAATTCCCTGGAGTGGATTGGAACCGGATTGGAAGCAATGGGGAAAGCCCGGAGAAATTAAGCACCTTGAATGAAACTCGTTTTTAACTTTTCACTAAAAATGTTTTTCTTCCAAAGGGGCCGGGGCGGGCAATAACGGCCGACACGACGGAATGAAAAAAAAAGCGGTGGTTTGGAAGGGTTTTCTCTCTTCTTTTTCTCAACAAGAAAAAAAAATGGTATGCTTTGGGAACGAAAATTTGAGTGTAAAAATATAGGTCTTCTGGGTGGCATACACCCACCGCAAATTATATACTGAGTGCCCCCCCCCCTAGCTCTGTCGGCAGGATTTATAATGACGCCTTCATGACGCCTGCGGGTCCATCGTGGTGCATCATGGTTGGCGTTGACCAGTCGGGTCTGTTACGTCGTCGTGTCCCTACAGCGGCCAACCGTGTAGCCAGGATTTCATATAGGAGTGGCGGTTATGACCATGCGAAGCGAGCGAAACTGGTGATGAGCACCCGAAGCGTGCTCCCCGGGGGGGGGGGGGGGGGGGGGGGTGGTGCAGGAAGGGGAAGATCCCCTCCCCCCCCCCCCCCCCTCCCACGCGAAGCGCGAAAGCTCTGACGTTTTATAGCAAATTTGAGAGAAAGATAACTGCTCATGGCACCTTTTTTAGGCGGAAAGTTAGTACGGTCTACGCCCGATAGTCCGCGGGGCCGATAGACCGCGGGTCCGATAGACCGCGGGGCCGATAGACCACGGGGCCGATAGACCGCGGGGCCGATAGATCGCGGTGTCTGAAATGCAACGTATTTTCACATCACGTCTTAAAAGCATAATGACTCAAATAATTCATGTATCTTAATCCCGGGGGGTATCTTCCATTGAAATCCGTACAGCATCCGCGAACCTGAAAACGAGGAAAAAGGGTAGTTTTTCAAGGTCGGGCGCGGATCCGCGCGGATCCGCGTTTAGGGTGTCAAAAACGAAAAATATATAATAATTAAAAAAGATAATAATAATACTTGGTTCTTTTATAGTGCATTACACATAGCAACACTGCATGTCCCTATGCGCTTTATAAAGTAAGAACGAAATAACTTAGAAATAAGAAGGTGAATACAATGTAATGTTGGACACTGAGTTCATACTCTAACAGATATCTTTTAATGGAGATTTTGAAATTATCTAAGTTGCTTTCATATCTCATGATACCCTTTTCATATAAAAGGGTATCAAAATCACACTTCTGACCAAATGCAGGGAAAAAGGGTATGAAAATTTTCTAGTTGTGATATGCCTTACATTTGTTCAAAATCAAATACTCGTTATATTTTCAAAATGGTAAATAATTGTACGTATATTCGTTGTTGTGTTTCAATTTCCTGCCAGTTATGCTTCTTCGAGAAGTTAATTTTTGTCTTATTTTTATATGTACCGTATTGTAACAGACAGTCGGATTTCTGTTCATGTTCCGACCATGCGTTTTCATCCTCATTATTGAGCATTATTTCTTTCGTTGTTTTTTTAATCAAGAAAAACAAAAGCATAATGCAATCCCTTATCTTTTCTTTTCAATAATTTTCAAAACAAAATGAGCTGTGTCCAAAGCAAATCAATATTTGGAACTTATTCAATTCATAATATTAATCAGTCTTCAAAATCAATCGTCAGTTATGCCATTTCCTCGTTTCTCTTCTGATATTCATTCAGTTTAACGCTGCTTAGTTTGAATTCTTTATATGAATTAGTGATAGTTGTGTATTTGTTATGAGATGGGTTTGATGAAGGCAATAAGTACTGTTTATATGAAAAAGTTGATTTTCAAAGATGTTATTTAATAACACTTTGAGTTTCAATGAAAAGTTTCAAATTGCACGTCCTGTTGATTAGCGTTAGTTTCTTTTATTTCAAATAAAAACACAGACTTGAAGTCACTTATTGCATAATCCACTGAACATCAAAAAATTAATGAGCGCATCCAGGAGGGGGATGACGATCCACCTCCCATTTCTCTTTAAAAAAAAAAAAAAAAAAAGTTTTGCTGTTAGTGCTTTCGATTGCAAGAGGTGTATAGTGATTTGAGCGAATGTGCGGAATTACTGGTGACTGGCGTGTACATTGAGACGCCGCGGTCTATCGGCCCCGCGGTATATATCAGTCCCGCGGTCTATAGGCCCCGCGGTCTATCGGCCCCGCGGACTATCGGGATTCCCCCGTTAGTACGACGCCCGGACTGCCTTTCACTTGTTTGGACGCAGTACTGCTCTGTATCTAACAGGGATGGGTGCAGAGAGGGGGAGTTTCCCCCTCCCGCGCGAAAGCTATGACGTTTTATAGCAAATCTGAGAAAAATAAAATGGCTCGTAGCACCTTTTATTAGTAGGAAAGTAGTAGTTCGAAGGCCCGGGACAGCTTTTCAATTATTTGGACGCAATGCTGCATTGTATGTAACAGGGGTGTTTGCAGGGAGGGGGAGTTTCCCCCTTTCCACGCGAAGTGCGAAAGCTCTGACATTTTAGCAAATTTGAGAGAAAGATAATGGCTCGAAGCAAACATTCTTTTAGGCAGAAAGTTATTGTTCGACGCCCTGACTGTTTTTGAATTATTTGGACGCAATACTGCACTGTATGTAACAGGGGTGTTTGCAGGGAGGGGGGGGGGTCCCCCTTCCTGCGCAAAAACTTTGACGTTATAGCAAATCTTGAGAGAAAGATAACGGCTCGTTGCGCCTTTTTAGGCTTTTTTCTCGCACTTCCCCCGCTAATTTACAAAGTACCCCATATTACAGTAATGGTATCAATACTTTACCCAGTACAATAAATGTTGCTGTTCTCGATGGCAATAAAGCCAATTATTTTATTTATTTATTTAATTATGATTGCCACATGCAAAGAACGGATGATACATAATATTCAAATATGTGGGGGAGTCACTTAAAGCCAATGGCTTGTCAAGATTGACTCCTACTGTAAAAAATTGAAACATAAAAGAATTAAAAATTACTCTTTTGCAATATATATATATATATATATATATATATATATATATATATATATATATATATATATATATATATATACATATATATATATATATATATATATATATATATATATATATATACATATAACCGAATATTAAATCATTACTTATTAAAAAATACTCATTACAAATCAACTACAATGAAAGAGAGAGAGGAAAGGAAAGCAAGGAAAGGGATTGATCGAATGATAAAATAAACAAGTTATGAGTTGGTCATTATATAAAATTATTTTTATTAGCACTTGTTTATATTTTCTCTTAAACTGGTTTAAAGATTTGCTTTGTCTTGTGCAAGACGGGTAAGTTTTTCCATAAAAGTGGACCTTCATAAAATACTGATAATTTTGCTATCTCTTTCAGCATTAAAGGTGGATGAAATTTATTTCTATTTCGGGTATTGTGTGTATGTACGTCTTTATTGAGTAAAAAGGATGATTCAAATGACTTGACAATGATTGGGAAGCAAGTTATTATAACAGCAGTACATAAAAATAGCAACATTGTATTGACACATTGAAGACGGATAATTAGAGTGAGTTGGAATACGAATAGCTTTCTTCTGTAAGACATGTACGCGGCTTAAATTGCTTTTACAAGCAAATCCCCAAACCACGATGCAGTAAATATGATGTAATAAAAGAATGGTAAAAGACCTTAAGAAAATCTTGTGATAAAAAGCTAAATTTATTGAGTATTCCTATTCTTTTTGCAAGTTTATTACTCAATTGTGTGAAATATGCGAATTCCATGTCAGTTTTTCGTCTGTTGTAACACCTAGAAAGTTCTTTAGCACAGGATTGGGCTATTTCTAAATAATAATGGCCTATGGTTAACATCTTTATTGACATATTTGTGGGTACCAAACATATATTTTCGTTTTTTTCAACATTCAAGATTTTATGGTTTACTAGTAGACATTATTTTCGTAATAAAACCCATTAAACTTTCACAATTGTATAGCGACGGTTGCATTACACATAGCATATAGATACGTTCAAATCAAACGTGGTATTCATTTCAGGTGAATTTACCATGTATACATCAGTGATATTCCAATATCAATAAAACAATAAAGGCATATCATCCATCGATCTCTACCAGTGGAAAAAGCAACGCCCTCTACGTTTGATGCGAGCCAGCTCAACGCGTCGCCATGCTTGGACTCGCAGAAAAACATCGCCGCTAGCCGGGCAGTACTGTTTCAATACAATTTCATGCATTTTTAGAATCATATAATTCAGCACTGTGAAGTCTTTTCCACGAATTAACTGCAAAATCAGGCAAAACAAGTGTACCCTTACGAATTCTAGAGGCGATCAAATGTGACAATTAGTAAAATGTATCTTTTAGATCTAAAAAAAAAATCAAATCACGTATCTTTCAAGAAGGAGTAAACTGGAATCGTACACAGCAGACGATGTCCCACGCTATGTCCCACGCGGTCCCACGTAGCGTGTTTGAGTGTAGGGTTCCTAATTTTGGTTGTGCGGCAGCATCCAGTGGTGGATCCAGGATTTCTTGAGGGAGGGGGTTCAATATTCACAAAATTTTCTGACAAGCCAAGAAAAAAAAGGTCCTCAGCATTTTGGGCCCCCTTTTTAACGCAAAAAATCTCTGACAAGCAAAAAAAAAAAAAAAAAAAAAAAAAAAGTCCTCAGCATTTTTGGACCCCTTTTTAACTGAAAAAATATCTGACAAGCAAAAAAAAAAAAAAAAAAAAAAAGTCCTCAGCATTTTTGGGCCCCTTTTTGGTCCCAGGGGAGGGGGCCCGGGCCCCCTGGACTCCCCCCCCCCCCTGGATCCGCCACTGGTAGAATCAACCGCTCGCATAGAGTCATGAGTACGATGCGATATCCACTAAGATAACGATCTATGTATGTATATTATGGTATATTAAATATGATTATACTCCCCATTAGACGATTTCTTTAGTGATTTTAAAAAACTACTTGAAAAGCAGCACTCTCTTATTTCTATTACCGAGCGTCGCATTTGCCGTACGCCGCTTTCGTTTGGGTGGCGTGACCTTTGCCTTCCGCTGATCTGAAAGTGCATATGTTCCTGCAGGTTATTGCGTTTTTTTCACATTAAACAAACCTGAACATGGGAAACAAATTAATGTTTATATTCCATGTAAGCGAGTTATGACAGGATTTATCCATGTGAGTTTTCTTTAAAATCCAGTTATTCGATTTCTGATATGTTTGATCAGCTGATATATTTGTCGGATTTTGAGAAATACGAGAAAAAAAACTAAGCAATTTATAAGCAACGTCAAGTCACTCGATGCCATATACATTAGACGCACTCGACATGAACATAGTCGCCAATCGCCATCATCTGACCTTGCCTCAAATTTTCATATCCCCCCTTCAAAATCCCAAAAATATATCAGTTGAAACAGAGTAGCAATCCAATTATTGGATTTTTAAAGAAATCATACTTTGAAGAATCCAGTCATAATCCACTAACATTGAACTGTAATGTTAAACAGTTTCTGTTGTTGAGATTGTTTACTTTCAAAAAACTCAATAACAAGCCCCGATTCCCACCATCGTGTTCATCAATTATTTGTGTTTTTCGCTTCCGCATCATTCTCTATTCATTCTCCTAATTATATTTCAAACTCTATAATCATGTCTAAATACTCTTCATCATAGTTGTTGAATGAAGACATTTGAAGACCAGTCGGCTCTGAAAACTTCTGTTGGCAGCGAGCGAACCATGGCACTGTCAATATGACTTTGTGTAATGCAGCGTTTACTGCTGGTGCCGTGTGTAATGATTCATGACGGATACTTGATGTGACGTCACGTTGTCAAGGCCCGAGTTGACCTTTGCGTGACCTTAGTTGGAGGGGGAGGGGTGCGGAGCACTAGCGTAGCTGGGGGGGGGGGGGGGCAGGGGGCAGAGTGCCCCCCCTGACAACTTTTCCTCGAATTTCGTTTTATTTTTGTTTTTTGTTTTTTGTTTTGTTCTTGTTTTTTGCTTGTCAGAGAATCATGGAAGAAAATATCTGATAACTCCCCCCCCCCCCCCACACACACACAAATACGGGTCTCCCTTCAAGCAGAATTTGCCCCCCATGTAAAATATCCTAGCTCCGCCACTGGTGCGGAGTAAGATATTTGTTTTTAATATTATGCTTTAACAGAGTAAAATATCAACTTTTTTTTTCTTTTGAGGTTACATTCTACACATCTTAAGCTTTCCATAGCAAAGAACATGGTACTAGTATTTCCATTCGACTTTAACTGACTCCTGGTAGGAGAACAGGTTGGCTGGACGTAATAATTCTCCAGGGCATCGTTTCATCAAACCGTCATAAGTACAAGTTCGCCGACATGCCATTGAAACGCACGTTAATTTTGATACATGCGTTTCAATGGGATGTCAGCGATGTCAATGGGATGTCAGAATAAAAGTAGGAAAAAACATCAAAGTTTTCAAGAGAAAAATAGCAGAAGGAGGAGAAAAAAAAAGAAGAGAAGGAGAAAGAGAAAGAAAGGGAGGAGAAGAGAACACAAGCTAGGAAAAAGGGGAGTAACTATCAAGTAATTAAAAAGAAAAAAGGATAAAAACAAGTATACGTGTAAAGTGCTTACTATATAAAGAAATCATTTGAACCAAGCACATACTGAGGTTTCATGCAGAAATGTGGCACCTTTAATACTGTCACAACTATCTACCTGCCTGTGCCATAAAAGAATTTTGAATTTTGAATTTACGGCAAGGTAGTAGGCATAAATGTCACTATTCCTCAATTGATGAAGATTGAGCAAAGAGTTAAGAATCCCTTATATTGCCAAAATGTAACATACAGTGCATGTAATTCCCCAAGGAGTATAAAGTTAAGAGAAGGAATAGAAACAGAGTAAGAAAGAGAGAGAGGGAGAGAGGAGATAGATAGAGGGGGAATCACAATACAGTCTGTACAATCTAGAAGTTCATGAATAATTGTTGTCATCTATCTGCAAGGGTGGGAATATTCAAATACTCAACAGCATTGTAGATAATCAACATATTTACCATAACATATTGCGAGGAAAACATATATACATTATAGTACATTATGGTACATGTACTGCATTACCATGATTACTGTCATACTATACATGTGCTATACATTAAGCTACCCCAAGAGGTCAAAGAATTATGAGAAAGGAAGAAATAATAATACAAGAAGGAAATAGGGAGAAGAACAAGGAGAGGGGAAAGAAAGAGATGGAGGGGGAAAAAGGGGGGTAGTTAAGTAGCATATTCAGCAAGCAAATAAATATATTGCAGAGATATAACATTCCAGGTTCAATGTCTGTAATTCCCATAAGAGTAAAGCATTAAGAGAGAAGATAGAATTAGAGTAAGAAAGAAAAATGAATGGAGAGAGAGGGGGACAGAAGGGAATAACAATACAATCTGTAAAAAAAAAAAAGGAAATTACACAAAATTAAATTTGTAGATAATATTGCAGTGAAACCCAAATGAAAATATGATTAAGATAACATGAAAGAAGTGGCATCTTACATTGCTATCATCCATCCACAGGGGTGGGAATCTTCAAATACTCAAAGTATTGCAGATAATCAACATATTTACTACAACATATTGCAAGGAAAACATGTATACATTATAGCACATTATAGTACATGTACTGCATTAATGTCATACTATACTTGTACTTGACATTAAGCTACCCCAAGAGGTTGAAGAATTGTAAGAAGGGGAGAAATAGCAAAACAAGAAGGAAATAGGGAGAAGAAGGAGAGGTGAGAGAAAGAGAAGGAAGAGAGAGAGAAAAAAAGGGGGGGGGGGTAGTTAAGTAGCACATTCAGCAAGCAAATAAATAAATATATTGCAGAGATATAGCATACCCTGTACAATGTATGTAATTCCCAAGGAGTCAAAAAAATAAAAGGAGCTGACAAATTAATGCTCTTGGCTGCTACAGAGCGCCCTCTGTATATATGACATATATTATATGAAAGCTATTAATAATTTGATCATAATTGTATAGGAATACGCAATCAATTCAGAGGATTAAGCAAGAGGAATACAAAAGGTGAAAACAGAATTATTAGGTCAAGAAACTCAACAATGATAGATGAAAAAGACTCTACACATGACTTGCCCAGTACATATGCCTTTGACCATTTGCACTCAGGTCACGTGTGTGACAAAGTTAGTTGGGCAATATTTAAAGAACGAAAACCATATTTGGAATAATATTTGATGAGATTAAGGACACATACAAGTTAGCTTATGACAGGAAAAATATGCATTATCCAAATTGTATTTTTCAAATAGCATAAACTTTCATGTTTTGGGGTCAGGTGTGTGACATCAGAATTTCTTAATTATGCATGTTAATTATTACATAATGCATATACAAATTTTCTTTCTCCTTCAACTTAATTACTTGCAAAAAGACCTGGGAAGGGTATGATTTCACTATAACGTGGCAACACCTATCAAAGCTCATACTGAGAGATGACTATTATACAGTGAAAAAAGATGGGGTTTTTTAAAACTTTAATTTATGCAAATATAATA
Organism: Heliocidaris tuberculata; assembly: GCA_025618425.1. Lineage (NCBI taxonomy): Eukaryota > Metazoa > Echinodermata > Echinoidea > Camarodonta > Echinometridae > Heliocidaris > Heliocidaris tuberculata. Next base: position 21,608,846 of record CM046842.1, read on the forward strand.
GTATGCAAATTAGCATAATTTGGTCTTCAATTAAAAAAAAAAAATATGTGCTCCATGTAACTTTAGATATTACTCTTCAAGAATATACTATTCAAACACAGCAAGAGTGAACTTCATTTTTGTCAAAAAAAAGTTTCACTTTTCAAAGAACAGAAGAATGGCCCAGGAGATCTTTGAGTGTCATTTTCAAATGAAAATTTCAGGCTGTTTAAAACTAGGCCTACGGGATTCACATGTTGATGTTATAGTTATTCTCGGTGCTCTTTGGGAAGCCGAATAGACTTTACGGTGCGTTCATATAGATCCATTTTTACAGCCAGAATCGGTGTTTTTAAACGCATTTAGTTCAAAATAAGGTTGTATTCTGAGCTCTGTTTGAAGAAACACAATTTCAAATACAGAATTACAAAACTTACAGATCCCCAATTTGCCTTGAGAAAGAGCTATAAACAGGTTACCATGGAACGGCGTGTCAAAACTGTCTTTCATAACTTTGCTTTAAAACGCTGATTCTGGCTTCGTAATTGTGCTATAAACGCACCTTTAAATCTTGCACGTTAAGCCCGTTGAACACGATCGAGGCCTTATTCCACTACCGCAAATTACGTCAACTGATTGTTAGAATATCATTATAATTTTGCCACTGTGAGTACTGAACAATAGACCGGTTCTGTAATGTATTCAAATTTATGCACATTTCTTCTCTGAGCACCTAGTGACGAGCTATTCCATTAACCTGCCTTTTTTCATAAAAATGAGCCTCAATGCTTGGCATCCAGTTTGCAGATATGACTTGTTATTATGTCCGGCAAGCCTCGAGCAAGCTTTCAGGTTGTCAAGAACAACCTTTGTTTGAAAGGGGGAGGGCGGGGGTGACGCCTCTTGCTCGAATATTAACCATCCTGTTTCTACGTGAGCGAAGCGACCGAGCACAAAATTAAAAATATAGGCTTTCGCACTTTATCATGATTGAAATGTTATTTCGTTATCAAAATACACTAGATAAGATATGTAAATTTTATAATCGATTACTTCGCTGCCAAATAAGAGGATATTTGGGCACCTTACTGCGCTAATATTTTCAGAATCTCTTGGACGGCTCTTAAACTATTGCACATATTCATTCTTAGTTTACAGAATATTTAGGAAATAAAACAGAAAAGCCACTATTTTAAAAACCAGTGGTTGAGAATGAAGTAAACTGCCACTTGCAGACTTTAGACACCAAAAAAAAAAAAAAAAAAAAAAGCATGTGCCTATGATAATTTACCTACAAGATTGCTGAAAGATGCTTCACTATACATTTCAAGTCCATTAACACATATATTTAATCTATCTATCGAAAAAGGAACATTATCTATTACCTGTGGATATTTTTGGATATGATTTCCCAGCTTACAGACGTTTGACATTTGATGTTTAACCGCCGTTGCATCGACTATATATATTTCGTACATATAGGTATATATTGTATCTCATACTGTCATTACACTTAACATTTGTCTTTCTTCGCTGTGGTGTGTGGTGTATATATGCACAAACCTGACATATTAACTGCTGTATATATCTGTGAGATAATACTTCGTGATTTAGTATATTGAAATATAACATATATGGTAATCTCTGCTTTGGATTCATAACTGTACGTTGAATATGGCGCCTTCTCTGGTCGATCTATCTACGCGAAAGCTTATCGACGACATACTCGAGAGATTACTGGACGAGAACAAAATACTCCTGAAGACCATTCACACTATTATTCAGACTGCTGTCCATAGTGAGTTCACAAAACTAATGGACCGTCTCGACGAACAACAAAGTATGATAATGGACTTAGAGGTGGTTAATGAGGCTCAAACCTAGAAGATCACCCAACTAAATGCCACTATTGACAACAACAAAACAATAAATAACCTTCAGCAATCCACCGCAGATCTTGAACAGTACTCAAGACGCAATTGTCTCCAGTTTTTTGGTGTCACAGAAAAGACCGTCTCGACGAACAACAAAGTAAGATAATGGACTTAGAGGTGGTTAATGAGGCTCAAACCTAGAAGATCACCCAACTAAATGCCACTATTGACAATAACAAAACAATAAATAACCTTCAGCAATCCACCGCAGATCTCGAACAGTACTCAAGACGCAATTGTCTCCAGTTTTTTGGTGTCACAGAAAAGACCGTCTCGACGAACAACAAAGTAAGATAATGGACTTAGAGGTGGTTAATGAGGCTAAAACCCAGAAGATCACCCAACTAAATGCCACTAATAACAACAACAAAACACAATAAATAACCTTCAGCAATCCACCGCAGATCTTGAACAGTACAAGACGCAGTTGTCTCCAGTTTTTTGGTGTCACAGAAAAGATTGGAGAATCAACAGACGACGAGATCCTGAAGATAATTAATGGACGCCTTGGGGTTAACGTCACAAAATCGGACATAGACCGATCTCATCGAACCGGAATCCCGACAAAGGAACCGAATCGTCCAGTATCTGATGAGATCAATCCTGCTCCTCAATCATCGAAAAGTCGACCGCGCCCTATCACAGTCGAGTTTGTTTCGTGTGATTCGTGAGCGAAGAAAACAGAAATCGACTGGAATTGCGATCCAGGAACATCTCACAAAGGCGAACCAAATATTCCTCCGACAAGCTGAAAAGAACAAACGAGTAGCGTGGACAAGTGATGGCCGTGTCATCGCAAAAGTTCGAGCAACAAATGGGAAAACAATCAATCGGATAATAAGAAACATCACAGACCTTTAAATAAATCACTCATAAACGGAACACTTGACTCTTGAACATATTGTAATTGACCTTTGGGTAATATCACACTGATATTACCGTTATATTGTCCTGGTTTGATCATATATTTCTATATATTTTCTTTTCTTCTTCTTCTTCTTCTTCTTCTTCTTCTTCTTCTTCTTCTTCTTCTTCTTCTTCTTCTTCCTCTTCTTCTATTTTCTTATTTTGTTGCTTATTGATGTCGTCGTGGTTATTTAGATCTCCACTTTTTTTTTTTTTTATTTCTCCGGATATTACATTTCAGTTAAGGTATCTTACATGCCAATCTTAAGATACCCCTGTATTCACTGTAAAAAAAGCTGTCAGAAATAATCAGAATGCGCTACTGTGTGTTAAAATGTAATCTGTGGAGTCATTTAAAATGTACTGATGTACCTGATGTCATCTTTAATTCGGACACTGATTGGATATGTGGATTATGTCTTTGGAATGAATTACCAAATACAATATCAATTGAGGAACACGATATTGAAATAATAGACGATAATGAATTTCAGTTTACAGAGCAATCCAAACATTCGCCAGGATTGAGAACAGAAATATTCAAAGATCTTACGTTTGAAAAGGGGGTTAAAATTGCACACCTAAATTGCTTGTCTTTATTAAAGCATATTGACGAAATCAGACTCTTACTCCAAAATACGTGTCTCGATATCCTTACACTCAGTGAGACACACTTATGTGAACTTATCGATGACAACGAATTACAAATCTCTGGTTATACATTCTTGAGGCGAGACCGGAATAGATTTGGAGGAGGTGTTACCATGTACATAATAAATAACCTAAACTATAATGAAAGAAAAGACATCTTAAATGACGATGACATTGAAATGATTGCTATTGAACTTAAATTGATGAATAAAAAACCGCTTGTAATAATATGTTGGTATCGACCTCCAAATTCGCCTCTTGAAATATTCAAATCTTTTGATGATATTGTAGACCGCCTAGATATATTGGATCTTGATTATACTATACTGGGCGATATGAATTGTGATATTATTAATCCAAACCAATCATGGCAAACCAAAAAGTTACTCAGCATAATGGAAAGATATAACTGTACCCAATATATTGATCAACCTACTAGAGTGACAGCAACAACATCTACGGCTATTGACCTCATTTTTACAAACGTTCCATCCAAATTTTCTTCAAGTGGCATAATAGAAATTTCATTTACTGATCATTATATGGTGTACTCTGTTTTTGGCAAATCTCATACAACTAAACCCTGCCAAAACCATAAATATAAGGTCATTCGTAGCTTCAAAAAGTTTAATGAAGATGCTTTCCGTAAAGATATAACAAGTATTTCATGGAATACTGTATATGAATGTAATGATCCTGATATAGCATATATTGATTTCATAACACTGCTGAATACATGTCTTGACAAACATGCTCCGTTGCGAAAAATACGAGTCAAACAAAAGGAATCACCATGGATGACTAATGAGATCCTAATTTTGAAGCGTGAAAGAGATCAACTGAAATATAAACACAAAAAAGCAAAAGTATCTCCATTTAGATCCGAATCTGAATTAATGTATCTATGGGAAAAGTATCAAAGGGCTCGTAATAACGTAACGACACGTGTTCGTCAAACAAAAAGGGACTTTATCATAAAGAAGATTGAAACTGCTGATAAATCTACAAAAGAAATCTGGCAGTCTTTAAGATATATTGTACCTAGCAAGAAGAAAAGTAATCAAGTTTCGTCCATGCATATTGATAACGAATTAGTTGAGGGTAATGATCTCGCAAATGCATTCAGTGAGTATTTTGTTAACATCGCTACCTCTTTAGACAAAGACAATAACCATGGCTATTATTGTGAGAGAGAATCGTTGATACGTATTCAATCAATATTTTCTCTTAATGGGGTGGATTCTAACAAAGTACTCAAGAATTTAGAATCCCTACCATTAGATCGAGCAACGGGACCAGACAATGTTCCTGCTAAGGTACTTAAATGTATCGCATGTTCTATAGCCCCTCCATTAACTTTCATTATCAATCAATCCTTTCAAACTGGTAGTATTCCAGTAGAATGGAAACTGGCCCGCGTAACACCAATATACAAGGGAGGTAACAAGGATTCTTTGGGGAATTATAGGCCCATATCAGTTATTCCAATTTTAGGTAAAGTAATGGAGAAAATGGTGTACGATCAGCTACAAGAGTATTTAACTAATAACAATATTCTGACCCCTTGTCAATATGGATTCAGACCGAAATACTCAACTCAAAGCGCTTTATTATCTGTCACAGAAAAATGGTTCGATGCTATTGATAGGGACAATAATTTAGTAGGTATCGTAATGATTGATTTTAAAAAAGGCCTTCGATACGATAAATCATAAAATCCTCCTCCGTAAATTAAATGTATACGGGTTTAATGAATCCGCCCTAAAATGGTCCGAAAACTATTTATCTTTTCGGCAACAATTTACATGTATCAATGGCTTCACATCCACCTTGAACAAAGTTACTAGCGGAATACCTCAGGGAAGTCTTTTGGGACCGTTGCTCTTTTCATTATATGTGAATGATTTACCTACTGAAATCGATCAATGTAACCTATCACTTTATGCAGATGATACTTGTTTGTTTTATTCCTCTAATAACCCCGAACAAATAATTACAAATTTGAATCTTGATCTAGCAAATATTTCGCAATGGTTGAAAAGGAATCGATTAGTAGTCAATCAGAAAAAATGTGAATATATGATTATTGGTTCATCTCCGCGATTAAAAAGATGGAAAACATATCTCAAAGAATGTAAAGTGCAAATAGAAAAAGAAACGATAAATAGGGTCCATTCCCGTAAATACCTAGGAATAGTTATTGATGAGAACCTACTCTGGAACTCTCATATCGAATTTCTGTCCAAGAAAATTGTAAAGTTTATATATCTCCTGAAAAGAGTAAGACCATTTATCGATATGCGTACATCTTTATTGTTTTATAAGTCTATTATTCAATCTCACTTTGATTACGGGAGTGTTGTATGGGGAAACACTCAGAAACAAAATCATCACAAACTGCAAATTCTTCAGAATCGATCACTACGAATAGTCTTGAAAATGAATTATATGTTTTCCTCAAATGATATTTATGATTCCCTTAAACTTGATCGCCTAAACGTACGCCGCTCTAAGCATTTGGCACATTTAATGTTTCAAGCTATCAAGAAGCTTTGTCCCTCTTGCATATCAAACCTCTTTACCTATCGTGAAACCATATACAATACCAGATCAGGTAATTTACAAATCAGATTACCGAAACCCAAGACGAACTATGGTAAACGTCGATTATCATATAGAGGTGCTAAACTCTGGAACTGTATAGAAAAGATAGTTACATCATCTATGTCATTCAATAATTTTAAAATCCATATCAATAAACTCCCGGTAAATGAATTATTATTTTATTAGACGCAGTAGCCATTTAAATATTGGCTGACATACTACAGATGATTAATGATCTTTCTGTCCCAGCACTTTCTTTTTCTCCAACATCTTAATTTGCCTTTCAATTCATGTCTATATTTTGTTTGTTTTATATGTCTATGTATTAGTATTTCTTAATATTTCAATTGATTTTACACTGAATTTTGTCTATGTATGTTTCAATTATTTATTTATCATTAACTTATATCATGTTATTACTTTAAATGTATTTTCATCTGTACTATGTTTTTATGTTGGTGGACCCCTATGGAAATCAGCTTTTGCTGTTAGGGTGTTCCACCCCATGAGAGGAAAAATAAATGAATGAAATGAATGAATAATTAATGACCATTAATTGATTAATTTATATTGAATATACTATATATTATTATACCTAACTAATTTAGCTGTAAAATGAGACCAAAATCAGATCTCTAGCCCCTTGTATACCAAAGTTATTCATGTTTAACGCGCGAAACGCGTCGTTCCCATAGGGTTTGTGTGTACCGCTTCCCCCCCCCCCCCCCCCCCCACCACCCTCGCCATTTTTTATTCTATCACGCGCAGTGTCGCGAGTTCAGGTGCGAATGCGCTCAAACTTACACACATAATAGAGTATTTATTCAGCTTTCAAATGATACTAATTTCATAGATCCGTTTAGCCGAGATATCATATGTTCAACAGAATGAAATTTGAAAAAGCGTAACAAAACCACCCTTTTGGGTGGCGAGTTCAAAACACATGGCCATATAGAGAATATAATGAACTTCAATGTGCAGGACTTTGAAGGGAATTATGGAAAAAAAAGAAATTATCTGTATGTATAATCTATTGTATACTAGAATGTATCAGGAAAGAATCACAAGTTTGGACACTCAAGGAAATTTATACTTTTTTTAATGTTCAAGTGTTTGAATAGAAAGTGAGAAATCACAGATTTCATATTTTGTGAAGACTCTTGTATAAATTATAATACTTTTGTCACTGAACTAACAAAATCTAATTGTGAACATATTCATAATGGCTTATATGTTGCATTTCAAATTATGGTCAGTGAGGTTCACATGAGGAAGTTAAAACATTTTCTCCTCAGAATTGGGAAGGTAGTTGAAGGTAGATGGGTCATGGATTTTGCCAAATTATGACAGTGTGTGACTTTCAGTTTTAGAAATCTACACAAAGTTAATAACCACAAACTGCATGCAGACCAAATTATTCACATGGTTAGAGTCTGATAGTCCAAAGGCCTGACAGATTGAAAGTCGGATCTAGACTGAATACATGTATGTTGACCATTCTAGTAGTCTGCCCATATGAAAATCTGCCTGAAGTTGTTTTAATTCTGAAAATTGAATAAAAATGAAGGAAGAGAGTGGCAGCTACAATATGCTCTCTTAAGTGTCATATAAACATAGAATCGCTAATCATGTTTTAAAACCTAGATTTATGATCTTTGTCTTTTTAGAAACAACATTCATCGGTACCATACAAATTTGTGGTCTATTGGACTTTCGGTCTATTGGGATTTTTCCCTGTGTGTGCTCGTATTGTATACAACCTGTGAAAAACCTTGTTATCACTGAACTACAAAAGTCATGGGTAAAATCCGTCAATTTGTACTGGATTTAAGAAAAATGAATAAAAGGCTTAATGATGTAATTCTTGAGTTTGTTCACTATAAAGGCAGGAGAGCTACCAAAATCGACATACATAAGTATGTAAATGGAACTTGGTGCACACAGATATACACGTATGATGAAATAATTATGAAAATATACACTTTCTGATGCAGCTCTGTAAGGTGGGTAATATAATATTTTTATGCCTCCGCCCACCGTAGGTTGTTGCCGGAGGCATTATGTTTTCGGGTCGTCCGTCCGTCTGGCCGTCCCATTTTCGTTCTCACGATAACTGAAAAACCGTTTAAAAACGGATCAACTTCAAACTTGGCTCATGTATGCATATAGGAGTAACGATGAACTGAATAGATTTTGGGGTCTCAAGGTCAAAGGTCAAGGTCACAGAATTCAATAAAATACATAAAAATGGCTCGTTCTCGCGATAACTGCAAAACCGTTTAACGGATCAGCTTCAAATTTGGCTCATGTATGCATATAGGAGTGATGATGAACTGACTCGATTTGGAGGTCTCAAGATCAAAGGTCAAGGCCACAGAGTTCAATAAAATACATGAAAATTTCTCATTCTCACGATAACTTAAGAACCATTCAACGGATCAACTTCAGATTTGGCTCATGTTTGCATACTGGAGAGACAATGATCTGATTACATTTTGGGGTCATGAGGTTAAAGTTCAAGGTCACAGAGTTCAATACAATACATGAAAATGACTTGTCATTATCATTAGTAGTAGTTATTATTATTATTATTATTAAGTATTTGGCGTCACCTGTGCCTGGGAGGGGAAAAGCGAACCGAATCACTGTAACCCTCGGGTCTCTCCTCCCGATATAACTGATTGGGATGTGCAGGTGTACCACTACACCGGGGTTTCCCCCTACTCTTATTCGAGGAGTGTAGTGGGTTCTTAACGTGCAAAGGTGGTGACTGTCCTCTACACGGGGCCTCCAGTTAACGTCCTATCCGAGGGACGGAGTGGTTTCCACTGTAACATAGCCTGCGTCTATGAAACAAGGGAGGGGCACGTTAACACACAACGCAGGCTTCAGTCATCCGCCCAGGGTGGATTCGAATCCACGATATTTGGTTCGACGGGCAGACGCTTTACCGACTGAGCCAACTCGCCTCTCTGTAGTAGTAGTAGTAGTAGTAGTAGTAGTAGTAGTAGTAGTAGTATTACAGTGGAAACTCAGTATAAAGAGATCTGATATAACAATATTCCTGATATAACAGGGTAATATTCTGGTCCCAGCTCTTTATATTCTATTGTTTTTTAATCCTGTTTTTTAACCCTGTTTTTTAATCCTGATATAACGAGATTCCTGCTATAACAAGGTAATTTTGATGGTCCGAAGGACCTTGTTATACTGAGTTTCCACTGTATTATTATTTGTTTTGCGTCACCTGTCCCTGGGAGGCGAAAAGCGAACTGAATCACTGTGACCCGCAGGTTTCTCCTCCCGATATAACTGATTGGGGGTGTACAGGTGGACCACTTCACAGGAGTTTCCCCCTGTTCTTGGAGTAACTTGAGAACAGTTTGATGGATCAACTTCAGACTTGGCTCATGTATGATTATGGGAGAGACAATGATCTGACTAAATTTTGGAGTCACAAGATCAAAGGTCAAGGTCAAATATGTAATGTTGATTATGAAAATAGAAATAATCATCAGGAATAGGCCATACATTTTCGGTCTGGCAATGGCGGAGGCATACATTTCGACCGCACGCGGTCGAAGATCCATCTAGTTTTTTTTTTTTTTTTTTTTTTTGGTTTACTAGTACAATGTGAATCTGGCTCTTGTACAAATTAGATATGATTTCTATTATTTATATAGAGGAAGTTCTAATTAAATGAGCTACTCTTACATAAAATCTATGTCTGCTTTCATTTGTTTGTGTGTTTGTGTTTGTCACTGTTTGTGTGGTATCGAATTTTGCAGTTCTGAATATGTGACATGTACAATGAAACAAGGCAAGTAGTTGAAAGTGAGGTGAAAGAGATGGGAGTTTGTGGGAGTGATTTGGTGAGTAAATTTATGGCAATTGACTACACGTATAAGTGAAATCCCACTTTCCACTGCAGTGAATATCCATACCAACAAATACACAAACAGAACACATATCAATTTTTTTTTGAAAAATCCTTAATTGAAGTTGAATCATACAGCCATATTCAAAACGTTTAGCAAATTTTGATTCAGTGCTACAAAACTTTTCCCCAGTATAATCTTCATTCTATACATCGATCATGTATCATCCCCAAAATATGATAAATGATCTTGTATGCAAACAACTGCGTCATTATTCATCCATTTTCATGTACCATAAAGGTACTTTGCAAGGTTATGGTAGTAGCATGGTATTACGGTAGCAGTACCATATGCCAGTCAAACAAGTACCATAAGGTACCGTAAAAGTACCATAGAGAACTGTGAAAGTACCACGAAGTGCAATGAAAGTATCACAGAGAACCATGAAAGTACTATGGAGTACCATCATGTGTGAGGATGGCACTCTGTTCAGTATAACATGAACCATATAACAAATATTGTAATTTCATTGTAATACCGTAACATCTATGGTACATTCATGGTAGTACTATGGTACATTATGGTACTTCTGTATTTTCAAATAGTACTTTCCTATTCCGTACGATACTTCTGTGGTAGTACTATGGTAGTACTATGGTACAAATGAATTTACCATGGTTACTATGGTAATACTATGGTAATACCATAGTAATACCATGGCACTTAATGGTACTTTTTTACAAGGGATTACTAAGATAGGATTGCCCTTTAAGCCTATGAGAATTCAATAGTGAATGGGTTAATGAAATACAAGGGAGGAAGAGGGACCTATCTTCATCAAAACCGTTTCTTAATCATTACAGAAGGGGAAAAGGGTCTTAGAATTTGGAAAAGACTTTAGAGAAAGAGTGGTTTCATCTTCACTGAACCACTGAAATATCATGCATATGGACAAACATTTTGCAATGTATGAAGATGAAGGCATTCTGTGTATTAAACTTATAAAAATACTCTCTCTTTTTTTTCTTGATAACTCAAACATTGTTGTGACGGACACATGCCCTTCTTCGTCTCATGCATTTGTTTACATTCACTGAATAGCATAATGTTTGATGTTGTGTTTTATAGGCACATTAAATACATGTGACCCCGAATATCATGCACGCGAAATGTCTGAAAGCTGCAGACTTGTTGCAAGCTGCTGTGTGGGCGCTGCGCGTGTGCGGCAGTTCGTAGTTCATGGTTCGTGCACATTAGAAATTGCTTGTGTGAAATATGCCTTATACACATCGAAGGATCTGTACAATAGTGGATTAGAAGCTATCTAACTAATTTTGCCCTTAATCCGCGGATATTCATATGAGTTTGTTCTGTTGTTTCTGTTTATCACGACGATGTTGATTATTCATTCTTAGGATTAAGTCCACGGTTCTCAGTCAAAACTGCAAAAGAGTTGCATGATAAACAGATTGATACGCCTCTTGTCATGAAACCAATACTGGGGTTATGAAGTTGTGCGAGTACTACGGTTTGAAAATGACAGGTTTTGGGGGTAAGTATATTCGAGGTATTTCATTCATGACCAAACTTTACCCGAGTTGGGTCTGTAATGCACCGGTGACCTGATATTCTATATGCGAGACCATGACCTCTTTAGGCGGAGAGTGGGTACACCCATTGAGACAGAGGCATTCACTGGCATTATGGGGAGGGGGCACCGTTCTATTAAAACAAAAACAAAAAAACAAAAAAAAAAGAGAGAGTAAATTTTCACTCTATTTTCACCCCTCCTGCAGTTACGTCAATAATCGCTTTTTCTTTTTTTTTTCTTTCTTTTTAAGAGACTACTTTGTAGGTGGATTAGGTCAGGTTTAGGGTTGAGGTTTAGTATAGTGTATTTTCCAGGGTTGAGCTAGGAATTTTTACAAAATATAAACAATCATAATACTTTTGGAACGTCTGCACTTTTTAAAAACTCTTTATCCATATTCGTTTACTTCCATTTTCATTAAAAAATACACACTATACATGATATAAAATTAAAGACATCATGTTCTTACACAAAAATTGGTAATTACAATGGGTAAACAACGTGACATAATGCTTTTATAACCAAGATAATTAAAGTGTAAATGGGAAACTTTTAAAAAGCCATAAAGGCCTTGTCTAGTATGTTCTTTAACAAAAATGCTCGTTTTGTATCTTAACCTTTTGTCAATATCATTTTAAATTCAGTTTCATATAATACAGAAAATTTGTAAGGTAAGAAAAAGAGAGAGAGAGAGAGAAAAGAGAATTACACTATAAAACATGCCAGGGAGAGGAACAGTAAATGTATCAATGAAACATTAATTATCTTGGTTATAAATGTCTTAATTCAAAATGTTGTGTTCAGTACAAAAATTGTAGGAAATTCATTACCCTTTTAATGATACCAGACGTTACAATTTCATGCATAAAATAAAAAGTAATTTTAGTCCTTTGTGTTTTTGTTAGTCATTTGTTTACTACTGTCTAATGTTAAAGTAGGAGAAGATCTTGTCCAAAATCTGCAGTTTTCTCAAATGATTATAGGGTAGCACATTTGATATTTTGAATGCTTCATTTATGCCCCAATCATTGATTTAAATCGATAAAATAATATTTAGAAGAGGCGCAATTGGTGATTGAAAATACCTATTCTATTTGAGTGGGTATGTGGGCTTAGATAGATTCAGTTGTGGAGGTACAGACAGGAAAGGAGCACAATGATAACCTTTATTCAGTCATACATTTAATGTAGGGGGTCAAAATATTGCTTGCGGGGTACACAATGAAAAAGGAGAAAACAAAACAGTTCCCAACAAATCATTGTGTGTGTGTGTGTGTGTGTGTGTGTGCGCGCGCCCGCGTCACCGGCACAGCAGGAGTGAAAAAAAAAAGAAGCAAAGAAATCTCTGTTGGGGGCAAAGTCACCTGTAATCCCCCTCCCCCTCCCTCCGCCACCCCCCCCCCCCCCCCCCTCCCCTGTTACGCCCACTGCACTGTACAAGTGCTCAAGCTCAAGACGCTATTGGACCCCGCCCATTCACCCATGCTAACCCGATATGAAACGCAATTTAGCGATGAGGCCGTTTGAGTGCATACCCGATCGCTTGGTCGTGCGTTACTCGATGAGTTACGGCCCCTTTTCGAAGACTGATTTCCCGTGTGTTTGGTGACAGAATAGAGGTAAAATATATTTACATTATGTTCAATTTTAGGGTACATTTTCATGTTCATATTATGTTTGAGGCTTTGTTAAAATAACTTGCATACTTATGTGACACCAATAATAATCATAATGATAATAATAATGATAATACTACTACTACTACTACTACTACTACTACTACTACTACTAATAATAATAATAATAAGAAGAAGAAGAACAACAACAACAACAATACTGGTGTTTTCTACCGCGCCGGTATCCATGTAAAATTGCCCTCGCCCCCAAATAATATACATACATTGTAAGCATGATAGACAAAGAGAGATGACAAAATGAACAATTTTTTCTATCCTCCACAATGGTTCTGGTAGACAAAAGAACATCCATTCATACTAGTAAGTAATCATTATGTACAACAGGTGTCACATTCATATTCACATGTTCTACTTATTTTTACAGAATTGTAGTAAAGGGATGTTAATCTGACTACGAGAATCATTGTGAAGCACTAGTGTAACTTAGGGGGGTAGTCTGGCCCTGCCCCCCCCCCCCCCGACCAAAAAATACGGAGCTCCCTTTAAGAGCTGATACCTTTTTTTTTTTTTTTTTTTTTGTTTTGCTTGTCAGAGAATTATGGAGGAAAACATCTGATAATCTGATAACCACCCCCACCCCCAATGAGCGACTTTTTTGAGAGTTGGCGAGAAAAAAAAAATGTCGCCCCCCCCCCCCCCCCCCCCCACTCCCCTCCCCCAACTGAGCGAGTTTTGGAGGGCTGGCAAGAAGAAAAAAATACGGGTCTCCCTTCAATCAGAATTTGACAATTGACAAAATTTGCCCCCCCCCTCCCTCGTAAAAAATCCTGGCTACGCCACTGCTGTGAAGGGAAGAATGAGGGGTTGTTTATTTTGTCCACTCTTTTAATTTGCCCGTCATCAGGCAGTCTCAGAAATGTTGGTTAGAAATCATTAGGTTGGTTCAAATATGAACCTACCAACTGTTGGATAAAACAAAATTTTGTGTAAAACATATGGGGATATTTGTAAACCAACAGTTGGTAGGTTCATATTTTAACCAACCTAAAATCTTTTCTGAGAGTGGGGTCATATTCAGAGTAATACGTGTATATTTATTTAGTCAAACTTCGTCGGGTACACCAATATGCGCATAAAATCGACCATACCATCGACAATATGCGACCATCCACTTTGACCCGTTTCATCGACAATGAACCAAAATGGGAAAAGAAGTGAAGGCTTGAAATTCACACTTGTTAAAAAAATAGTCCTTGGAAAGAGATTGTGCACTTTATTGATTTTCGTTTCGAAAGGAACACGTCATTTTGAGCTCATTCAACTGGGACAGTTGATCTGCTATGTAGTAAGTAGTAGTAGTTAAAGGCAGTAGTATTTATGCTTTGATTACCATGATTACATAGGGGTCCGCTTGCTATTCATAAGAACCGCTATTCATTTAACACGCGTTATGAATAGCAGTCCTTATGAGTAGTTATGAATAGTGGTCCTTATGGGTGTCTTTATGAATAGCTAGGTAATTTGTCTATGGTTTGCTCGCTATTCAAAAGGACCGCTATTCGTACAAAACCGCTATTCACTTAGTCACGCCTTATGGATAGCGGTCCTTATGAATAGCGATCCTTATGACTAGCGAGGTTACCCCCCCCCCCTGACAATAAAACTCACGTTTGTAACTTTAACTTTAGTTTGTTAAAGCATTGTAACATGTGAAATATGAAACATTAAACTGAAACTGAAACTTTGTACATAAATTACTAAAAGTATTTTTTCTCTCTCAACTTTTATGGTGAAACAAACATATGTAATGGGGTAAACGTGAGTTCCATTGTCAGAGGCTATGACAGAAGGTGTGTACCTCATATACTTGTTTGCATGCAGCATTAATTGAAAAGACTGAGCTTATGAGCTAAAAGAAGAGTGCAATATGGAGGAGCCTAAGGTTCTTGTACATTATTGGCTCAAAACGTTTGTTTGCTCCAATACAAACAGGGGCGGCGCCAGGGTATTTTGATAGGAGGGGCAAGACGACCTAAAGATGGCGTCATATTTTTTGTCCATTAAATAACAGGAGTAATATAGAGTTATATGTTTAAGACCTCTCTTTTTAATACTCCTCTTTCTTCTTTCTTCCCTTTTCTTCCCTTTTCTTCCTCCTTTTCTTCTTTTTTCTTCTTTTTTTTTTCTTTTTTCACTACTTGAAAAATCATAGGGGGGCGGTCGCCCCCTCTGCCCCCCCCCTGTAGCGCCGCCCCTGAATACAAATGGGGAAGTTCTCCATGTATGACATCACACATCATGACGCCATTGCCAATGCGAGGATCTCCAACTCAATAAAAAGAATAAGTACAAAAAGGAATCATAAATTCCATATTCTTTGTCCGATCTATCTACAAATAAATTTCTCTCATTTTTGTGCTTTTATCCAAGCCAATTTTCTACGATAAGGTTGATACCATCTTTAAACTTGTATAGGAGAATGCGGTCATAAGATCCTGGCATGCCCTTATTTTATACGAAGTGATAAGCGGATAGCATATTTCATAGAAGTGCTGGTATGGGAGTCACTTTCAAGATTTCAAACTTTGCTAAAGGTCTCAGTGAGTCAGATTTGCTTCTTCACATTCGAAGCTCTTATTTTCATCTATCATTGTTTAAAACAAGTCCAAATGTATATCAAATGATAAAAATTGCAAAATGAATGTTCATTAAAATGGTGATGATAAATTCCACTCCGCGTTGCCAGCTTAGAGACCATAATGCCTATTTTCAATAAAGTACCGTACTGTCACGGTGTAACCACTCGTGGCGCAACCCTGCAATACAGCTTCATGACCAATATCACCCGCCGCAGTCTCTCAGGTGCGTGATGTACTGTGCGCGGTGATTTGGTCCTACTACCTATTTCAAGATAATGCACAATGCTTGTGACAGTGAAACATAAGTGGTCTGTTGGAACGTGCACAGAGTATGTGCGTGTGATGATGAGTTGACCAAATTTTCTGTATTTCGAGAGACACCGAAAAGTTCTGAACTATTGATCACACATTAAATTGTAACTTTAGATCTAAAAAAAAAATCCAAAGTAAGATGAGGTGTCAGATTTGCTCTGATTTTTTTTTAGAAAGTGCATGCAGTGTAACCTACAGTGCTACTAAAGTTCCGCGCACCAAATACAAAATTTCTTAATTGAATTTGCTGATAAATTTGCCAACACTAATATTTTGGGGGGTTTCTTGTTGTCGTTTTTGTTGTTGTTGTTTTTGTTTGTTTGTTGTTGTTTGTTGTTTTCGGTTGTTTTTGTTTGTTTTGTTTGTTTTGTTTTGTTTTGTTTTGTTTTGTTTTGATGGGGGGGGGGGGGGGCGGGGGTTGTGGGATAATCAATGGCGTATTTGCCCAGTTTGAATGAACACACCTTTAATCATATATTATTTGCATTTTTTTTCCTTTTACTCAAGCTGTGTCAGTGGTCTGTTGTACACAGTTCACGTATATTTTTGGGTATGACATCAACCTGACCAGTCCACAGCCCACCTGTATAGGTTTAGGTTAAAACTAGAAAGTTATGATGGGTTTTGTGTCTGTGTGTGTGGGTGTGTGTGTGTGTGTGTTTGTGTGTTTTTGATTTTTTTTCTGTTTTTTGTAAAACGTGGTATATTTTTTTTAATGTTACAAGGAGAGCGCATTGAATAGCATCAGTTCACAATAAGCGTACACCTATCGCTTCTGCATTTCACTACAAAACTTTCTAGTGGAGTCCTTCTAACTCATAATCTCTTGCTGAAATAACCACTGGCACATTTTAGAATGATACTTTATTTCTAAAATGTTATAAATATGCATTAAAATATCCATTCAAGTACAAGAAACAAAAGGAAATATTTCAAAAAGTTTTTGATGAAACTCTGATTTACTTACTTCTTCAACTTATTCATATTTCAAACAAGTAACGAAGGGAAACAATATTCTTTAAAATGAAGATGACAAATAGTTAGGTCAGTTAACAAAATTTTGGGGACAGAATTTACAAAAGCACATTTTTGGCTGTGAGTCATAATCAAAAGCGTTAACACTGTAGTGTTACCTACCAGTGTTAAAGTTCCGCGCAACAAATACAAAATTTCTTAATTGAATTTGCTGATAAATTTGACAACCCTAAGATTTTTTTGTTTTTTGTTATTTTTCTTTATTTTTTGTCGTCGTTTTTCTTGTTGTTTTTGTTTGTTTGTTTGTTTGTTGTTGTTTGTTGTTTTTTATTTTTTGTTTGTTTGTTTGCTTGTTTTGTTTGTTTTGTTTTGTTGTTTTCTTGGGGGGGGGGTGGTTGGATAATCAATGGCGTATTTTCCAGTTTGATTGAACACACCCTTTATTAAATCATATATTTTTTTTGCAGATTTGATTCCTCTTACTCATCGCACCAAGCTGCGTCAGTGGTCTGTTGTACACAGTTCACGTTTATTTTGGGATATGACATCAACCTGACTAGTCCACAGCCCACCTATATAGATGTACTTGTTCGACTCTAGTAAGGTGGGCTGTAATTCAAGTACAGTCCATCTCTTATGTTTCGTCCTAAGTGGGCTCCTCTTATTTCTGTTCGAAGTTTCTTTACTATTATTTTGGTTCGAAATTTCCTTTTATTATTGTTTATTCATATTTATTTCTACCCACCTTTTTTGTTCGCACAATATCTCTAATACGGCTTGTTCAAATGTAATTAAATTCGGCAAAGTGGTAGGTAGGGCTATTGTGTCGTCATCCTACCTTTTTTTAATGTAGTCATTGCATCTGGACGTCATCTAGGCGCCATTTTGTAAAAAAATCCCACAAATGCTATATCTCTGCAATGAAAAGTCACAACACAACCATATTTCGAAATACATTAAGCATAGGGTGCGCGCACGAGCGTCGTTACGTGCATGCGCGCGAACATAGAAAATATTCGAGTTGGTCTAGAATTGCACTGTACACGCGGCCATGCATGCATTTATGTATTAGAACATGCCTACAATTAGAACTACATATCATTTCATGACTGTTCCACAGAACCACATGTATAGTTATAGTTGTACTTGTTCAACTCAAGTATTATATTTTTTGTTGTCCCCCCCCCCCTTTTTTTACGCAAAATGGTAAATATGGTTATTGTCTCGGCACCGTAACATCTTCAGCACACAGTCATAATACGTCTTGACGTCATTGATCGAGGAGTTATTAAAGATTGCTATGTCTCTGCAATGAAATTTATTAACATAAACAGTGGCGTATCCAGGATTTTTAAAAAGGGGGTGTTTTTTACTCCCAAATTCTCTGACAAACAAACAAACAAAAATAAAACTAAAACTAGAGGGGCCGTCAAAGGCGGCAGACCCACACCTTGGCGGTGCTACAGAGTAGTTGCAATACTATACTATGGGGTCAAAACTGAAATCTACATTGGGTGATTTCACGCTCGGTGTTGGCGTTTGTGGTTAGTGTTTATTTTGCCGCGAAATCATGATCTAACACCGACTATGAAATGAGAAAAAAATCAGTCGGTGTTAGGTGTTGACCTCTGATTTTCTGACGTAGTTCCGGTTGCCGGTGTTTAATTTTTGTCAGATGTTGTCTGCTGAACCGAGCTCGGCATCCGGTGTTTAATTTCATGTACAAAATTCCGTTCACTAACACTATACCCTAGGGATTAAGAAATTTTAATTTCACGTTCGGTGTTGGTGCTGGTGTTGCTACTTGTATGCTAGATATGGGAAATTTTGGGGATTAGCCGTGAGAAATAAAGTCAGTATGCATCATTCGAAGTGTAATGTTACAGGTGTTATGAGGTAGTATGTTCATATAGGTCTGAAATTAAATCTAGGCCAACATTTAGTCCAACGTTCGATCTAGAGCACACGGAAAGGAACTACCTTTGCTTTTTAAAGGGGCGGAAGGAGTGAATAAAAAATCCTATCTAGTTTTTTTCCAGATAGATTTGATAAATATGATGTTCGATATTCCGTAGTAAAAGACCCAGAGAATCCACATTATTAACTATGATGAGTTCTAAATCAACAATCACAATACTAAACTAATGAAACTTCACGGCTAATCTGAGCCGATGCCCGAAATTTGGCCGTTTGCCATGTACGCGCTGGGCCGTCAGATCCGGCGTGCAGCTGCATTAGCTACCGCAGCATTTTCTGCTGCAAGTGAGAAACTCGAGAGAAATTAAATCTAAACTTACTGTTCCTGTCAATACTATCCATTTCTGTGAAGTTTCTTACCGGTCTCTAGATCAAATAAGGATTTCTTTTAGAATCACCGGACTACTCGGGCAATTTTACGATATTCTAGACTAATAATTCAGTAGTTAAAAACAATTTTTTCTTCTTCGTTGAGAATGGTGCTGACGCCATTACCAGTGTTAAGCTATCGCACCTCGACTTGCTTCGTACGGCTTCGTACTTATACGTGCAATCTTTACATACTGTATACTATACTATAGAGTCAAAACTAGAAGGTCACACAGAATTTGCAGGGATCAACCAATCATCACCAAAATGTAATCGATTCTTTCCTGTCACTATCCAAACAATCCCTGAAAATTTGGTGCAAATCCGTTCACCCATTCTCTAGTTATCTTGTACACAAAAAAAAACCAACCAACAAACAAACAAACAAACAAACATACGGAACCCTTTCCATAACCCTGCCGATTTCATCGGCGTGGGTAAAAATAAAAGGTTATCATTATTGGGGGGGGGGGGGGGGGAGTCTTTTTACTCAAAAATTATCTGACAAGAAAAATAAAGTAAAGGTTATCAGTATTTCTAAATGGGGGTGTTTTAGCTTCAAGTAACACCCAAGGGGAGGGGGTGTTTGAACACCAACCCCCCCCCCCCCCCCCCCTCGGTACGCGCATGAAATTAAACACATTTGACATGATGCAAGATTCACTTTACTTTCAAAAATAGACAGTACAGGTACCAGTATATTCTACAGAAAATATGCGGGTTTTGCTTTTCTGTGCATCTAACATCCCCATGTTTTCGTCATTTATGCAATAAAATGTTTTCTAATGTATGCTGTTGCCAAATAATGTAGTCTTCTAATCACATTGTATAAAAAACAAATTATTTGACTACTCTTCACTTTTCATGTTACAAATATCATTTAAATTTGTACAGGGTATTCAAAGTAGCCAGTCATTTCATATTGCCCGTCTTTGTTATTATGTCTAATCTTTTCTTGGAAGTTATTCATTCGTTTTGTTATTTCTTGTTTTTGTTTTTGATTATCACACATGGGCCGCGGAGCCGGGGGGCCCACTTTTTTAGTAGACACGTTAAAAAATATATCGGAAAAAGGGCTCGAAAATTGTCATTAATGAGTGAAATCAGATCAGCCCCCACTTTCAAAAACGCTCCTCGGCCCCTGTTACATGGCCCGCTAAATAGGAAGGGTGTTCAGGGGGCTCGAGCGACCCCATTTCCTTGTACCACGCGTACTTATTAACGCATATCATCAGATCATGGCTGTAACGCTTTGCGAACCTGAAGAGACCCACTTCATAGTCAGAAATTGTTCCGCGACGCATGCGTCTATTTTTTGTTTGTTCCATGTCTCGACCTTGCTGTTGAATTCTTATCATCTATTCTTGATTTGATAATGACATATCGAAAGAACACGACTTCACATATAGTTTCTAAATCTTGTCACTGAAAAAATAGTTTGAAAGAGTTTGAAACGCGAAGGGAAGGACCGCATTATAAAATTCATTGCTGAAATCGCGAACCTGCCTTTCTGTTGTCGAAATCGATTATGTACTGTGCAGTAGTAAATTATGGTAACAATTGCGTGTTATAGGCGGCACGGTTCGGACACTCTATTTGGTAAGATTCATAGGTAATGATGTCGGTCTATACATAGATCCACGCGGAAATTTATAGACTTTTTATGATATACATTGAGTACTTTGTGCTACTTGATGTTTTACTTGCTTCCTTGCTATCAGACACAAGTATCTGAATATAAAAACGGCCCAAGTCCATGGCAGGTCATTTCGAGTAAACTAAAAAAAACTTAATATTTTTTTTTATTTGTCCAATAAAATTATATTTGACTATGATGGTAAGACAACATCGTAAATACAAGTTTATGTGTACATTGTTAGCATAAATAAAGTTCTCGTTACTTGTGTGGGGGGGGGGGGGGGGGTCCTTTTGTTTGATGGACTTGGGCCGTTCTTTGAATCATATAGACTTGGGCCTTTCTTTGAATCATATACAGAGTAGGCTCCTGTAGTATTACATGTAATAGGTATTATAGAAAGAATGCATTAAAGAGTTGTGTTATGTTTTTCAGCTTTTAATCAGTATTGCTTACAAATCTGTGGTTGCATGCTATGACACAATGTCCCTCATCAACTACCATGTTAATTTATGGGATAGCGTGTGCGTGTGTGTGTGTGTGTGTGTGCGTGTGTTAAATGAGGTCGCATGCCAACAGTTCAAAAACTTGCAAAACCAAGCACTGTGCATGCATAACACATTTCTTTCTAGACACCCTGACCCAACTCTCTAAGCCTTTTCCTCTGATTCTGCTTCCATTCTGATTCATTTCTGTGTTTTTTACCACTTATCTCCTCACCACTGTCCAACAAGTCATGACCATTATGTATGCCAGCCATCTTTGAAGTTTGGGAGTAAGCAAGCTTAGACAAGGAGTGATGAGAGAGGGCGCTATGATATGAATGTAAAAATGACCCAAGTCCTGGACTTGGGCCATTCTTACATTCATACTAGTTTTCACTCATTCATTTTAGGCACTTCCAGGGGGAATTCAGGTTTATAATTTATACACAAGGTGGGCATATGTATAAGCAACAATTTCCCATGTTTAACTCAATTTGGCCAAAAATTGGACTTGGGCCGTTTTTATATTCAGGTACTCAATTTGATATTAGTTATTGGAGATAGGCCTGTATAGTTGTATGGGTCCAGGAATATAGGCCAATGTGTAGGTTGTGTATCGATAATGCATGTGTTTGGTAAATATTTGCTTAGAGCATGCAAAGCATTATCACGTCCTTTAATAATTTTCCTGCAAATGTAGGTTATGGTGATCTACCTGTTTCTTTTCCGTCATTTTTTTCTTTGTTAGCGATAATTATTATTGTGACAGTGGTGGATCATCACGGTACGTTCATACCGTGATTACTTGTATTAAGTTATTAACCCTTTCAGGACAGGGATTATTTAAGGGCTAAATTGATCACATTTTGTTCTTCAAATTGGCAACAATAATATTTTCCTTTTAGTGCTACATGGTTCTAATATGGTGTAATGTCTTTGAAAACAATATACATGGTTAGAAATTTGTTGAATAGTTGAAAGAAATTGCCAATTTTGATGAAAAACAATGATTTTAAACCTCTCAATGTGTTGCCAATTTAAGGATCTCAGAGCTTATTCTTGTTTTTAAAATTCCTGGCATCAAACGCAATATGGTCATGCAATAAAAATGGACATAGTGTGTGCAGAAAATTTTGCTCTTTCTACTTGTGCATCTGATATATTTTTTAGAGCTCTGAATCAAAAGTAATTGAGCCAAACCACAAAATGTGGTCAACTGTCTTGAAAGGGTTAACAGTATCATACGTATAAGTTTTTATCTGTGATATCCTCTTTAGTGAGCAATACCTTTATCTATCCTATCTTCTCTCTTCCTCTTTGTCTCTATCTCTGTTTCTATTTCTCTATCTGTCCTTGTCTCTTGATTATTGCGCGTTTTTATCTCGATTATCTCTCTGTGTCTGTTTTTCACTTCCAGTTTTTTCCCCTCCCTCTCCCACTATCTCGTTTTGAGTCTCTGTCTATCAAACCTTTGTGTGTCTCCCCTTCCACGTTTCTCCCTGTCCAATTGCTTTTCAATGGCTCTCATTCCGGTATTTCAGTCCATCATCTCTTCGATCACACTTATCTCTGTCTCTATCTATACTCTTCTATTTCAGCCTACGTTTCTCCTCGTTTGTCTTCTCTCTCTCTCTCTCTCTCTCTCTATCTCTCTCTCTGTCTTTCGCTCTTAACCATCCCCAATCTCTCCCTTCGATGTCACCCCCTTCCCCCCCCCCCATCCATCTCCCCCACTCAAGAAGTTATGAAAAATATGTTCTTCAGGTTACAACGATATTGTAGTAAATGGTTACTACGAGTTAATATACACCCCCCCCCCCACACACACACACACACAAACACAAATAAATAAATAAATACAAAATTTTGAAAAAATAGTATGAATGCTGCTGGGACTTTCAACGACTCAAACGAAAATCTATAGGGTTTAGGGAACGTCTGGCTATTTCAAGGTAGTGGTTATGGTTCTCAATGGATACTTAATTGCTTTAAAAATGAGACTCTCTGACATTTTCCATAGGAATGAAAATCAGCAATGTGACTAACAGTATCTGTACAAATTACAGTGTGTTTAAAAATGACCTTAACATTGTATGATACTTTTTTATCCTAGGCCAAAGAGATATTATTACTCTCAGCAGGTTCCGTTGTAGGTCGCATGCATTAACTGTAAATAAGGGTAAATTTCAGTGATGCAAGTTTTTTTTAGATGAAATGTCCTTTATTTCAGAAGGAAAGGCAAATGTATTTATCAACAAAAGTATATGAAAATAGACCAAGTGGGTTACAAATATCCCAGTTATTCAATTTTTCTAATGCTTGCCGGCATGATAAAATAGCAAAATTTGCCCGAACTACTATGATGAAATTTACTCGGACACCAAAATAGAAAAGTAAAAAATGCTATTGTACAGAAAGTATGTACTCGTAGTGGTAGAATTGTCAAACAGCCAGAACGGGTAGTCTTTAAAAAAAAAGAAAAAAAAAAAATATATATATATATATATATACAATATTTCATCTACTATATATTCATACACAAAATGTATGTATAATTATTGTAAATATGTTGGTTTTTTTTTTTTAAATCTCATCTTATCTTATCTTAGGCACTGTTCCACCAAACTTTTATGTCATGATTCATGATTCACGAGTTTTATGCAAACAGGGCGCTTATCTTATAAATAAAAAAGAGCAGTGTTCAAACTTTATAAATCATTCGGTACTCATTCTCCAAATATATATATATATATAAAAACATCTTTGCGTCTATTCCAGTCACTTATTAAACTAATCTTTCTTTATTAGGTTTGAGGAGCATTTGTCATAGAGCATGGACAACTTCTGAGAAATAATGTACCTCACTCGAGGCAATCCTTCAAAATGGTTTGGAACCTATTCACTTACAGTGGTTGAGATATACTCTTGGAGTGTGAATAAGAAAAGAAATAATATAGCCTTTTTGGCAGAGATTTCAAAATATCTATTATTAATTGATCAAATTAATCAAAAGAAATTCAACGAAATTTTTAAGGAAAATATCTTAGAAAGCGTTTTATCATCCTCAATGAATTTTCGTACGTAATGTTGCAGCAGCATCATCTGAATATCGTGTGAATTTCACAAGGATTTAGGTTAAAACTAGAAAGTTATCGTGGTTTTTTTTTTTTGTGTGTATGTGTGTGTGTGTGTTTTGTAAAACGTAGTATTTTAAAAAAATGTTACAAGGAGAGCGCATTGAATAGCATCAGTTCACAATAAGCGTGCACCTATCGCTTCTGCATTTCACCACAAAACTTTCTAGTGGAGTCCTTCTAACTCATAATCTCTTGTTGAAATAACCACTGACACATTTTAGAATGATATTTTATTTCTAAAATGTTATAAATATGCATTCAAAAATATCCATTCAAGTACAAGAAACAAAAGGAAATATTTCAAAAAGTTTTTGATGAACTGTGATATACTTACTTCTTCAAATCATTCATATTTCCAACAGTTTGGCGTGGGCAAAGTAACGAAGGGAAACAACCAAATATTGTTTGAAATGAAGATGACAAATAATCAAGTCAGTTAACAAGATTTTGGGGACAGAATTTACAAAAGCGCGTTTGTTGTTTGTTTGTTTGTTTGTTTTTATTTTGTTTTTTGTTTTTTGCCTGTGAGTCATAAGTATCAAAAGCGTTAATTTTGGATAGGGTGTCACAAAATCGGTGAATGGCACCCTATTCAAAAATGCTAATTCATGCAAATTTTATGCAAAAAACACAAATTCATTTGTATGTCTTGAAATATACAAACTGGTTCATTAAATGTGTTATATCCAGGTGAGTCTGATGAAATCAAATGCAGTTGAAGTGTTAATTGCTTCATTATATTCATTTTTCTTGAGCTCTACGTTAATTGTATCCTAATTATACATAAAATAAACGAAATAGATCTTGCAGGGGCTTCAAATTTGTGGCAATAAGATTAGATCGGTCAGTTAGAATAAAATATCATCAATAATTTCAATAATTATTCATTTTAGTGCTTATTTATTTTAATTGCCAATGATATATCAAGAAACAAATACACCAGCACCCCGAAATTTGCAACATATTGGTGAATAAGGTTAGGTTAGTGAAATGACTATGTCAAGACAACCGTGGTATACTGAGTATATTTCTTGACTATTAAAGCTGGTTTATTATTATGCATAAAACGAAGTTTCAACGGAACATGTAAGCCTATATCAAGAAACGACTATATACCAGCACATAAGATATGTTACTCCGATAAGTACAGGTAAATTAAAATACATTGTTAAGTGCCATATTCTAAGTATATTTCTTGATTTTTATAACAAATACATATATTAATGAATATATCAATCCGGGGGGGGGGTAGGGGGCGGCGGCGGATATATGAAGAAATACCTATGCCATCACCCGAAATTCGTAAGTTGCAACAACTTTGTGAGCCTGGTCAGTTAGGTCAGGTTAAATAGAATAACAAAGTTTATTGTGATATTTTGAGTACATTTCTTGATTTTTATGCAAAGTTCCTATGATTTATCATGATTTATTATGATTTGTGTATGTTTATGCATTTATACTCATTGTATATAGGCAGCTCAATAATGTTTTAAATACAAGTAAAGTTTGTTTTAACACAACCAAAAAAAAAAAAACTTGTGTTAAGCAACTAAACTTTAGGCTGTAGAACAGTTATGGAATGAGGAGCGAGTGACATATATCATAAGGGGGGGGGGGCACTTGTTAGAAAGTGAAAGGGGAATAATCTAGATAAAAATGTGGCTCTCTTCAGATTTGCAAAAAGTGAGAATTGTCAAACGGGGAAAAGGGGCAATGGGGGAAAAGATACTTGTCAGAAATAAAAAAGGGCATCCATAAGATTTGAAAAAGGGTCCTTTTGAAAATGGGAAAGGGGCATTTGTAAGAAAGGAAAATTGTCACTTATTCAGAGGTAAAGGAGGGGCACTCATCAGATTTGAAATGGCACTTAACAAGAGGGAAAAGGGGACTTAATGGAAAGGAAAGGGGAACTTATCAGAAATAAATAGGGGCACTCATCAAATTTGAAAAGGGGCACTTATTAGGATGGGGAAAGGGCATTAAATGGAAATATAAAAAGGGGCACTTTTCAGAAGGGGAAAAGAGCACTTATAAAAACTAAAATGGGGCACTTATCAGAGTGAAGAGGGGCACCTTAACCTTTTCAAAAGTAAAAAGGGGCCCTTATGGGTGCTTGAAAAAGTGGGTGGGGGCACTTTATCCCCCCCCCCCGAGGGCCGCTTCTTGTATAAGTACATATTGGTAGGCTGATCCTATGTTTCATCATTTCTTTCCCATGGGTTGTTGGCATACTGAGATAATCCGAGCATATTGTTCTATATCAGGTAATGAGCAGTGACAATTAAAATGCAATAAATAAAGCTGTGTTTGAGAAGTCGCACACCTCACATGGTACTCTCTGTGTTGTTACAGTTATGTTAACTGCTCTTTGTAATAACAAGGAACAATGTCGTTTAAAGGGTACAGTGAGGTCATGTCTGCACGGGGGAGGGACTTCGAAAAACATATTCCAGTTTCTGGTTCGGTTGTTTTTTCAACATTGAATGTTTGATTTTACATTGTTGGTGTGTGACCTTTAAATTCACGGTAGGTCAAGTATAATCAGTGGATGATTCTAAAAAGAGAGTGTATATTGACTCATGATCATGGTATTGAAGAACTTCCTGTTGTCAGCAACCTTAAAGGGGCAAGAGAAGATTAGTGAAGATATACTTGAGAAGTCGCAGTCGTCTCAATGTCATACCTGCGATAGACTTACACATGTAATTATAGCAACTGCTGTTTGATGTAACAAAGCATATAACGATATTTAAAAAGTACACGCAATATATGTCTATGTGGGAGGGGTACTTCGAAACAGAAGTGTCACTGTCTTGGTCGTTTCCTTTCAACATTGAAATTTTAAAAAGAATAATGGTATTTATTTCTAATATTTATAAACAAATTCAATGAACGCATATCTGTGTGGGAGGGGGAAGTCAAGGAGATGCACAGAGGTGCACGACTGGTTGTGACCATGACAAACGAAGAACGTACGAACCGCAGGAGTTGGCCAAGAGCCGTCCATACACAGAGTTTTGCCAACTCGGCTCAAGAGGGTAACAATATGGTGCATGTTGCTTTGTTAGGCAATCATGCAACAAAGGAATATACGCCATGTTGTGCCCAACTGAAACGGGATGGCTCTGAGTTGGCCCACAGCTGATCGCCATCTGCAGACACTCACGTGCATTTTCAAAACGGTCTATCTTGGTCAATTTTATGCATTTTAACCATTTGCGCACGCATGCGCGTACGGGTGGATTAAAGAAAATGTTCTATTACTGATAGAGGATTAATTAAAATGCTAAAAACAGTCAAAGATTGGTCATTTATAAGTGTATAAGGCACTCAAGTTATTGACTTTTTAAAAAAATGGCCTGAAACATGCCCAAAATTGATCATAGACCATTTTGAGTATTTTCAGATTTTTGCGAGCGCGCAACTTTACCTACGCGCACGTACGCGCACGCACCCTATATTTAATTAATTTCTCTTTTGTTTAACTTGCACCAAATCAAATATGGTTATGTTATGACTTTTGATTGGAGAGATATAAACAGTGGATTATTTCAAAATGGATTATTTCTTGTAATCTGGATTTAAAAATATACGTTAATTTTCACATTTTCATCAATTTTCATATATTAAACTCACAAATCTTTCTTCAGTAATATATACTCAGTCTCACAAAAGATCTGTATAACTAACTCATTGCCCCGAATTAGAAGAAAAATGTCTATCTTGATCTTGTTTCATTTTTAAGTTCTATGCACAACACAAATAGACTTATAAAGCAAAACTTTGTTTTCTCCATGTTTATTTATTTTATTCTGATAATGAAATGTATTCAAGAAAATCATTAGTTCTATTTCTTGAATTGATTTTTTTTTTGTCTGTCTGTCTTGAGTAACATTAATTTAACGTCTGTGAGGAGTGAATGGTTAAGGCACAGGAAGTTTTCTGATAGGTGCAAGAGGGAAAAGAAAAATGTCTATGGAATATGAAAAATTACAGAGAGAGAGAGGATTTCTACCTCCAAATTAAGAAAAATCTGGATTATGGCAGTCGATTTTGAAATAATTCATTGTTTATAGCATATGTCGGAATTATTGCCCCTAGAGTCTGGAAAAGATCATTATTGGACAAATGGTGATAGACCCACATTGGACGGAATGACAATTTACCGTTTGAATAGGTTCTTAACTAGATCAAATTAACTTTCGTATCCTGGAGACCACAAAAATATTCTAGTTCATCATTTATAAACTGCCCTTGTCTCCAATGGTTTTGCTGGTGTTTAACATAAATGGTATTTGTGTTTCTAAATAAATAGAATTTATATTTTAACTATCAATGATGAAAGGGTGTTTATATACTTTTAAGTGAGTGATTATATAGTACTAGACGAAGTATAACAAAATCCCGACCAGTGTAATGAAATATTAACAAATGCATATAATATGTGGTTAAGATAAACCTATAAAATGTAGAAAGTTAAGCACATTTTAAAGCTCTACTGCGATTAATTTTGCATGATATCGATGGAATCATGTTAATATATTCATAAAATTTGCATAAATCTGCATGAAGTGGAATGAAGATAGAATTCAATTTGTTTGTTCCTGTGCCAAACGTGAATCTATTTGCATTAACAGTACATATTTGGTGCTGAACATTCAATATGTACAATATGAACGGCGTTAACGCTATATAAATTTGCATAAATTAACATGAAGATGAGAGTTAACTCAGTGGGTTCTGTGGAAAGAAATGAACCTATAGGCAGTACAAATATATATTCATTTTCGGGCACTTTGATTTTTACACTGTACAGATGCAGAGTATTGATATATTGCAATCATTTGCATAAATTAGTATAATTTTGCATGAAGATGAGATTTGAAAATAAAGGGAGAATTAAAAAATAAACCTATCGCCACAGCAGATGCATATCTAAAGTTTGGTACATTTTCAAGCTCTCTGATTTTTACATTGTCAATGTAGTATTGATTCAATACATGTTATTTGCATAAATTAGCCTATTTTGCATGAAGATGTGGTTTAATTCGATGGGTTCTGTGGGAAAAAATTAATCTATTGTCCTAACAAGTAAGTATGCAAAGTTTGGTGCTTCTGTAAACTCTGTCCCCCCAAATGAAAAATATGGGCTTAGCAGACCTGACTAAATTGTAATACTTATTTAAACCTTCAAATATCTATTTCAAGTTAAACAACAAACAGTAAACATTTATTAAATTATATTCATTATGAAAAGATCGATGACCATTGCTTGAGATGTACTACAGATTTTTCCCAATATGTTGATTTTGTCTTATGTGGCCACGATGCCTCTATAAACAAGGGCCTCGGGGGGGGGGGGGCTGCAGCCCTCTCCCCCCCCCCACTTTTTTTTAGTAGACATGCGTCATAAAACCTCGGAAAAAAGGTTCGAAAACTTTCATTAATGAGTGAAATCAAATCAGCCCCCCCCCCCACTTTAAAAAACGCTCCGCCGCCTTTGATAAAACAGATACCATACTACAGACCCTGAATTACCTTCATGTTTGTGTAAATGACAATGATCTTAATTCTTAACAACCCTTTCGTTACAAAAACTTAAATTAATTTGAGAGTTTGCCGGGAGAAATGTTCAGGCAGCAGATATATGTGCACTGATGTTCTTCAATGCGCTTTCCTTGTAACATTTAGAAATTGCTGGGATTTACAAAACCATCATAACTTTAGCTTAAGCCCTTGTGAAATTCACATGAAATTCAAATGATGTTACTACAACATCACCTAAGGAATTTCAATGAGGATTTTGTTTGAATAACTGGTATCTACTTCCTCATTTTCAGAATCCATTGTCACATAACTCAACAGTCATCACATTGATATACTGTCATATTACAAATATTATAGCTCGAGGCATGTACGCATGAGATTGTTATGGATGTATTTCTAGGCCACAAGTTTTAATTTGTCTGGTCTAGGCCCAGATATATGTCGCATGCACGCCTGTTGAGGATTTTGATAAACTATATTCTTTCTTTTTTCTTCTTTTCTTTGAATGATGTTAATAAATACGACATCACTTAAGGAATTTCACTGAGGACAGTTGAGTACTTCTTAAGATATTATCAATCAAAATTTCATTGCATTTAAAAAAAGGAAAACCTGTATGTGCTTATGTAGCTAAGTATTGTCACGGATGAAATATATTTATTGTAATTTTCTGCTATACCATGTATACAAAATGAAATCAATGATGACAAGAAAAAAACACACTAAATTTTTGCTTAGGAATGTACACGTTTGATTGGAATCTTGCAAATTATATTTTGATGAAAAATGAATATACATGTTGTTATTTTGTAGACTTACCTGTCGGACAGTGAACGGGTTGTCGGTAGTGAATTGAATTCCGTTATGAAGAATATTTTTGAAAACCAATTCACCACAGACCTTCTCAGTGGTGTATGGAGTAGTGAGCAGGGGAACAAAATAAGAACATACAGGAAATTTAAGTCATGTAACAGGAACAGTACCTTCATGCTATGGACAGTTTTTGCCTCCGAAGAAATTATATGCTCCTTCAGAGTAAGCTGTCATAATTTAGCAATAGAAAAGGGAAGGCACAAAAGGCCTGAGAAAACACCAATACATGCACAGATTGTGAAGAAGGAGATATTAGGTGACAAATTGCACACACTTATACCCTCCCACGCCGACATAACTTCATTTTTATTTTTAAACATCGTCATTCTTAGGAGCTTTGTGGTAAAATGATGAAAGCTCTTGTCTCTCATACGAGAGGTCATGGGTTCGATATTTTTACC
Source organism: Heliocidaris tuberculata (assembly GCA_025618425.1). Taxonomy (NCBI): domain Eukaryota; kingdom Metazoa; phylum Echinodermata; class Echinoidea; order Camarodonta; family Echinometridae; genus Heliocidaris; species Heliocidaris tuberculata. Next base: position 21,640,377 of record CM046842.1, read on the forward strand.
CGCTTTGTCCCTCTCCAATCAGGCGTAAAGGGGTAAATGGCAAATGCTTGGGTAATATTGATGATGACTGCAGGTCCCTCAGGAAAAACAGCATTGAAGCTGATGAGGATTCCCTGGGTAAACACAGTTATTATTATAATCATTTTGAATTCTTTGTTACACCAGACAGCAGTTGCCGTATCTAAGTCTATATCAACACAGATATTGCATTGACACGATTGCGACTTCTCAAGTATATCTTTATTAATCTTATCTTGCTCGCGTCAAGTCGTTAGCAATAAACTGTTCAACACAATAATTGTGACCAGGCAGCACACAAAAGTCGCTAGATATGAATTTTTAGTTAAGGGCTGATTCTATAAGAGGGGATTCTCGGCTTTAAGATGATATGTAATCATTAGCATTGGATGTTCCAAACCCGCTGAAGAAAGAGTAGTATGCCAAGTCCCGCAGAATGTTACTACGAGAGAGAGAAAAAAGGCTTACAGTTTGCAGTCTAAGGATTCTGACACGCTCGGGGTAGTGCAAAGGAGACAAAATGAGAATTAGAACTTAGTAGACATTTCTATGAAGGAATTATCAAATTGCCCTTACACTTGGCATACTAATCAAGCACATCCATCTCAACAAATTTAACAAGTATCAATACAAGATCTTTTTTTCTTTTAAAGTTATCGGAGATCAAAATGCGAAAAGCATTCAGGGTCATGGAAAAGAGAACTAATACAACAAAATCCAGAGATGACAAACCTAAGTCTACTAAAAACTGTCAAAAATACCATTTTTAGATTGCCTGGTGCCTCCAAATTTTTAAACTACTGAGAACAAAAAAAAAATTCAGGAAATACCAAAAACTGAAATTCAACCATGCCGACCAAAAACGCCTTCATTGAGCTCTAACTGAAAATCATTCAGTGCGACTCTTTGGTTGTTTTTTGTTCCTGGTCACAATTATTAGTCAATGTACACTCTCTTTTGAGAAGTATCTATTGATTATACCTAACCTACCATAAATATCGAGGTTACCCACCAACAATGTACAATCCAGCATTTGAATGTTGAAGAAGAAAAAGACGAAAAAGGAAACATGGGAACTGGTATGTGTTATTGAACTCGCCCTTCCGTTCATTGTACTTTTAAACGACGTTGTTCTCTGTATTACATTTTCTATTGTTACAACGTTTAGGTCTACTGGAAAATTATTTCTCGGATGAGCTATGATATATTTTAAAAGAAATTGACATAAACATGAACAGTGTAGTAAATTGATGCGAAACCGTTATAACGCAAATCCGTAATAGTTTGACGTCAAAATAGTTAATCGACTACCACGATATCACTCTCCGCGCTCCACTGTGCAAGAGAATTTGCACGCAAACCCTATGTGAATGGAGAAAGCATGAACGATTCCAAGATGCGTTCTCAATCTTAAAATTCACAGGGACGGCTTCAAAAGCAAAGGGACGGCTGCAAAATAAGATACTTTTAAAGACAAATCTATCCTCTCCGATTTTCTTGTTTTTGGTGTTTTGTTTTGTTTTGTTTTTTGTGTTTTTTTTATCATGGCGTTTTTCTATAAATCAATCAAAATCATAATTCATCTTTTGCTAGCAGCTGAAAAGAACGCCTGATAGATGTAACGACATTCGTCGTTTCTCCAATATCCACGTGTGTATGATAACCAACATGGCTGTAGTACTAGTATTTCTTTTTTTTTTTCCTTCTTCTTCTTCTCTCTATCTTCATTCTTTCCTTATAATCTTTGTTTTTCTTCTCTCTGTCTTCTTCTTATGTATTTCTTTGTTTTTCTTCTGTCTCTTTTCTTATGTATTACTTTGTTTTTGTTCATGTGTAGAGTCTTTTTCATCTCATTTATTGTTAAGTTTCTTGACCTAATAATTCTGTTTTCACTTCCTGTATTCCTCTTGCTTAATCCTCTGAATTGATTGCATAACCTAATACAATTATGATCAAATTGTTATTAGCTATCGTATAACATATGGCTAATGGAAATGTGCTTATAAAACAAGCTGAAGATGAATATACATGTATGTCAGCATGAAAACTTTGATTTTTTTCTACTTTGATTCATTGGTCTGAACTTTAATTAAAGTGATAATAGTAAATATCAATGATGATAATATATGATAATAATAATTAAGATAACAATAATAAGAAGAATTAATAATAATAACAATAATAATAATAATGATAATAATAATAATAACAATAATAATGATAATAATAATAACAATGATTATAATAATAATAATGATAATAATGATAATAATAATAATAATAATAATAATAATAATGATAATAATAATAAAAATAGTAATAATGATAATAATAATAATAATAATAATGATAATAATAATAATAATAATGATAATAATAATAATAATAATAATGATATGTCTTGTTAACCCAGGGTAGCCTTATCAGTACTAATTTCTTTTCTCCCTGAGGGCCCTGCAAGTATTATTACCTTGGTTTTAGCAAGACAACTGTAGCGCTCAGTGCATTCAAGAAATAAATCCTTCAGGTACATGTACCCACTTACTATGTATGAAAATGAAAAATTAAAAAAAAATGTGTGTTCCCTTGGTACTTTTCATAAAGAAAAGACCTTATAATCACTTTCTGCCGTACTGATGATAATTTCTACAGGCAAAATGAATAAAAAATACTAAATATTATGATTTTTCAATAGTTCATCAAATCTGTACACATTACCTATGGCATGTCACACACGTGACCATACATCATGATACAAAATATTACATAACAAAAATCTTATGCAACTTTCAACAGAATTAATGCTATTTTCTAAGAGATAGTACCATGAAATATACCTACCATAAATATGCACATTGGAGCTTTTGAAAATTCAGAGGGATTTAAAGATGAAATGTGAGTTTGAAAAACCTGCTTCTGTGCGAGGTCACACACGTGACCTGATTTTTTTTTACCTCTGACGGAGAACAGGTATTATCATTGACCTTTTTTGTTATTAAATCCATGTACCTATGTCTGTATTTGCTTTATATACGTGAAAAACCAACACACTTGGAAGGTTATTAAATTATAGGGCTCACAATAGCCCAGTTCCTTTTTTTTTTTTTTTTTTTTGTCACACACGTGACTAAGAATGGCCCTTTCGCGTTAATTTACTACACTGATGAAGAAGTTATTAGCTGTATATAAAATAAAAGACCCAAGTTATAGTTTGATCGATAAATTTTATGATCATTTTTGCTCAGTTTACCGTCTATACGCATTTAATAAAAAGAATACAGTTTAGGGAGTTTACATCATAATCAAAAGAAGCTTTCAATTTTAATATCATTATTCAAGTTTCATTTGAAGTAGAAACTGATTAAACAATTCAGTGTCAAAGAAGACAAGCAAATAATTGATAGGTCGTAGTTTTCTCAGAATTTATTATTATTGTAGTTTTGAAAGCATATCTCTGTAAAAATGTATGTTATGTAAATAATATATAGTAATAAATCCTCTTGGAAGAATCAAAGAGAGAGAAAAAAAATAACTGAATCAACACAGATATTACATCGAGACTATGATGCACGCCAGAGTTTTGGGGCGGTAAGCTCAATCAGGACTTCTGATTTCATTTTACAGCGGCTTGAGAAGGTAGTGGTTCACTATACATTTTGCTATAATGAAGTTGGAGCGCGTAAACAAAATTTTACTTTGATATAGCGCATCTGATTGGTGGAAATGGACTAAAAAGAGGAGTATATTTTGACGACGCAGGAATTAATTGAGCGATAAGTGAGCTTCCAGAATACCAATCTGGAGGGCTATTAGCGCTCAATTAAGTAGGACACTTAAGAGGAATTTTAACTGAGCTTTCAGAATACCCCAAGGGCGATATTTCAATCAAACTAAAAAAGAAAAAAAAAAATCACTGCATACGAAAGTACACCTTTGACAATGGCAACGCATTTTGCATAGTCTCACTTCGGATCCCCCCCCCCCCCCTGCCACCTGCCCCCCCCCTGAGAAGTTTTTCCCCCAATTTTGTTGTTGTTGTTGTTGTTGAGAATTATGAAGGAAAACTGAACCCCTTAAAATCTGAAGACCCCCCCCCCCCCCCTGAGTGTCTTTTGGATGGATGGCTGGCAATATATATATATATATATATATTTATTTATTTATTTTTTGCATGCTTGTCAGAGAATTATGGAGGAAAACATCTGATAACCACCCCCCCCCCTCCCCACTTAGCCACTTTTTTTAGGGTAGTGGCCCAGATCTATGCCGCATGCACGCCTGTTGAGGATTTTGATAAACTGTATTCTTTCTTTTTTCTTCTTCTTCTCTTTGAATGATGTTAATACGAAATCACTTAAAGAATTTCACTGAGGACAGTTGAGTACTTCTTAAGATAATTATTATCAATCAAAATGTCATTGCATTTAAAAAAAGAAAACCGTATGTGCTTATGTAGCTAAGTATTGGTCACGAATGACAGATATTTATTGTAAAATGAAATCAGTGATGACAAGAAAAAACACTGCATTTCGGCTTAAGAATGTACACGTTTTTTTTTGTGTTTTTTTTTTTTGTTTTTTTGGAAAGCTTGCAAACTACATTTCGATGAAAACAATGATTGTAGTGATTTTTTTTTTTACTTAACCGTCTTACAGTGAACAGGTTGTCGCTAGTGGATTGAATTCCGTCATGAAGAATATTTTTGAAAACCAATTCACCACAGAACTTCACAGTGATGTATGGAATAGTGGGGAGGGGAACAAACTAAGAACATGCAGGGAATTTAAGCTACGTAGTAAACAGGAATAGTATCGTCTTGTTACAGAAAGTTTTTGCCTCTGAATAACAAGCTGTCATAATTTAGCAATAGAAAAAGGAAGTCACAAAAGGCCTGAGAAAACAGCAGTACATCTTAGAATATGCACAGATTGCGAAGAAGGAGAGTTAGGTGACAAACTGCACATATTTATATCCTCCCACACAGACGTAACTTCCTTGTAACTTTTAAACATCGTTATTCTTAGGAGCTCTATGGTACATTGGTAAAAGCTCTTGACTCTCATACGAGAGGTCATGGGTTCGATCCTCGCTGGGTGCTTACATCCTTGGACAAGATTGATTTCCCACATTTGTCCTTCTCCAATCAGGTGTAGATGGGTAAATTGGCAATTGCTGGGGTAATAATGATGGTGAATTGAATTGAATTGAATTTTATTAAACATCATTGATTTAAATCATTTCATTTTCATTCTCGTAGTTGTGGCTAATGGAATACTTTCGTTTCTTTCATGTTTTGTATATAAACATATGTGCGATGGTTTTATCAAGGGTGCATATATGATTTTTTGTTTTTTTAGAGAGAAAATAGAAATTAATGATTTTTTGGTAGAGGGCAAATGGGAGAGGAACTCGCAAGATACGTCAGAGAGTTGCCAATTTGTGCTTAATTGATTACAACTTCAAAAATTCATAACTTTCTTATTTCTCATCGCATTTTGCTCAAACATTCACTGATCTGTTTCTTTAATAGTTCTGCTTCCTTTGAAACCAACTTGTAATCAGGTTCTCGAATGGATTGAAATATTAAAATTATGCATTAACCACTCTTTCCAATACAATCAAATTTAATCCGAAAATTAGGGAGCTGATTTTTTTTTTTTTTTTTTGCAAGAAAAAAAAAATCTAAATTGATTAACGCTCTGTTTGAAGTTCAATTTATCTTGATTTATTTTTCTTGATAAGCTTGCAGAAAGTTTATTGCTTCAGTCCTGTAAACATGTACGTATTATGATAAACGAACTTACCCATTCAAAGTATCCATGTCCTGTGTAGTGCTGAACGAACGTTTGGTTTTGTTTTATTTTAAGTTTTATTTTGTGTGTGTGTATATGTGCGTGTGGGCGTGTGAGTGTATGTGTGTTAGACAAGCATTTATTAAAATGGGAGTTGTATGAAAAGAGCAGGATTGAAGGCGGTATCCATGAGTGAGAGAGAGAGAAAGAGAGAGAGAGTGTGTGTGTGGGAGGGGGGGGGGGGTAGGGGTTTGGCTGTAGTGTAGGGAGGCCAGTACAATGTATATGCAGTTGTATATGATATAAATATTGTTTCCCATGTTCACGGGGGGGGGGGAGATTTTATGAAAATATTTCATTTAATGTTTTTTTTTCATAGTTTTGAATTTCCGTTATCTATTTAAAGAAGATGTTCCATGATAATGTGCTTTATTTGTTATATACTTTCATTGAAATGTTGATTTATGATTTATGTATAATTATTGAGTGGAATCAAAGTAAAGATCATTGAAAAAAAAACATAATCTACTTGGGGGGGGGGGGACCACAGATGTACTTATGTATATCCTCCCCTTCATACGCCTTGAATTTCTTTACTCTTCCTGCTCTGTCTGACTCTGGCACATGCTAGTTAATTGTGACGTAGTTGTACATAAGGCCAGTTACCACTGTCTTAATAATTTTCTGTTATGTTGTAAATGCTTGGTTGAGCAAACACTGTAAACCCTGTATATTACTTTTTTGTTTACTTTGTAAATTTATTATTTGTAAATCTTGTACCGGTGAAAAACAAACTGGTAATAAATCCCAATTTTAATGTTCGGTCTTTATATAGGAAATAAACTTTAGACCTAGGCATGTTGTCTATGTCCTAAAATATGAAATGTGATATTATGTTTTTATATGATTGAAAATAATGGAAATATCTCTCTATCTCCCCCTCCCCACCAACTCTCACTCTCTCTTTCTTTTTTCTTTCTTTTTTCACCCCTCACTCTCTCTTTCTTTTTTCACCCCCCCCCCTCTCTCTCTCTATATATTTATCTCTCCCCTCCCTTTCTTGGTATACTCTCTTTCACTGTTGATCTATCTACATAGCATGTTATGCAGATGATTGATACCTACAGTTAAAGTTGAAGAGTTTCATCAGTAATGGCCTCCCGAAAATCCTGCCAGGTGATTATGACCTTTAATCATTTAATTCCATCACCAGGGCCAAGTTTATATATATATATATATATATATATTATATATATATATATATATATATATATATATATATATATATATATATATATAGGTATATATATATATATATATATATATAGGTATATATATATATATATATATATATATATATATATAATGTTATCAACAACAAAATTTTTTATAAGATACTGAAAATCTTTGCATTTGATTGGCTGTCAGCAAATTTTCAATATAAAGTTTGGGTTTTATGAAACAGGGCTCAGGTCCTCATAATTATTGACGAGTTGGTTGACATATGGCGTGGGGGGGGGGGGGGGATAATGAGAAGGTTGAGTTCCGGGGAAAGTGACAAATAATTTGGGAGCTTTCTCATTCCTTTAATGTCACTTTGGAAGAACATCATATTAGCAGTGTCCCCTGAAAAGGATTCCTCTTTACGTGCCCTCATATCCGAAATATGACGAGAAAAAGCTGAAATGTTCTGGCCGAACATTCATGCCACATGTATGTGCAGGCCTATATACCTATTTCTGTGTGCGGTGCATGTGCTCTTCAGCGAGATGTGATAAATATTATATCATTTTGATGCTTCAAAAATCTCATAGTATACACAGTTCTTATGTAGACATGATCAACTTTTCCCAATTGCTTTGAGACAATTTCTTTCATGATGTAATAGCATGACCAGAACTTATCTTTATCTTTAAGCGTAATGCGCTTCACATTTTTGCATCTCATAGCTAGCGCCGCCAGGCGGCCATGGGGAAAGTAAGAATTTCGTAAGCCCCGTTCGCGATTTTTTTTTCCGTAACCCTAACGCGTCGGAATTGCCAATATTGCCACTTGAGCAAAGACTATCAGTGTACTAGATGGTTTTTTTACGCATGCGCGTGGACTTGTGCAACTTTGTGTGTGTTCCACAGAGTTATACATGTATTATTATCGCCACTATAACATTGCCATCGACATCGCGCATCGTTTGGCATATGTACACAGTACAGTGGCAGCATCAGATTCGAAATGGACAACTGAAATTAAAATGTTTGTTTATTGGGTCTTGGGTAATATGGATACACTAATGGGTTAATTTGGGTTAATCCTGCTCCAACTTCACAATGACTGTGCTTAGGCATTATGGGCTTAATATTGGATTTTAAAAAATGATTCAGAAAGTCGTATTATGGGCTCCTTTTTAGTTTGTAGCGACTTACGTTTTATATTTCACAAAAATATCCAAAATGGCTACCATTTTGTTTTCATGCAAGTTCAGTTTTCAGATTTGTACATGTATAACCGGTTTGAACTTGTTTTTCAATCTACCGTAATTTTCCATTACGTCATGTCTAGACAAGCTATGTTTATTCATATTTTTCTTGCCGTTATTTTAATTTTGACCAATCATTAATCCGTTTATATCGCGTCCAATTTTACGCGATCGCGGGCCAATCGTCAATCTCCTTATTTCACCGCGGTCAACCAATCGCCGTTGGATTTCGCTCTCGCCGGTGCGCCTTTTTCATCGCGCGTTTTGCAGCTGGATTTTTGCTTCACTCCCCTTCATTACACGGTCGAGGCAACATCTCCCATCTCGTCTTGGGTCGAGTCAATTCAACAACTCCCCTTCATTACACGGTCGAGGCAACATCTCCCATCTCGTCTTGGGTCGAGTCAATTCAACAACTCCCACTCGCTAATCACGGTCGAGGCATCATTCTCCCGTCCATCATGTGGTCGAGTCTTCAACTTTCTTCTCACTTCATCTCTGCAAGCTTCTCTGGTTGTGGTTTACCCTCGGCAGTAGTCTCTCTCAGTCTACCTTCTAGACTGATCCGTTCCGGTGGCCGTAGCTAGTTGCAAGCTCCTCATCATCAGCATGATTTGTTCTTCATCGACGGCGAACGACTCACTGCTTCGCCATGTCCTCATCTGAACTCGATCATGCTTTTCTTCTTCAATTTCGAGCCCCGACTCACTGGCTCTCGAACTCAGAACATTTCATCTCTCGGTCCATCTTCGGACAACTCACCGTCCCGCGGACCTGCATCTATTTCATCCATCGTGGACCTGCGACTTTTTAGTCCCGAATCAGCGGTCTTCACATCAAGTCTCCGAGCGACATCTCGTAGAGCCCCTTTGTCTCCGACCTCCGTCGTCGAGCGCCCTTAGCACTTCAACTCAGCACAGTCTACATGAGCTAGCTAACGCCTTCTCGCGTAAGTTACTTACAGCCAGCCATTTTTAGACTTTGAACTTTAATCGAACTCTGAACTCTAAATTAACAGCAGCAATTTTTCACGGACTTTTAATTCTGTCTTGTATCATTTTATTCATTTCTAGATCTATGCAAAAGTTAAATCTATTGACATGTCAATGCATTTATCGATTTCGTATTTCATTGCAATATTTCATTATCATTGTCACTGACACTGCGTTGTCAAGTCAAGATACAGAGCTAAATTTTTATAATAAAAAGGGAAAAGGGAATTACTTTTGGTATGGTATTTTTATTTATTGTCGGCGTCAAAATCGTAGCCTAACGTTATTGTTAACCGTAGTCTTAATCTTCTTAGTTTCATTTTCACCATCCTCTTATCCTTTCCTGATTATTTTTTCCCCTAAAAGTTCAAGTTCACGTAGATCTAGATCTATGATTATATTCCCATGCACTAACATCCAAGATGAAGAAAGAATCCAGATGTTACCTTAATATACATACATGTATGTACTCTTAATTTGTCTGAGATATTGATGTACTAATTTATTTATTTATTTATTCATGGTTAACACTGTTCGATTGCAACCACTGGCTAAAATACATTTTACAAATGGGCCTATATTTAAAACAAATAATATACATTTGGCAATATGAAACGATGATATATATTCACAGCGCATAAAAAGCAAATGAATAATAATGTAAGCTTAAATCCATAAAGAGAGAGAGAGAGAGAGAGAGATGGGAGGGAGACAGGGGGGGGGAGGGGAGAGAAAGGGGGGAGAGTAATCATCGATTTTGATCGATAATTATCTCTAGATTAGATTAATTTAATTAGCTTTATAAAGGCATTTTGAATCGCCATTTAAAAAAACAAAAGATGTGCTATATTAAACAAACAGCAATTCATTCTCCCAGTCCATGCATGTACAAAATTGTTTTAGTATTGTTTAAATTGATTTATTTTTAAAACATGATGTTCACTTTATCATTGCCAGCCATATATGTCTTCCTCATCACGTACCACCACCACCACATTTTCTTCAGACCTGCTTCAGATCAGACTTGTCTTTAGACTTTATTTAGTCCATCATAAATCTAGTAGTATGGGACTGGCAATTACTAGTAACTACTCATGACGCAGAAGTAGGCCTAGAGTCTACTTTGGGGCTTAATAAACATGATGTAGACCCCCTATGTTATTGTTAACAATCTTAACATGCAGCTGTAAATAATACTTTGATAATAATTTATTCCAAGCTTAGTTTATTAATTTACCTTTGCAAGATATTGATGAAGACGTCGAGTTTGCAGCCTAAACGATGAAAGTCTTTCGAGATTCAAGCAACAGACACAGGAAAAGTGTCAGCAGACGGCAAAGCGAAACGCGATTCGAATATATGCCGATGGCGCGGCAGCGACGAGTTCTAATACATGTAGTGTATACTCTATGCATGGAAAACACACAAAGTTAAGTCCACGCGCATGCGTACAAACCATCTAGTCCCCGTGATAGTCTTTGCTCAAGTGACACTATTGGCAATTTCGACGCGTTAGGGTTACGGAAAAGAAAATCGCGCCCCGTTCACTTATACACAAAGTTTGTGCGTCGAACGCGTCCGTCGGACTATTAAATTGTATTTGGGACTGCACGTAGCCGATCGAATCTCGCACAAGAGCTCGATCTAGCTCAGGCTGAGCTTGCCTGTTGTGCTGCGACCAGTCTGTCTGAAGTTTGCGCCCCGTAGGGCTACGGGATCATCGGGTAATGACATAGAGATCCTATATTAGAACACTAGCGGGCGTACTCCCTCAGATCGCTGTGCGGAATTGAGCAGGCCGCACGCCAGGCGGGCAAAAACTCCGCTCCCTGCGCGAATTACCCATAGGCGTAACGTGTAATGCTAGGGAGCGAGTTAGATAAATCACTTTTCTGTACCGTTTTCCTCGGTTTGTAGAGCTAAATGCAACTTCAGATACACGTCGCCAAATATTTTTTATGTTTCAATATGTTCATCTTGTCTATTTCATTTATCATCTAATATTCTCCTCCTATATTACCCACACTGCAATGCAGGGGCGGCGCTACAGGGGGGCAGAGGGGGCTACCGCCCCCCCCCCCCCCCCACTATGATTTTTCAAGTAGTGAAAAAAGAAAAAAAAAGAAGAAAAAAGAAGAAAAGGAGGAAGAAAAGGGGAAAAAAGAGAAGAAAGAAGAAAGAGGAGTATTAAAAAGAGAGGTCTTAAACATAAAACTCTATATTACCCCTGTTATTTAATGGGAGAAAAAATATGACGTCATCTTTAGGTCGTCTTGCCCCTCCTATCAAAATACCCTGGCGCCGCCCCTGCTGCTACGCACAATATACAGATTTCCTTAGTAGTATCATTGCCATAATCCATTAGGCACAATAAGATAACCAAAGGTAACCTCGCTGTTCATAAGGACGGCTATTCATAAGGACCACTTATTCATGAGGACCGCTATCCATAACGCGTGACTGAATGAATAGCGGTTTTATATGAGTAGCGGTCCTTCTACATAGCGAACAAACCATAGGCAAATTACCTCACTATTCATAAGGACTTCCATTCATAAGGACCACTATTCATAACTATTCATAAGGACCGCTATTCATAACGCGTGTTAAATGAATAGCGGTTTTCTATGAATAGTGGTTCGTATGAATAGCGAGCGGACTTTGGGTAAACAGGTAGTCAAAATGCTCACTGGCCTATTTCTAGGATTAAATACAAAGTACTTGTACAATATGCTATACTGGGTGCAGAAAATTACGAGATCGTGAAGAAAGATAATTACGTGTGAGAGCAAAGTTCCAAGCTTTAGAGACTTTTGGCAATTTAAATTCTTAAAAACATCATTACCCCCCCCCCCCCCCCCCCCCCGTTCTCTCTCTCTCTCTCTCTCCCTCTCTTCTCTTCTTTCTCTATTTGAATTCCTAAAAACATAACAATATTTTGCCATGTGAGTTTTCACTAGCAAAACAAAAGGAAAATAGCACAGAAAAGTTATTCATTTAACTTGCTCCCATGCACACGTTACACCTATGCAGGTTATCCGGACAGGACGCTGAGTTCTTGCACGGATTAAAATGGCGCACGGTCTGTTCAAAGGCTCAATTCCGCACAGCAGCAATGCGCGCGCGCTATGCGCAGTGAGTGCTCTAGTGGTCTAATATAAGATATCTATGGGTAACGAACACAATGCGCTCTCGCGGCATAAAAACGTCCTCACTCTGCGGTTGAATTTCCCTTTAAAGCAAGTAGGCATAGTATCTTTGTTCCGTGCAGCCACTTTGTTTATCCTCACTTCATTTACAATAAAAAAAAAAAAAAAAAAAGAATTATCCGTATCGTTATCAGTACTAAATTATCGTTAGACCATTCAGCAGGGACGAAGATAGCGGGGGGGGGGGGGGGGGGGGGGGGAGGTGGGTATGCATCCCCCAGCTTTTTTGTTGGGGTGGTGTGTACAAACATCCCCCAGGTTTCACCCCCCCCCCAAAAAAAAAAAAAAAAAACAAAATGAAAATAAAAAATAATTTAAAACAAATAATAAAATCAAAAATAAGAAAGAAAGAAAAAAAGGTGGATAATATACATGTCTATTATATGTTTTAGATAAATATAATTTGACATATATATCATTTCTATTAATTTTATTCAAATTTATATATTCTTTATTTCAATATAGATATTATTTATTTATGTACAATATTGTAGATTTATATGAATTTATTAATATTTATCTACAATTCTGTTGTTCCTTCTGATTTTTCCCGATATATTTTTACACTACTAGAAAGTGAAAACCATTTACTTCAAATTATACGACATAGGTGTTCATCCGGGATGGATATGGAGGTATAATATATATATATATATATATATATATATATATATATATATACATGTATATATATATATATATTTTTTTTTTTTTTTTTTTTAAAGAAATTGAAGTGGGGGGGGGGGGGTTGCCTGTGTTACCATCCCCCATTATATTTTGAGGTGATTTTTTTTTTCAAAGCCATAATGCAAACAATTACTTAGATTAAAAGTACATGTAATCATTCTCGATTTAGAGGGTTCAGTCGGTCACTTTACTTTATAATGCAGTTTTGCCACACTCGTGTTATTAGTAATACTAACAATTTTCAAAATCGAAATGAAAATATAGTCACAGGAATCGAATGTGGTGGGGAAAGAGGGAATACATCACCCCCAATATTTACTGAGGATGATGACCTGTCATCATCACCCAACTATACACAGAAGAATGATGAAATGAGAATCATAACATATAGACCCTGTTAGAAGCACCGCTCCGGAGGTTGCATGTGGGCACAGTGCCCTTACTTTCCCTTTAACTTCAGATAAGTACCCCCATTTTTCTTTCGAATAAGTTCCCGTTCCATATTCTTATAAGTGCCCATTTTGATAATTACAGCTCATCCCTCACCTTACTTTTGATAAATGCTCCTATTTCAACAAGAGTATTTATCCCTTTTAATCCCTTTTATCCCTTTTAAAATAACAAGTCTTTATTTTTCTTTGTAATATAAAGGCACTGATCTAAATTTTCTACTTTATAAGAACATTTTTTCCGTTCTTATAAATGCCCCTTTCCACCTCTGATAACCGGCTTTTCTGCCTTTTCTGCACATTCATTTATTTTTGTAATAAGTGTCCTTTTCCCCATGATAAGTACCACGTTTCCCTTTTCCATAACATGTGCCCCTAATCCAAAGTGACTTAGAGCAAATATTCCCAAATGCTCGCTCGCTACGCTCGCTCGTATTAACAGTATAGCTTATTAAATCAATTTTCTTGTGCCTGAAATTTTGAAAAGGAAACCCCATTAAAATTGCGTCTCCCCGTTTTTATATTACATTGTAATTGCGACCTCACAAATTTTGAATATTGTTTGCTCGCTCAATATTCAAATCATATCACAAAACTGCAAAGCATGATGCTAAAGTTGTATCTTGGACATGTAAAGAGAAAAACCATATACATGTTTACACACCCTCACCCCCACGCACTATATATATATATGTGTCCCTTGAGGGAAATCATACTCCCCACTTATGAGGACCCGTTTACGCCAATGTCATTCAGAATAGTCCACGTTAATTGAGAGACTTCAGATAGGCTTTCCTGAATGCTAAATGAAATATTGATGTTCATTTGGGATATTTGGGACGAATCCGAACTAGAACCGTTACGAAATGACTAAGTGAGGTATCAGTACCCGGCAGGAACATACTCCTTGAATGATTTCTGACCCCTCAGAACAAATACCATTAATACTTATGGGGGAACCCTTAGTAAATAAGATCATATCATCAATATTCGATGTAGTAGTAGTAGTAGTAGTAGTAGTAGTAGTAGTAGTAGTAGTAGTAGTAGTAGTAGTGGTGGTGGTGGTAGTACATGTTATATTACTATTTTTATTGTTACATCATCATCATCATCATCATCCTATTATTATTATTATTGTTGTTGTTATTATTATTATTATTATCATCATCATCATCATCATCATCATCATCATTATTAATGATTTGGTGTCACCTGTGCCTGGGAGGGGAAAAGCGAACTGAATCACTGTAACCCTTAGGTCTCTCCTCCCAATATAACCGATTGGGATGTACAGGTGTACCACTACACCGGGGTTTCCTCTTATTCTTCTACGAATAGTGCACAGGGGCGTCGCAAGAACATTTCGAAGGGCGGGGGGGGGGGGGGGGTTGTGACATCCAAATTTGCCCACAAACTTTTAGGGTATGACTCCCTTATTTGCCGAAAAAAGTAATACACCCTAATCCCCCTCCCCCACAAATATTAATGAAAGAAAATCGCAGATGTAGAGCTCTTGATCATACGGGCCCATTTTTGAAAGAGGGGGCTGACGCCTTTTTCATTTTCAAAGCTTTTACTTTTCGTAGTGAAAATGTACAGAAATTACATTATTATATGAGAGTTTCGTTGTCCAAATAAATGTAGATATTCTGGCACATCGCTGGCCGGGTATAAGTGGTGGTTGCCCGAATATCGGAACTTTGAAAATCCTCGGGGGGGGGGGGGGCAGGGCTTTAGCAAATTGCTGAAGAGGGACGCCTTTTCCCCATATATCAACTTTCCCCAAAATTGACCAGTTTTTCCTCCTTTTGTTTCTGTTTTTGTTTTGTTTTCCTTTCCCTATTTCTTGTTTTCTTTTCTTTCTTTTTTTTTCTTCTCCTTTCTCGTATCTCTTCCCTCTTCCCTTTCCCTTTCCCTCCTCCTTTTTTTTCCGACAGAGGTTGCGCATTTGCCGACAATATTTTTTCAGTGCGGGTTGTGCCCCCCCCCCCTCCCCACCAACTCTCTTAAAATCCCCCCTTTACATAC
Source organism: Heliocidaris tuberculata (assembly GCA_025618425.1). Taxonomy (NCBI): domain Eukaryota; kingdom Metazoa; phylum Echinodermata; class Echinoidea; order Camarodonta; family Echinometridae; genus Heliocidaris; species Heliocidaris tuberculata. The sequence goes on from CM046842.1 coordinate 21,656,025, forward strand.
CGCTCCTTCCCAAAATTGTAAAACGAAATCGCCGTCCGTGGCAAGGATGTTATTGTAGGCTGAAGACACATCAAAGCTCTACATTACTTGTGAATTCATTTTTTCCCCCATTTTTTTTATATTTTGTTTATTTTCCTTCTTTATTACAGTTTGCCTATATGCTAGTCATCTGCGTCTATTCTACGGCTCTATTAGGAGTTACTGTCATCGACTTTGTCAATCTACCTATCTGTAAGTAATTCATTTGAAAAGTAAATACAAAATTACCAAAAAATTACAACATATTGAATTATATATGACATATTCATAATATTTATATATATCATATAACAGATCATATATATATATATATATATAAGTTCCTTCAAAGTTCCCTCCATTTATGAAATTTTTTGGAAAGGTTGAAAAAAATATGTCTCCGCCGGGAATCGAACCCGGGTCACTGGCTTAGAACGCCAATTTCAAAAAGGGAGGACAGCTCTTGGAAACTTTGTTTTAAGCTATGAAACCATTATTCTCTCATTTCCATTGCCAAAGCTGTTGTATATGTTATTTCCTTACATATATATATATATATATATATATATATATATATATATATATATATATACATATATATATATATATATATATACATATATATATATATATATATTTATATAATTTTTTAAAATAATATTTATAATGTGGCATTATAGCAACGTGATGACTGATGAGCTGATGTGATAATTGATTCTGAAAATAAGTAAGATACCGGTTTATCAAACAAAATCTTTTTTTTTAATTCCAAGGGCCAGGCTATCCCAGTTTGCTATGTTCAATGTTTTAAAAATGCATGTAGGAAATCATCAGGGGTGGCGATTTCTAGTCACGGCCGGGAGGGAGGGGGGGGGGTCTGTTAAGGTTGTCCCCCACCCCACCCCCCCTTTAATAGGGTGCTTCAGCCTCAATACTCATTATTAGCATTTTTTTTTTTTTATTCTTCAAAATTTCCGGGTGGCGATCCCCCCAGAAAAATTTACGGGAACTACCAGACCGTTTATCAAAAGCCTTTTGGAGAGCTAGATTCCGGGAAATAAAGAACTATATCGGGTTTCTCTTTAGTAGCTAATATGTTAAAGTGGATTTTGCCTCCATTTATTCTCAGCCCCAGAAGTTCAGCGAATAGATCAAGTTCTATTTGTTGTTTTTTTTAGATAATATAAAAATATATTTATAATAAACCCAAATAAAATGCGTGTAACATTTTTTTAAACAAAGTGGGTTTTATCGTCCTGATTGTTTTGTTACCATTATCATTATGATTACAGGGAAATCTTCTTTTCATAATCACTGTATTACATGTCTTTTATTCAGTTCTGAATAGAAGAACCGGTACATACTCAGTTTACATGTTTGAAAACAGAAATTTATTTCCAAAGGAAACTGGAACTCCAGGATGAGCAAAAGCTTGACGCCCTGTGCTCTCTTACAATTAAATACGATCTTAATAAAGGGGGGGGGGGGGGGTTCTAGTGATGCAGAACGGCAAGGAGAAAGGGAGAATGGTGTACAGAGACTTAAGAGAAAGAGAGAGAGAGAGAGAGAGATGGGGGAGTTGAATTAATGAAAAAGGATATAAAGATTAGTGATTGCTGCACCTAATAATTGATAATAATTGATGATAATTAATAATGCATTGGTATTACATTGAAATGCAAGCTCTGAATATTCATATTTGGCCAAGGGTAGGGAAATCCATGTGTCAAGACCAGTATGAATATTTCATATAAAGTATGAATATGCGTAGCTACTATTTAGTAATAAATATATGAGAAAATAGAAAACTTGATTTTAATGGTGACTTCCAGCCCGTCTCCCCTTGAAAGAAAAGTGTACATTGTGTCCTCTTTTTATATATTGTACCTCCCCCCCCCCTTTTTTTTGTAGAACTGATAACACTTTTCTTCTTTATTTTTTTGCTTGTCAGAAAATTGTGAAGGAAAAAGAGACCCCAAAATGTGTAATGAACTTCTCTCCCCCCCCCCCCTTATTTATTTTTTATTTTCATTTTTTTTTTTGGGGGGGGGGTGGCCTTGTCAGAGAATATTGGAGGAAAAGTGGACCCAAACATTTGTATGACCTTTTTTCTTTTTTTCTTTTTTGCTTGACAGAAAATGTTCGGAGATTTGTGCCCCCCCCCCTTTTTTATATATAAAATCCTGGAGCCGCCCCTGCCTAGTTTTTTTTGGTTTGTTTTTCGTCATTGCTCTGAAGCCCAGCTCATACGAGGTGTCATTTCGATTACCTAAGCTATTCGAGCTCTTCAAAGGAATTAAGCCACACGCAAGTTATTGAAAGTATTGTTTGCACTCTTCAATTTACAGTCACTTTTTTTAACCCTTTCATGACAGGAATTATTTAAAGGCTAAATTGATCACATTTTGTTCTTCAAATTGGCAACAATAATATTTTTCTTTTAGTGCTACATGGTTCTAACAAAAAGCAATGTCTTTGAAAACAATATACATCATTAGAAACTTAGTCGAAAAGTTGAAAAAATTGCCAATTTTGATAAAAAATAGTGATTTTGAACCTCTCAATGTGTTGCCAATTTAAGGATTTTGAAGCTTATTCTCCTTTTTAAAATTCCTGGCATCAAACGCAATATGGTCATGCCACGAAAATGGACACAATGTGTGTAGAAATTTTTGCTTTTTCTACTCCTGCATCTGGTATATTTTTTAGAGCTCTGAATCAAAAGTTATTGAGCCAAACCACAAAATGTGGTCAATTGTCTTGAAAGGGTTAAACGATATCACTCTTTCATGACGAGCAAAATACCGGACAAGTCACTGACGCGGTCCTAACGTCAGCAAATGACGTCCAGTGTGAGCCGGACTTAATAAGTCGCACAATTATATAATTGAAGCATAGTAAATATACAAGGACAATAGACTTCTCTGATATCATATGCTAATGATGGTTATTTTACCCATTCTGTTCTTAAAGTTGAAATTCTTTCCGTGTGGAGTGAGCGATCCGTCGTCCGGGTCCCATATAAGCCGAATGCAGCCCGATGGACGAGAGATACCATCCAGAAAGACCCGAGGAACGGTCCGAACATCTTCGAACGAGCTCGGCCCTGGACTATTTTATCTTCTACCAATGCTGCTTACCTCGACTTTTGCGACAACTGGTTGGAGAGCTTGAAACGATGCGGCATTACGCATCACATCACGATTTTCGCCGAAGACGACATATCGTACTATTACCTCCGCAATCGTACAGATGTCGACATATCGGTGAGGCGCCCTCCCACGACGAACATACCATCTACGTTCCTCGAGTTCGGAACTAACGAATACATCACAATGATAAACCGGAGGCCGAGGTACATTCGTTCTTTTCTCGAGCAAGGAATCGACGTCTTGTTTTCAGATTTAGACACAGTCTGGAAGGAAAACCCCCTTCTGTATTGCCCTGAAGGATATGATTTGCACGTTGTGGAAGATATGCATAAAGAATACGTTTACATTATCCCTCCTGATTGGTTGGAAATCAATATGGGGTTTGCATACTTCAGCTCCACGAACGCCACGCTCGAAGTTGTCCGAAAATGGGATGCAATGCTCACCGAGTTCCCGAAGTCACCCGATCAGGATCTTCTCAATGTGCTTCTAGAGAAGAAGTACGTCCGCGACAAGCTTAAGATTCACGTGATGGATTACCGAAGATTTCCAAACGGCTGGCAATACTTCAGTGACAAATGGCGAGAAAAACATTTCGATATTCAGCCGGTCGTAGTGCACAATGATTATTTACACGGGCATGATCCTAAAGTTGATCGATTTAAGCGGACCGGTCTGTGGTATGTGTGAAATTTACGTTGTTGTTGGTACGTGTTATGATAGCAATCAGTCAAGTTTCACTATTATCACCAACAAAATGTCATTTATTATATCATGATGGTTTGACTTATCTCTTTTGTTTTCTTTTTTTTTTACTTTGTTGTTGTTGTTGTAAGTATTGTTATATTAAAAAAAGAAATAAAGTATCATGCCAGTTTACCAAATGCTGCCCGTTCTAAATTGGAACCGTCTTGACAAACCTGCACATGTATTGTCCGAAGGTTTCTCAGAAACAGGTTTTCTATGTCTCTCCAATGCAGACAGGGGGCTCCCTTTGGGATACCTCAATATCTTGAAATTGATAAAACCAGTCTTGGTTTGAAATTTAAAAAAAAAATCATTTCCGAGGAAATTGGTTTCGCGCGACTTTGCTTATTTATCAAAAGAGTAAATAATATTCAATAATAACAGGTGCAATGACTTTATATATCTCCCTTCTTTTTATTTTTCAGGTGTATCTTTTTATTTTTCAAATGCTTAATATATTACAAAGAAAAAAATGACTTGTTACATTCAAAGGGATAAAAGGAGCATTTATCAAAGGTAAGGTGAGGGATGAGGTGTAATTATCAAAATGGGCACTTATAAGTATATGGAGCGGGAACTCATTCGAAAGAAAAATGGAGGTACTTATCTGAAGTTAAAGGGAAAAGTAGGGACATTGTGCCCACATGCATCCCCCGGAGCGGTGCTTCTGACCGAATAGATGATTGTCATTTCATCATTCTTCTATGTTTATTTGGGTGATGATGACACAGGTCATCATCCTCGATAAATATTGGGGGTGATATATTTCGTAGTCGAGTGGTTTAATCACTTGACTGGGAATGCAAAGGTCGTGGGTTCAAACCTCGGCATGGCACTTATGCCCTTGAGCAAGGCATTTTATCTACATTGCTCCTCTCCACCCAGGTGTTAAATGGGTACCCGGTAGGATGCGAACGTCATTATGGTTGGTTGGATTCAAGCGACTGGCTGGAATACTCCCCAGAGGAGTGGAGAATGTGCACTGTAAATGCGCAGAATCGCAACTCAATCCTGTGACCGGGGTAATAATGCTGTAAGCGCTTTGGTCGGTTACATTGTAACTGGTAAGGCGCTATATAAGAAACAGCTATTATTATTATTATTATTATTACCATTATTATTATTATTATTATTATTATTGATATAATAATAAGAATAATAATATTATTATTATTATTATTGTTAGTATTATTATTATTATTATTATTATTGTTATTATAATTATAATTATTATTATTATTATTATTATTATTATTATTATTATTATTATTATTATTATTATTATTATTATTATTATTATTATTGTTATTATTATTATTATCATCATCATTATCATTATTTCCCCCACCACATTCGATTTAGGTGACTATATTTTCATTTCAATTTTAAAAATATTTTAGTAATACTAATAACATGAGTGTGGCGAAATTGCATTATAGTGGAAAATTACCTACTGAACCCTCTAAATCGAGAATAATCACATTTACACTTTTAATCTAAATAATTTTTCTGCAGTATGGCTTTGAAAAAATCATCTCAAAATATATTTTGTGATGGTAACACAGGCCAACCCCCACTTCAATTTTTTTTTTTTTAATAATACATCCATATCCCTCCCAGATCAACACCCATGTTGTATAATTTGAAGTAGATGGTTTTAACTTTCTAGTAGTGTAAAAATATATCGGGAAAAAAATCAGAAGTAGATTGTAGATAAATATTAGTAAATTGATATGAATATATGATGGGGAGCCCTATGTCTGCGCACCTAAGATTTTGACCTGAAATGAACAAGAATTTCTATAATATTCCTCTGAATCTTAATTTATATTCTAAAGAGCAAGTTTGCAAAAAATCTAATCAAAATTACAGCAAAAAACAATGCTATTTTCACAAGAAACGGCGGCCGTGTCATTTCAACTTAAAAAAAACAAATAGTGCCCATGTCTGCGACTCTGCGTACTCATTCATTTCATAAGCAGTTCGGGAGTTTTGACGTAAAAGACACGATATTGAGAACTCAGAATAAGATTTCTGAAATAAGACCCTTTTTCAATATTTTGACTCGTTTTTTGCGTTAGATTTGGGGATCCTCACAATTTCGATGAATGTCTGAGTTTCATTCTCCTTTAACTTTGCTCCACACTGTGAAATACCATGCCCGTAGACATATAAAACATCTGGATACAGGTAGGATGTATAATGAGACGTTGAATGTTTGGAAACACATTGAGACCTTTTCAGTTGATCTCTTCTTTGTTAAATGTCAAAATGAGGGTTCTAATTGGGTAGTATTCTGGATGTTGATTTGCTACGTTTTCACTTTCATTGTTCTGTTTCTTTTTCTTCATCATTCTTTTTCCTCCAACTACTTTTAGGGATTTCAACTCTTGTTCTAACTCCGGGGGCCCGTTGCACAAAACTTGCGTTTAATCGCAACTCCTAAAAATCAAACGCAAGTCCTTAATGCGTACTTCTGTTTGGCTGAAAATAAAGTTGCGTTTGATTTTCTTGAGTTGCGATCAAACGCAAGTTTTGTGCAACAGGCCTCTGTTCGGTCATATCTACGGGGACTCCTGAAATAACCCCTTCCACAACAAGGGCCTTTTCCTTGAATTTTCACAGGAATGTTACCAGTTGATTGGATTTCATTCAGGTTTCTGAGTCGTTTCTCCAATTTTTTGTTGTGAAATTGGCGGGAAACTTGCGTTTGTGTTAGAGGGTGCCGTATAAAGCCCAAATTTTATTTGCTAACCTTAGTCGGTATTCCAATATCAAAATTATTCCAATACTAATGAGCAGACCCAATAATATCCAATGGAGCCAACTTCCCCAAAAAAAGTTATATATGTCCAATATGAAATATGAAATTTTAATCCAAAATCAACCGGATAGAGAGAGCCTGGGAAAAACACGTCTGCCCAGCGCCTAGCACCCTCTATCGATCGTTAAGTATAATTGCCATTTATATAGCGCTCATATCCGTCACGCTATGACGCTCATAGTGTTTAGACGTTATTAACCTGGTTAAAGCATGCATCATCTCTTTTCTTTGGCGCGAATGATAGACAAATTTTATAAACGTTAAGAAACATTACTTGTAAGTTGTTTTTTTTTTCTAGCTAAAGGGGCCAGGGGAATCGATTTGCCCCCCCCCCCTCCCCCACTGGAATGATTGGGGAAAAGGAGGTAGTTCGCCATATACACATAGGCGCCGGAAGCCCCCCCCCCCCCCCCCCCACTTTTTGTGAAGGTTTTGTTTCTATTCATTATAGTTACCTTTATGATTTTTTTTTTTTTTTTTTTAGTAGCGCCTGTCATTATCTGATTCTATAGGGTTACATGAATGAGGGAAAATTTGAAAAATTTCGCGCTGAGCGCCAGATGAATTTGAAGTCCAATTCCGTATGAAAGATCTATATCATGATATTATTCCTCATATTTACAGAACTATTTGTTTACGGGGCTTGGTCAATGACGGCCGCATTCTATCTCAGTTAAAGAGATGACTGTGCCAGAGCAATCAAGACCTTCCAAAATTGCCATTTTTGCCGTACTAAGATTTGCGTTTTCTCATGAACAAAATATGACATATTTGAATGTATTATGAGTGATTTAAGCCTTTCAAGACAATTGACAACTTTCTTTTTTTTCGTTTTGCTCTATAACTTTTGATTTAAAATATACCACATGCATGAGTAAAAAGAGCAAACATTTCTGCTCATTCTATGTCCAATTTTGTTTCACGACCATATTGCGTTTGATGCCAAGAATTTTAAAAACGAGAATAAGCTTTAAATCCTTAAATTGTCAACACATTGAGAGGTTCAAAATTGCTAACCTTGTATTTTGTTCTAAACAACATTACAACTTATTAGAACCATGTAGCACTAACAGAAAAATATTATTGTTGCCAATTTGAAGAAAAAAATGTGATCAATTTAGCCCTTAAATAATTCCTGTCCTGAAGGGGTTAAACCTGTGATGAATTTTACAGTGTTTGATGGAAAAGAACTTCATAATAAATGAAAACATCAATGAACAAAAGGTTCAGGCGTGTGAAGTAAAGCTGAATATTACTGTTGTTAGAGGGCAAGCCAAAGATATTTTGGCCCATACATTACCGACCACATCTAAAATTTTGGGGTAACCTCGCTAGTCATAAGGACCGCTATTCATAAGGACAACTTATTCATAAGGACCGCTATCCATAACGCGTGACTAAATGAATAGCGGTTTTGTATGAATAGCGGCCCTTCTACATAGCGAGCAAATCATAGACAAATTACCTCGCTATTCATGAGGACTTCCGCTCATAAGGACCACTATTCATAACTATTCATAAGGACCGCTACTCATAACGCGTGTTAAATGAATAGCGGTTTTCTATGAATAGCGGTCCTTATGAAGAGCGAGTGGACCCTAAAATTTCAGTATATCTCACGTCTGTATCAAACTATTAGCCATTTTAGAGATTGGATTAGACAAAACATTAAGTAAAATGATATCTTTATGTAATTCTATGTTAACAATAACGTAATACAATTTCATAATAGTTTGTAATATTGAACTTTCCTTAAATATTGGCTGTCACGTTGGAAAATGCAAGGGAAATAGTTTTTATCTTTTATAAAATTTTTTTTCACTGAACAAGGAAAACAAATAAAGTGAAATGTACGTTATTATGTAAGTTGTAGAGAGTAGTGTATATAGACAGATAGAAAGAGGGAGAGAGAGAGAGAGAGAGTGAGAGAGAGAGACATCGGTGGTTGAGTGATTAATATGGAAATTTTACACGGTGTCCCACTTAGGGCTTTATGTGTTGAGTCTGATCGGTTCGTTACTGACGGACATTTGACAAATTTTGGAAGTTTGAAGGATTGTAAAAAAATAAGTAACGAAATGTATACAGCTGTTTTATTATTCTTTGTGAAGGGCAGTGGCGCAAATCCATTTTGAAATTCGGGGGGGGGGTCACCACATGATTTTGTACCTGTCCAAAATGTCTGAAAATCTTTTCTGACAACCCCCCCCCCCCCCAAAAAAAAAAAAAAAAAAAAAAAAAAAAAAAAGGTTATCACATTTTTGAGCATCTAGTTTTCCTCCAAAATTCTCTGACAAAAAAAAAAGTTATTCAAAAAGGTGGGGGGGGGGGGGGGCATTCGCCTATCTTCCAAAAGGTGGAGGGGGGGGGGACATGTCCCCCTGTCCCCCCCCCCCCATGGATTTGCGCATTTCTGGAGGGTACCAATGAAGGTGTTAAATGATAATAAAATTTGGTTGCCATGGTTACCTAATAAAAATAGACATACATAAAATATTCAGTTTCACGGACGGACAAGATAGAAATGAGTTTCTTGACTTATTGGTAGTTTATTGGTAGTCTAAACAAATTGTCACTGACAATTTTTTTTTCCGGAAAATGTTAGTCAAGTAAACTGACTTCCCTGTCGTATATACATAGAATTTTAAAGCAAGCTGTAACTTTTGCTAGAGGTCCGAAAACTTTTTGTCACCCACGGACATTTGGGCGTCACGGCGGACATTAACTTAAAAACTGCAAGTGTTCCTATCTAAAATCACGCATACGTACTACTTGCTTTCTATTTTTGTTCAAAATTTATTTTATTTCACTATTAATTTTCATTTTAAACAAAAATTTAGCTTGGAAAACTAAGTTTTTGATTGGAATCTATGTCAAAAGTGGATGCTTGGTGTTTGATCTATAATTATTTGCTAACAAAACTTAAGAAAGTTTGGAGAGTGTTAAACTAGGACCAAATAAATCTTTCTAGAAAATGTCAGTCCGTGACTCTAGTGTTCAACACCCCTGTTCGAAAAATGGACTATCCATTGACTTTCCGGACCTTGTCAATTAAACAAACGTGAAGTTTAGTACATTTAGATATCAATGAAAAACCTGAAAGTGATTTCATCATAAAACTCTAAAAAATAAAATGTTCACCCCAGTGCTCACTCTTAAACGATCAGGCTCTGTTGTCTCGGCTTATGTATTGTTTGGAAGGGTTAATGCCTGTCAGTGAAAAGATAAAGTGGATGGCATTACACCTGTTCTAAAAACTTAAATAATCAGTGATTTTTAAAAAGATTTTGTTTGTTTCTTTCTTTTATGTTCTTGTTTGCTTTTGTTTTTTGTTCTTGTTGTTTTGGGGTTTTCTTCTGTACCAGTGTATCGAAGGTGGTGTACTGGGATAGCAGTGTTTGAGGCCACACCCGATAAAGTCAGTGGTCTTGGTGTGCAGAGGTGAAGCAGCCTGCTCAAGACATGTAGCTTACAGGTTGTCTTGTACTTTTGTATGTGGTGAGAAGCTGAGAACGATGTTAGTTGCCGTTTGACAATTAGTTTCAGATTAGCTTAAAGTGCCGATACTACAATGTATGTTTGTAGCTGTAAATTTTCTGAAGTGTAGTTTTGCTTTAAATGATAACATTGAGATACGAGAAAAGTATGCAAAGTTTTGTTTTATTGTTTTATACCAAATGAAGTATGTGAAAGAGAAATTATGTTTTTATATGGATGTAATCCTATGCTTGTAGATGTTATGAATGAAGAAGAAAAATTCTTGTCATGTTGTTCTGATAATACCTATGAGAAGAACATATAGTAGAGAAGTGTTTGTGCCTGAACCCTTTATATTTTTAGATGGTACATTTATGTTGGGAGAGGGTCAACTGATGTTCCTACCAGAAGCAAGATAGAGCGAATAGACACATGATGCACAGTTCACCGAAAACTCGACGTCTCCAGAGAAAAAAACAACAACCGCAAATAGACAGTATAGTGAGCTGTAATTGTGACGACAATATGGAGACACTATTCTGAAAACTGTTATAAGTGACAAATCGGTTCGATGTACTCACGAGACAAGTCTGAAAGAAAATGTCAAAGGTGTAAACAAAGACAATCATATTGACTATTCTGAGATTCAGTGTGGATATTTCAGATCCGCTGATATATTATTGAGGTATACGTTGTAAGATGAGTTCAAAATTGTTTTAACCAGATGTTGATTGAAATGTCATTTAATGATGAAATAAGTGGACAGTTCAGGTCTGCTTTTTAGACAAGAAATTAGTTGTGGATTTCATTGAGAAAGTCTAGTGAAACATAGAGATTTGGTATTTGGATAAACAGATATTACAGGTCTGTACCAAGACTGTAAGATAATTTGCAGATGCATTATAATTATATACAGTCAGACAAGGCAGGTCTACTTATATTGGATAATGTACTTCTGATATAGATTAAATAGAGTGATTCGATACCTATTACAATTGTGGTGAACATTTATATCTGGCCAGACAAGCCAAAGAAATCAAACTCACTTTTGGAGTGTCAATGTTGTTTTAAAGTTTTAACTTTTGCAAACCATTCTATAGAGGGTATTCATTTGGATGCAAGCTCTATCCCTTTTTCATTAGAAATTGGAACTTTTTTTTTATAATAAAACTTGATTATAATTATGAGTATCGTGAATGGCATGTGTATGTTTTTCCTTGTTTGAGTACTACCTTGTCACATTGGCTTTAGTGTTAGATTGTAGCCCTGTAATTTGCATGCTCTTTACATTATTAAGGACTATTTCAATAATCTCAATGGCAGTCATTAAGCAACACTTTCTTTGATATAAAGTGGCCTTCTTTGTGAAAAAATAAAATTAAAAACATTTTCAAAATTAAAAAAAAAACATTGAAAAATAGCAATGCATAGATGAATGCAGTGACCTTGGTGTAATAGTTCAAAAGTGTCGTGGCCTTGACCAGGATAGACCTGTTCACAAATACATTCAAATTTTAAGTATATTTTTAAAACAGAGGTTGTTCTTTGCAACCTGAAAGCTTGTCAGCACCATTCTCAGTCACGTGTGTGACCAAAATCCTGAACAATAGTTCCTTTAAACCTAATTTTCGAGTATTTGTCCTGTAGTAGAAGTCTCTCATTTTGGATATTTGAATAACAATCTTACCCCCAATAGATGGAGGGTAAATATTTTAAATGAGAGTACATCATTTTCTTCCAGGGGTCAACATTAGGTCGGTCACGTGTGTGACCTCGCACGAAACGGGGTCTTACTTGTTGCTATTCAAGCCTACTTTTCTCGTATTTCCCTTGGAATGCAAGTTTCCACTTTTCAATACTGTATGGTGGGATTGCTCTGAACAGTTTGACTGCAATTTTCCATAAATTAGTGAGAGTTCTTTTCTTTAAGAGGTGAAAATTGGGTCGGTCACGTGTGTGACCACTCAAAAAAGGGCATTTTTAAATGTCTCGATAAAAACATTATGGTTGGGTAATGACTTTTGCTTGTCAAGAAAAAGGAAACCTTTTTCATGTAAGAAACTAGTAATATAAAAAAAAACAATAAAATGTAGTCTGATTTTCCGGCAATGAGGCAAAATTCGATGGTCACGTGTGTGACTGAAAGTTTCATTTTTCAAAGAATGGCCCGTCAGAGGCTTGTCAGACATAGCAAAAAGTAATGCTGCAAACCGGATTCCAAGTATTGTAGTCCATCAAATTAACACATTGTCTGCGGGAACCGGGTTGTCCCTGTATTAAGCCTATGGGAATCAGTGAATTTGGTAGTCAACGGGTTAATAACAGGTCATTGGAATACCTCGTTACTAGGTCCCCAGGAAAGAAACATCCATAAATTTGAATAAGTGTGTGAACAGGTCTATTCACGGATGTATTTTAAGTCTACTTTCATGTAAAAGTTGTTAGATGTCGGCCTACACTTATTTTGTCTACTTTGTATATTTGCCTTGGATGCAAAGACTTTTGAAGAAGAAAAAAATCACAATAAGGTGATTTCAATAGACTTGTGTATCACCATTTGAATAGACCGATTTTGTAATGTATTCAAATTTATGCACATTTCTTCTCTGAGCACCTAGTGACGAGCTATTCCATTAACCTGCTTTTTTATAAATGAGCCTCAATGCTTGGAATCCAGTTTGCATACATTACTTGTTGCTATGTCCGGCAAGCCTCGGGCAAGCTTTCAGGTTGTCAAGAACAACCTTTGTTTGAAAGGTAGGCATAAAATTTGAATACATTACCAAACCGGTCTATTGTACCAAAACGGGGCAGTAGAATAGAGCAGTAGGATCTTAGCGTGCATAGATGTGGACTTTCCTACAACAATGTCCAATGATAAGTGTGTCTAAAAGTTTTGTATTCCCACGGTTATATTCGCTTTCATTTATTTGTACCTGATATATTTTTATATGACTTGTTATTCTTTTTAATTCTGTTTTTTATGATTATGTTGTGTTCTTTTTTTTAAATTATTATTATTTACTTTTTGATTGTTAATAGTTAGTAAGTCTTTTTACTTTTATATCAAGCAATCTAATCTGGACTGTATGTATAATTTCATAGCAATTCATGAAATTCTTGAATGGGATATCTCTTTCTTTCAGTAATCCCTTGGTAAAAATGATATTTTGCGATGCTTGATCATTTCTTTTATAACGGCAATCTAATTCTGCTCATCGAATTAAGATCTGTTTATGTTACTGAGAAATTTTAAGTTAGTTATTTTTATTTCAGCAATTCTACACAGGACTTTTGTATCACTATGTTTATGTTTTGTTTGCTATGTCATACTTTTTTCGGTAGACATAAAAAAAATTTTTTTAAATGTAGCCGATTGCTGCTATTTCATGCGTTTTTAGGTAGACATAAAATAAAAAAAGACAAATTACAAAAAATGTAGCCGATTACTGTAATTTGTTTCTTTAATTGTTGTTTGTTTGTTAATGTTAAATTATCTTACGATATCTATCGATTCAAAGGAAATGCATGATTTTACACATCAAAACAAATCCATATAATTTGGAAATAGAAATCACATTTAAAATGAATATATCTTAGGATCTTTTCAAAATTAATGCAAGATGGGCTCAATGACAACATAAGTGAGTCATGATAAAAATTACCCCGTGCATAAAATGCAATATTTAAATACTTAGCATGCTAAAGGAAGTCAACAAATAGGAGACTTAGTGGGAACAAATCTACATTAATTTTTACAAAGTTGGGTATCCTGTAAAAAGATAAAGTTGAGTTCTGGGGAGCGTTTCATCAAGTGTCTTGTCAGTGATTTTTACCGACAAATTTGCTCTCAGCCAATCAGATGCAAGGATTTCAGTAGCTTATAACAGTTGTCGGTGAAAATCACTGACAAAACACTTGATGAAACGCTCCCCTGGCCATGTGATACCACTGTGAAAGAAATTGCCTGAATGCCATTGGGAAAGGTAAATGATATAGTATACATAAAAATTGATGTATACTGTGAGGTTTTGTAATCATAGGAATGGTAAGAACTTGACTAAGTCTTTCCGAGAGTCACATGCACTTGACACAGAAAGGAGCGTATGCGACTATACACTAATAAGCAGCATGAATTTTTCTCCAAAATTTTCTGCTATTTCTTGTCATATCGAATATAAGGACAAATGAAGAGAAATGATTTTCCTTAACATCACTGCTATGATGCAAAAGAATGTGAAAACTTACTTTTCAGATTTTTCTAAAACTCAACCTCAGGGGCGGCGCCAGGGTATTTTGATAGGAGGGGCAAGACGACCTAAAGATGACGTCATATTTTTTCTCCATTAAATAACAGGGGTAATATAGAGTTATATGTTTAAGACCTCTCTTTTTAATACTCCTCTTTCTTCTTTCTTCCCTTTTCTTCCTCCTTTTCTTCTTTCTTCTTCTTTTTTTTTCTTTTTTCACTACTTGAAAAATCATAGGGGGGCGGTCGCCCCCTCTGCCCCCCCTGTAGCGCCGCCCCTGCTCAACCTTCTCTTTAAAAGCAATATAATAGATTTATAATCCAAAGGTAAATACTCTGAAAATTCCAGTGAAAATCACTCCTAAATCTACAAGCATGCCAAGGTAATCTAGTATAACAGAATGCTCCAAACAGCTATACTGAAATGAATTCCTACAATATTCGATGTTTGAATTATTAAGGAGTGGTCCAGCGGACTTCACACCTATGGAAGGGAAAATGAGGATTTAAATACTCAGTTTATCTTGGAAAGCATTACAATAATAATTGTTTACCCAGGGAAGCAACATCAGCATCAATACTGTTCTTCGTGAGGGCCCTGCAATTATTATGACCCCAGCAATTGTCAGGTACTCATTTACACCTGGGCAGAGAGGGGCAACCGTGGGTAAAACTTCTTGTCCAATGATGTAAGCACCTGGCGAGGATCGAACCCACTACCTCTCGTATGAGAGTCAAGAGCCTTCACCATTATACCACAGTGCTCGGTAAAACTAATTCTACAAGTCATTCGGCAATTTTAGGTAAATTCAATCCTACTGACGTGATACTGGTGCTTATTTGTTACCATGGCAGCATTGATTGTTCTCTCAATAGCCCCACATAGTTTTCCGATTATTAATGTTAAATATACAATCTGATTGCAGTAAATTAGTTTCAGATCATCTAAAAGAATAATTGTCATGATTTCCAGGGATATCATTTTGGTTGGGTTATAACATGGTTATGGATTTCTTAAGCTCTTATACCTACATGCATGCAATATGTTAAATCGGAGACCTTGCTTATTGAGGGTGGGAGCTTCCACCTTCTCCCAGATCGCTTCTTTAACACCACGTTCAAACCACCTAGCTTCTCGATCCAAAATGATGACTTCTTTGTTCTGGAAAGAGTGTCCCGTCGAGTTAAGATGTGAAAATACAGCTGAATCAGGAATTGTAATACATCCACTAGATTTGCGGTGTTGGTACATCCGTGCTTTCAGTGTCTGCTGGGTTTCACCGACGTAGAATTATTGACACTCTTTTTTGGTCACATCTAATTCCATAGACAACGTTGCGTTTCTTGCCTTTGGCCGGAGCCTTCGGAAAGTTAGCAGCCGTCTATCCCGTTCCAATTTTCCCGCTGAAAGTTCATGTGTACTTCATGGTTCAACGAACAGACGTGAACGACAAGACGAGGTCCCCAAGAACGGGATTCAGAACGCCTGAAGAAGCCAGAAGTAACTGGTGAAACGTTGCGAAGAAACAGCTATAGTGAGTAGCTTATGTCCAGTATTTGGTTTATAATACCAATAATATTTAGCATTACTGGATGAATCATAACATTTTCGGAACCTACCTAATTTAGTTTCTGAACAATAATATGAATACTCAACATAGGAATTTGATGCGATGTCAGCCTTATATACGGAATAAAGGCCAAATCAGTTTCAAATCATGGACAATCGCAGGACTGCTTTGACGTCACTACGACTTTGCCTTTGCTTTCCTTCCTACTAGAAGGATCGTAATATGCCGTAATTTCGATTTTTCTATTTAGATTTAAATGACTATTCAGAACGTCAATTAAACGTATTTTATGTGTTAAAACGTGGATATCTAATGCTATTACATTTTATTCCAAAATCAGATCGCAGACTGATCGTATAATGTGCGGTGGGCTTTAGAGGCATCTTCGTAATAGACTTTCTTTTGTCTGGGGTTCAGTCAAGCCTTCACTAAGGCTATCATCGTTTTCACCATGGCTTCCTTCAAATTCTTCATTTTCAGATGTTGGGTGATCACACAAATCTGTTGTCAGAGCAAAATGTTTTCATATGATTTTATGTAGATTAGGCATGATGCTCGACAGTTCAATTTCGATGAAATCAAATTCAGTTGATACCTTCTGTTGTTGAATATAAGATAGATGAAGATGAAATATAGCCAAATTCACACTGGACTTAGTAGTGCATTTAGGCAACTTATATTTGAAGTTTGTACAATGTGAAAAATAACTGTAAAACTACATTTTGGGGGGCCTTGAAATTACAAGTTATTGTCGTTATTTCAATTTTACAATTTTTTCCCTGTAATCAACAGCAAATTTGTTGGTTTACCGGAAATCAGCATATATTTACAATAGCCCGACGTAAAACACTTAAAAAAACCATTTTCTCATATTTTAACAATTTACCCTGTTAAATTACAAATCGTTTCCGTGGTTCCGTTTTAATATACATAGATTTTCCTGTTAGAAAGTAAAGTTTTTACTATTTAACAAAAATATGATTTTATGCTAACAGTTTCATTGTTTTTCCTACCCAAGTCTGTGAGAAAAACACAATCGCCAGTATTCTGAACTCCGGTTTAACCTGTTATTTTACAAGTACTGTGGGAAAAAACGGGCATTCCCGGCATCCTGACTGCCACGAAATTTCCCGTGAAAAAAAACCCGGCAATATAAGTGTGTGTCCAGGTATGCCTTTACATGAGTTCATCTTTAGTTGCCTAGGCTTTTTAAAGGGCAATCCAACCCTGGTAATAAGATGATTTGTGTGAAAGCAGAAAAATAAGAAAAAGGGGATGGTGAAAGTTTGAAAGAAATCGGACAAGGACTACGAAAGTTATGGATGTTTGAAAAATGAGATCACTACATCTATGCGAATCTCAAATTGGCAATTTCGTGAGTCAATTGTGACATTTTTGTGGACAACTCTCCCATTTGTCGTACACAAAAATATCATTAATTTGCGGTTTTCTTCGAGGTGCTTTTACCTCGGGGCTGTACTCAAAATACATAGGAGATAGCATATTGTTATAGGTCCTCATTAACGAAAAGATCGTACTGAGTAATGCATTTTGAAAAATGGTGACATTTTAGTCATTTTGTGTGTTAGAGCGAATGGGCGAGTTGTCCACAGCTACATCACAGTGACATTACCTATTCGGCCAATTTGAAATTCCCATATGCATAGTGATTACAAATTTCAAAAATTCATAATTTTCTTATTGCTTGTCCGATTTCGTTCACACTTTCACCAATCTGCTTCTCTGATTTTCCCTCTTTCTTTCAAAGCAACTTGCTATTAAGGTTGGATTTCCCTTTAGACAGTCCTAGTTATGTAGAATAAAACTGTTATCGTTGATAAGTATAATAGTATAGAGCTATCTCACCATTTCCTTGCATATCAGGATAAGCATTATTCCGTGCACATATTGGACTATGATGCTTCCGATGGAATATGGTCACACATGCAAAAGAGCCCAGTTCTCGGCACGAGATTTACTCAAATTCACTCCTGATTATATAGTATATCTGCTCCATCATATATATTATGTTTCGAGTCCAAGCAAATACGATAAATATTTTGATGAATATAAGACGCAAAACAGAAGAGCGGGAGTTGCAAATAGCGAATAGTACTTAATATATTAAAAGGTTGGCCGATTATAATGATAATGGTAATTCATGTTCTAATGATTCGTATTATTTCAGTTTTTGTCTAACATTTTCTAGTGCCTTGTGGCAAAGCAGAAAGAGCAGTGAAAATATTAAAGCCACATAATTTGGGCTGAAAGAAGTTACGCCTGTATGTGACGCACAAACACCAATGAGCACATTCACACTGAATATTTAAATCATGACACTCTTCTTAAATGAGAAGAGTTCAGGTTGACTTGTGACAGAGCCTGTAAACAGTTTGGAACCAAATATCAAACCGAGGACTTGATGAACGTCAGGTGATCACAGTTCAGCTAATAGGATACGCTCTTACAAATACTACACCACCAAAACTGTTGTCTTTGTAGAGGTAAATAGTAACCAGGCATATTTGTGATAAGGCTGTAACGTCATTTTTAATGTTTATTAGATTTTGTTTTAATTGATATCCTAAGTATCCCATTTTTCCCCTCATGCTACTGAGTTCCTCATGTATTATGCGAAAGTTCCATCAAGTTAACATGTCGTGCATTATATGCGTTATAAGATTTTGCTCTTAGAAATACCAGGGCATTGTCTAAATATAGAGTTGCGATCGATTCAGATCGATCACAACTCCTACACAACAGTTGCGATTGATTCGAATTAATCGCAAGTCTCTCCGGGGCCCAGGAGTATCGATACATTGGATAAGTGTATGTATAGGGCCTCAGACATTTGAAATGCAAATAAAATCGCAATGAACGAATGAGAGTAAACGAAAAGAATAGATTCTTCCTGAAAATAATACGTAAATCCTAGCCTAGGGTACAAAGGTTGCGTTTGTAGACGCAAAAAATACAAACAATAGGCTTTCTCAACAGAGGTACCTTCAATACATATATCAATACAGAAAGGTAGACAGACAAGGAATACATGTGTACACATATCTATGCACTACTCGAAATTCATTGAACTGTGCATTTTGCGTATTGTCAGTGTATACTATTAGGCCACTGATTTTTTTTGCGTAGAGATCAGTGATGTAGGCTGGTTTGGTTTAACGGGCTGGTTTCGGGGTGCAAAACAGACACCCTTTAGCGGATTCCTGTGAAAGAGCCTTTCGTGAACTCGTGGTGTCATTTGGGGAATACCCTATTAAACGGGGAATTTCATAGGATTGTACCTTGCTAATTGGACTTACGGCATTAGAACACATGTTAAAGCTCCGTTTGCTGCACATATAATGCCACTATATAATGATTGATTTTGGAGAAGAATGGGCAGTTCTTCATTAATGAACCGGCGAGGAACTATAACGGCGATTACATACGACATGTACAAAGCGAGCTGATATTCTGTGTTTTTGAACAACATACAATTACGTGAGTATTTAGCAACTCTTTTGAAGTATTTCATCTTCATGTATTTTCTTCCTATATCGATTACCCTGTCATGATTTTAATTTGTAAACATGTATGAATAGATACCGAAAACATGAAAGACAATCAAAACGATTTTTTTTTTAAAGTATCACTCATAAGGAAGATTGTATGTATCTCTGGAAGTCTAATATGAATAATAAAAACTTGCATTAAATGTGTAGTCTCAACTGTACGATAGCGATTACTAAAAGTAAATGGTATAGGTTCAATTATTCATATATCCAGTGAGTAAATGAATGTGGCTGAATTTGCCGGGTAGACCTAAAACCCTCAAAATCTCTCTCTTTTTTAAAAAATCTGTTGAAAGAGAACACTATAGAAAATATTAAAAGATTTTTGGTTTGGGTGTCATTAGTTTATATCAATACCCCTCTGCGTGCTTCTTTTTATTGGTTATCCTAATCTTCGAAAAAAGAAACCAAAAAGTTTGGGTGTCATTAGTTTATATCAATACCCCTCTGCGTGCTTCTTTTTATTGGTTATCCTAATCTTCGAAAAAAGAAACCAAAAATCATAGGTAGACTTATTACATTAAAGTGATTTGGTAACTTTGTAGAGGCTTGATAAAAT
This sequence comes from Heliocidaris tuberculata, assembly GCA_025618425.1. Taxonomy (NCBI): domain Eukaryota; kingdom Metazoa; phylum Echinodermata; class Echinoidea; order Camarodonta; family Echinometridae; genus Heliocidaris; species Heliocidaris tuberculata. The sequence continues at coordinate 21,676,191 of CM046842.1, forward strand.
CTGAGCTGCCTGAGCTGCTACAGTGTGAGTCAATAAAAAGGAAACCCAGACTCGACCGTAAATATCGTTGCAATCAGTACATATAGATGTTTAAAAAGATAACCATATGCTAGCCTATCATGTTTCCTTTAATTTGACACATTTTGCATCAAAATCCGACCATGGACAGCTGAACAGTAACATATTTCCTGGTTCATGTCAAATTTTCCTCTGCCCAGGTTTTGAATGAAATGGATGATCAACACAAGGTTGTTTGAATGATCTCCATTCCAGTTGAAAGAACTTACAAAATGAAGGTAACTCATGAACACCAATGATCAGCGCAAACTTGGGCAAAGACGATTTTGACATGCTTTTTAAAAACGGCCAGTGCTCAGTCATCCAAAGCCTGATTTTAGTGGGAACATCTCAAATTAAAGAAGACATTGTTAGTTATCATACTATTCGAATATATTTCTGCGATTTCACCCAGTTTTTAAGATATTGGGGCTGGAATATATGGGTTTCCCTTTTAAGGACTCGCACTGTACATATACAGTGCGTATCAAATAAAAGTAAACACTTTGAAAATATCCTCCAAATTCATAATTTTACAATATTAATATGATTTTTTCTTGTACAATTATAGGTGAGGATCTGTTTCACCATTACAAAATAATCATTATCATGATAATAGTTTTATAATGATAATTTTTACAAATATGATGATAATAGTAATAATGATCAAGTTTATCATTTATATGATTATTATTCTTCTTGTCATTGCCATTATTATATTCATTATCATTATCATTATTATTGTTTTTGTTGTTGTTATTATTATCATTATCATCATTATCATTATATTTATTCATCATCAATATCATAGGCGTAAGAGCAGATTTTTGTCATGGCTGACGCCTCCCCCCCCCCCCCTATATATTTGAAATCATTGTATAGTGCCAATGGAATTTTGTACAAAAAAGTACAAATTAAGATGCAAATAGACTACCTCCTTGCATGAATATGAAATGGTTGTTGCCCAAATATTGGTAATTTCCCGATTCTTGGGAGGGGAGAGCTCCTTCAGCCCCCCCCCCCCCCATTCATGAATTTCTTTCAAAAGGCTTGATTAGCTTATATGAATTTGCATAACAGTTCTTATTCAACGTGCCAAATTGTCTAATTTTAATTTCAGAACAATGGGGTTTTTTTTAACTGTAGGGGAAATGTTAGCGAAATTGTATATCACTATATATTCATATCATTTACAAGCAACAATATTCATTCATGCATGAAATAACACTGTTTTTTATCTTCAGTCAAAAGTCATGGTATTTGGTCTTGAAATAAAATTGGGAAATAATGTTTTGTTAGTAAAATTCAGAAACTTAAATTTAGAAAATGTAAAGAAAATCAAATACTTTGGTTTTATGCTCAACTCCCCTATGACTACTATTGCTGGTAAAATCTCTCGGGTGATAGGTTGTATACGGAGGATAAAACAGTTGCTTTCATTCAATAATTGACGAATCTGTATTTTGCTTTGATTTTAGCTTATATTGATTTATTGTGGTATATCTTGGGGAAGCTGTACAAAAATCCATAGGGATAAGATACAAAAACTCCAGAATAAATATTATAGATATGCTAGAATGATTTGAATAAGGGTTATTATACATCTTACCATTCCTTGTTCTTGTCTTTAAGATACAAAATAATAGAATACCGACTTACCTAAAATCATTGATATGCAAACGACTTGTAAATCATAGGACACGTTATTCTTTAAAATACCCCCTCCAACTACCCCGCCCAAGGACAGAATATTAAAAAAAAAAAAAATCGTTTGCATATGTTGGAGCCAATTGGGTTAATGCACTCACTGGTAATTCTCAGACGTGTATATAAGTTTAAAAACTATGCAAGGCTTTAAATCTTGACTCAATGTAATGATAATATTACTGTATAAATATTTATATTTTATATAACCATTAATTCACTCTCCCTTTTTTGTAGTTTACCGTGTCATCTAATTGTTATGTATTTTGTATTTTTATGTAGAATGATTTTTGTTAAACTACGTGGCGCCTTTGGAAAGCAGTTTTGCATAACTGAACAGGCCAATTCTGCAGTATAAAATAAAGAATACAAAATGAATAGATATATATATATATATATATATATATATATATATATATATATATATATATATATATATATATATATATATACATATATACATAAATATCCTATGAAAGAAGTTAGAGTACTGTCTTAAAGACGTAATATAATATCAAAAGTTATACATATATATACGTAGAGAGAGATGAGGGAGAGAGAGAGAGAGAGAGAGCCTGCTCGAGCGAGATATAGAGGGAGAGAGAGAGAAAGAGAGAGAAGACAGAGACAGAGATAGAGACAGAGAAAGAAAGAGATAGAGAACGAGAGGAATAGGGAGTAAAATTAGATGAAATTCTAAATGAAATGCAGGTGGGGGAAAAATTAGATGTTATCGAACTCTAAAATATCATTTTATTATCCTTCCCGAGGGTGCCTGATTTTTAACACAGTTAAGATACTTTCCCAATATGACATTCTAAAATTTTGCTTTTAGTATATTACTTTGAATGTCTGTGAAGTATCAAGTTTATGTTTCATATCTCCACCTCAGGAATTCACTCATTTAAGGACATAATATATTCTTGCAGGAACATAATGATTTTCTCGTTTGTTTGCAATGACCTTTAAACTCGAACACATATATACTGTAACAGAAGATCTAATAACCTAAGCTCCAAAGAATAATCACGAACGTATTTGTACAACGTAGGTGGAAACTGCTAATGCAGAGGCGGAATTTAATTCAGTGAGAAGGGAAAACCCCTCAAAGAAAAGCAGCATCAAAGATACGAAAAGGGTCAAAAGGGTTACAAATATGAATACCGCGAATTTCAAAGGATACATATTTAATCCGTAACGAAGCGGCAGTTATATTTATTATGCTAATAAACCACATATTTTATCACTTCTTTGGATATGTTTGTGCGTTTCAATGTGTTCCCATTTTCAAGTGCCATGGACTTTTTATTGGACTATTTATGAACATTCTAAATACTAAACGCTCTGGAATTCCAGACAGCAAGCAAATACATTATACAAAGACATAATGATTTGCATTTTATGAGAAAATTCAAAGGTGAGAACCTATTCCCTGTTTATATGTTTATATTTCCTCTGCAACCTTGCTTCTCACCGGCTTTCATCAAACTAAGAGTTGCTGTCCAGACAGTGTGAGATCTTTGCAATCCTAGCTGCCTCTTGCCATACAGGGTGGCCCAGAAAGATATGCAATTTCAACGACATCATTGACACAATAACATGAGCTTTTATTCAATTGGGTAGAAAATTCTTTCCAGAGTAAATTGACAACAAGATCATCAAATTTGAACATGGCAGCTTTCCATACAATCTCCTGTTTATTCATGTTGACTTCGATTTCAAAGCGAAAGCATTCATGCATTTTTCAACAAAGCTGACTGTATGAGAAGCCATAATTCGCCAATTATCATCAAGCATGGCTACGTTTGCAGAAGTAGCAACATCTGAAAATGACATTGCCTCACAAAATAGCCTTACCAACAATTGATGATGTTTTTGTCATCGCAAAAGAATGTTCTATCCAATAAAACAAAGACTTATAATATTGTGTCAATGACGTCGTTGAAATTGCAGATCTGAGGTGTTGCATTTTTTTCTGGGCCACCCTGTATAAAGGATGAATTGAGATGTAATTGAGATGTAATTGAGATGAATGAGATGTGATAAAGTAATGAATAATGAATAATGAATAATAAATTATGAATAATGAATAATGAATAATGAATAATGAATAATGAATAATGAATAATGAATAATGATGATGTGTACTCAAATTTTATTGCATACAAAGTGAGTGTGACATCACAGGCTACTCTTCTTTGTACGCCTATCTGCCTCATACCACATAAACGATGAAATTGAGATGATTAATTCGCTGACCATACTACGTGAGATGACTGTGAAGTAGTGTCTAAGCAGGCAGGTGGGCTGGGATACATCGTTTTGGCAATGCAAGTTGTCAAAGTAAAATGATGTTTTAAAACTTATATACCCTTTAAAAAAAAAAATATATATATATATATTGATGAAATATAATACATTCGGCCATGTCACAGGTATCATACCGTCAATGAATATTATATCGTCAAAAAAATTTTACGTAAAACATATCAAATTTTCTTGTATTAGAGTGTTTTCAAAAATGCTTGAACTTTTAGCTTTACATTTCTCTTAAATTTCTATGCGGTTACAAATCAATCTTTTAAACAAACTTGATATAGAAAGTTTAAAGAAAACAGAGGCGATTTTCTACTTTAGTAAATTTTAGATAGATTGCATATTTTGCATAAACACTGAGAACGTTCAGACTTCTAAATTGTTTACTTTTAAGATCATAACCTTTTATTAAAACAGATTCTTGAAATGATAAATTAACGTTGTAAATTATCTGAAAAATGTGACTAAATCTTGACCCCAAAAGTTGAGAAATACATGAATGTTGTCATGCAACTGACTGTCAAGTGGAAATAGTGGATTATTACTTAGTTTTCACTTGTATAAATCATACCTACATGGTATTAAGTCGTGTAATAATTTATAATCGAATTCTAATATTTTACTTTCTTTTATAGTTCTTAAATTAAATAGCCATATGGTTTTTCATCTAAAGTTTTCTGCGTTGTTCAACAATTCTTCCCATTTATCTTGAGCTTTAGGTTTAACCAGTTAACAATCAAATTATATGAAATCATATTATGAAAGATATTTGATTTCCCTTTTTTATTCACATTCTTAAAAAAAATCTTCATTATATCTTCATTTTCTACTGTTGTTACATCACTCACTGTCGAAACATGACATTTCCATACTTACCATACAATAGCGTTAATTACGATATTGTATTCTTGAAACAAAGAAGCACATTTTTTTCTCGAATAAATGTTCAATTTCCTTTAAGGGCATAAATTCAGAGCTCTTAACGATGTCCTTGATTTTTAGAAAACCGCATCAAACTATTTTTTAAAGAACAGTATATTTCCATTATGATCTTTTATAGTCGGATTAAACCACAATTCTTCATTCCTGATATCAGTGGGTTTGAAATATTTAGTTTTATTACTTTTCATCGATTCTTTAAAGTCAAACGAATCATACATATCATTTTCTTTTATATAATACTGAGAAATTTTTATCTTCTATATATAAATTATTATTTCTTTTTTCTTGCAACTGCTACTGAACACTATTCAACTGTAATCTGCCTACTTTATTAAAGAAACTGTCAATTATTGTTTGCCACTCTGAATGTTCATGAGGAAAAAAAAAATGTGAAATCCATTTCATCAAAAAGCTTTGAAGTAAACAATTCAAATCAACCATTTCCAGACTTACGCTACAGGTTTTCAGACTTATACCACGTGTTTCGTATGTATTGAATTATACAAAAAACAATAAAAAGAAGCATGAATTGTTAGATATTTGTGGAGTAAAGCAGTAAGATAAAAATAACATTCATAGTTTAAAGAAAATTGAAAGGGAGAAACGGAAGATCGAAGAGTTTTACCAAAATCACAAATAATGTCGTAAAGCTAAAATAAACTTTTCCAAAAATATCATAATTCTTGAGAGGATAGCACTAATTTTATTTCATAATTTGCATAAAATATGCGAATAAGAAGTATTGTCCTTGTACTTTTAATCATTTTTGCTGTCCATTTTGTATCTTTTCACTTTAAGGAAAGTCTCAGTGAATTAAGATGGATGTCTTGATGGATAATTATTGTCTAAAATCTGAAATTTTCTTAATGTCATTTTCAAGGACCTAATTTGCATAATTTATGCAAATTTTATGCCTTTCCGATGGTCAGATTTTGGTGGACATTTAGTATGTGATTAAGCACATCAAATGCTGCCAAAAGAAAACTTAAAAACCTTTTGTTGCAATTTGGGGAGGGGGGATCAAACAGCAAATGCACTCGCCTAAAAAGATGAGTAAAATAATTGGCTTCTACCCTATTCACATCAACAGACCGACTCCAAACGGGCCTAACAGATCTTAACTATTCGAGGTAATGTAATTTCTTGCTCTGTAACCGATGTTGTCGATCAGTTACTATAATGCGCTATATATGTAGACGGTTATTATTAGATTATTTGTGAAAGGTAAGTGAATTGGCCTCCTTGATTTACTTACATTGAAATGATACTTGATAATAGCTGGTACATGTATTTGCTGGTGATTGATTCATTGCTACTGTATTCTTAAGGTAAACATTCTTCCCTTATCTTGCATTGCAGAATTTGATCTCATTCTCATATTTACACAAGCAATGCAAATACATGGCTTGGTGTCATCAGACTTAAAGTTGAGTTCAGGGGAGTGTTTCACAAAGAGTTAAGTTTGGCTTAAAGTCATGCGTAAGTGCTAATGCGCAATCGCGTAATCTCATTGGTAGATTACCCAATAGCGCGTCCCCTGAGCATGATCTGACAAATGCGGTGATGTGTCATATACCGCACGCAACTAGGAATTTAAGTGCGATTTAAAATCAAACTTAACTCTTTGTGAAACACCCCCTGGTCATGCAATTAACTTGTAAAAGAAACCTTGGGAAATGCTAATAATGTCGAAAATATAAATTGGTGTATTCAAGGGCCCGTCCAACCCAAACGCAACCCAAATGCAAGTTTATCATGTTTATTGCTGTTGATGTGCAGGGATGCATACAACTAATATTCTGTTATTCAAACATCTAGATATGTTTCATAGGTTTTTGAATATTTTTCTTTAAATATTTTTTACACCCTCCAAAGCTCCACCCTCAAAAAGGCTCCAGATCTCATTCCTGCAATCACATCATTGTCAATCATCAGTCAGCTACACTAACATTCTACAATAGAATTGCATGCTTTTAAACAATACCTCTCATTACCATTCTTTTCCTGGTGATGCTACAGCATGTCTGACATAGCACCTCCTCTGCAGGCATTGTATGGTCTATTACAACATATGGTCATCTCTGGCAAAGCTACATACCACTGTCTCTCCTTAGCTTACTAATGATTGACAGATGATGTCACTGCAGGAATGAGATCTAGAGCATTTTTTTTAGGGTGGAGCTTTGCATGTTTGAGAAAATATTTTTAAAAATATTTAAAAATCTATGAAACATATTTAGATGTTTGAATAACAAAATATGAGTTGTATGCATCCCTGCACACCAACAGAAATCAACTTGCATTAAGGGTTGCAGGGGACCTCGCTTGGAAGCACATGTATTGCACATAGAACCGGATATATATGCGACTACACACACTGTCGGCATGAATGTTTAGTCCAAACACGTCGGTTAATTCTGTTCATATTTCGAATATAGAAGGATTTTAAGACGGTTCCTTTTCAGGGGACATTTCTTCTGTGTTGTTCTTTCAAACTGACATAAGAAGAATGAGAAAGCTCAGAAATTATTCTTCACGTTTACCAGAAATCAACCTTCTCTTTAAACGGCATATGCAGTAACAGCATGTTTGCTCTTTTTATGGAATTGAATAGTGTGTTATTTATATATGTACACAAGCCTTTCAAGCGATGACCGCAAAGAGTTATTTGGTTCGGTACTAGTATCCCAAATATATGCATGGGCCGCGGGGAGGGGGTGGGGGCTTGGGGCTGCATACCCACATTCTCTTTTGAAAGTAAACACATTTCTTAATGCTTTATAATATTACTATAAAGCATTATACCCGTTTGCATGCTCATCCCCCACCCCCTCACCTATTCATACACAAACACACACACACACATTCCAGCTCCCCCTCCCCTTTCAAAAACGCTCCCGTTAAAAACAGGAATGTAAATTTTTTTTGAGGAACTTGCTGAACTTATTCAACCTATTCTTATGGCTTAATCAACTGTAACCAAAGAACTCGAAATATAATTTCATTCATTTCCGTCTTCAACGGCTTGTTTGGAAATGTTAAATCTATGATTGCATACACGGTGATAGCCACTGGAGTTAACAGTAAAAATCTCATAAATAATTTTGGTTAACATGGCGGCCATGCTCTTAAAAAATATTTGTAATTTTTTTACCTATAAAAATGGTGAGTAAAAAAAATCACCCCTAACGAGCTTAATTATGCCTACTAACTTGCCCTTCTTGCGTAAGGTTTTGGCCTAGAACAATGGCTTTTACCACAAAGAGAGGAAAATGAAACCGAGTCGGGCATTCAATAAGCCGGTTCCTAATTAGTGCATGGTACAAATGACCCTGAAATGACCCCATTTTGAAAGCACACACGCGTCTGTTTTGGTGGACGCGCTACTTGTTTAACATGTAAAATCATACTGGCGCACGCATCATTGTCCGTCACAAAATGACAGCGTATAGAGGTCACTTGTACTCGGTACAAATGACCTTTATTGGCACATGCGCAAATTACGAATTATGAACTGACTTATTGCTCAAAAGTTGATAGAAACAGATATGTACTCTGAGTTTACCCAAAAATTTTTATAGGTAAAAATGTGAAAATAACTAACAGAGCATGGCGACCATAAAAACCAAGTTTAAGTTATGATTTAATAGCTATGCAATTATTGTGAGCTTAAACTTATATTGGCATACCTCTATGTATGTGTCCCCCCCCCCCCCCCCCCCCCCAATATCCACTTTTGCACCTGACATGTGGTCATAGTTGGGCAAGTTTTTACCAAACGTATGTATATATATATTTTTTTTTTTCTTTCTTTCTTTTTTTTTTTTTTTTTTACATTAGACCATGATTATATCTCATCCTTTTAAGGCCATTTCTGTCGTAACAGGCTTTAATTATTCACAAAATGGCGGCTCCCATGGAGCTTACAGAGATGCAGCTTTACAAGGTAGCAGAGAAAGTCGATCCCGATGACTGGGTAGCTCTCGGAACCCGACTCGGCTTTGATTACAACCATATCAAACAGATGAAGGAAGAGTTTAAAGAGGTAAGATCTACGTCATCTGACTTCAAATTACATATTTCTCATATACAGGATGGCCCATAAAGAATGTAAAACATGAGATCTGCAATTTCAACGACATTATAGACACAAGATCATTATTTCTACCAAAATCACCATTCTTTTGTAAGGCATTTTGATTTATATATATATATATATATATATATATATATATATATATATATGAGTGTGTGTGTGTGTGTGTGTTGTGTGTATGTATGCATGCATGTATGTATATAATATTCGCGATTCTATGATTCTCCCCTGCCATATTTATTCCACAGTTTTCTCTACTAACAAGATTACATGTTGTCTTGTTTAGGTTTTAGAAAACATGGCAAATGTTATGTTCACTTCAGGAAGTGGTATCTCGCCGGATAAACATAGATAACAAAAATTGCATTAATCTTAGCTGTTAAATAAATTGAACGACTCAAAAAGTAGCCAGTTCCGGAACCCACTGAAACGAGCAATATCTTTGCTCTGAATTACATTCCTGAACTCAATTTTAGTAGCCAGTTCCGGAATCAACTGAAACGAGCAATATCTTTGCTCTGAATTACATTCCTAAAACATGACATTCTTGAATATAACGGTACAATTTATATATTTTGCTATATATGTGAATACACTAATTGAAATGCTATAAAAATTATGTTCAGTTATTGCTTAAATATCTGCATGTATAAAAGAAATAATATTTATAAGGTTCAGATTATATTTCGTATTAATAACGATGACCTATGGCTTTAGTTTTAAATATTTCTCTGATATTACACTAAACAAAACCGAGTAACAAGATATCAGCAAAATAAGAATAACCTAAGACACGATGCAGTATGTTTTGAATCTCTTTCCATTTCTTGATCTGAAAGTATTCGTTTTATATGTGCATTTTTCTCTGTTACTTATGTTTTATTTGTTAACTGTGTCCACTTTATATGTTGCCCTGTACCGCGTTCGATAAGAACAGGTAACCTTGGCTTATTGTATTCCCTTTATTGATTAATAAAAGGTGATTTATAAATTTTTAAACAAAAAATGTGAGAGCAAGTTTGTTTCTCTTTTTATGTACACATTGGGTAGTATTTCTTGACATGGGCACCATTTTCCCCTCTTCCCATTTCTCTTTTTACCAAAAATAAACGTTACAGAAAATCAGGGATGGCATTTTCAACATGCTGGTGGCATGGCTTGATATGCACCCTAACTTCACCAAACCTGACGCTAGAAAGTTTTTAGCCGATCAGTTCAAGAGAATGAATAAGATGGACTTGGCCTATTCCCTCATCAGTACAGGTAAGCAAAACAATTGATAGAGAAATATGTCTTCTGATAAAAGTGATAATGATTCGTAAGTTTTCTCGTTGTCCTTCAATTCAATTTCGACTAAGCAACATTTTCAATTTTCTAACAGAACGTAACAAACCAACAAAAAAATAATGCCGATGATTTTCATGAGTTTGGATGCCTGTTTACATGTTTAGAATATATTTTAGGAATACTTTAAAGCAATTTCAGATGAAGACTATTGCCCTTGCAATGTTCTTGTGCTACGAATATAAACAGAATTAGTTTAAGACTGTGGATCCAAATGTGATGCTAAATGTTTGTGAAGTCCCATTTCCCAGTGTCTGTATCGAGTGTTTATCTTTTTCTATGATCTTGTAGAAAGATTTAGTGAATCTGTAACTGAGTTAACCAGTAAATACACATTTCTTTTTTGATAAACCTTTCTGATTACTTCTTATATACCCTATTTTCACAGTGTGTTTCCATGACCAGCACTTAACTTTATTTCTCACCAAAGAAAATTTTGAATTCTTGTTCAAAACATGAATTTATGAATGGCTATTATATGATGATACATTTACACTGTAAAAAATGTTGTCGTTTTTTCACGGGAATTTCCTTGCAGTCAGGATGCCCGTTTTTGCACATTTTTTTTTTTTTTTTTTTTTTTTTTTTTTTTTTTTTTTTTTTTTTTTTTTACCGGAAATCAGCATATATTTACAATGAAAGACTGTAAAATTGAAATAACGGCAATAACTGGTAATTTCAAGGGCTAAAAAAAAAACTGTAGTTTTACAGTTATTTTTAACAGTGTATATACAAAGACGCTGTAGACCCGCAGCATTACCAAAACAGTACATTTTGAAATACGAATTCATTATTCATCTTAGTAAAAGTGCCTAAAAGGAAAGTAAAGATAAATTCCATCCATGTCTGATGCAAGAGTTATAAAACCATAACAAAAAGAGTAATGTTAGAGAAATAAGTTTTTAAACAATACATTGACTACAGGGGCGGATCCAGGATTTTGCATAAGAGGGGGCACACAAATGCAGGTTTGTCAACCTTTGGAAAAGGGGGACATCTTAGGGGATCCCTTAATAATTCTCTGACAAGCAACAAAAAAATAAAAATAAAAAGGTTTTCGATCTAAAGTGGGGGGGGGGGGCACGAGCCGGATTTGCCCTCCCCCCACCCCTAAATCCGCCACTGGACTATAAACCTCGTGTTAGTTGTAGGTTCAATGGTGCACATTGACTTACATTATCCTAATATTGTACTTAACTAATTCTGGTTAAAACATCTTATAATCAATCTTGTTCTCAGAGGTAGGCTACGTGGCACCTTACAACGTGAAATGCAATGACTTATCAAGACATTTCGAGTATGAGGTTCGAAGTTTCCAGAAAGAACGAGGTATGTCTCATTTATTTCATTTTTTTTTTCACCAGAAACCTTGTACTTTCCTTCCTTTGTGTGATCCTTCAAATGAAATCAATTTAGATATCTCCATTTTCTTAACACAACCAAAAATTGATACATGAAAGACGTCTACCTGAGTTTATTCAGGGTATTCGTTGTCCCTAGTCAGAGACTTCGTTCATATAACATATGGCCTCAGCCGAAGCTTTTTTCCTCCCTCCTTGAATACAGATAATTGATTTAGATTACAGGGAAATTACCTATGTGTTAAAGTATATTAATTAATAAATACAAGAATACGATGTATTATGAAATTGAAATACATTCATTACTATCTTCGTACTTGATTCGCAGGCACAAGCAATTATCATACATATTTTGTTTTATCATAATCGGGTAGCAAATATGTATGTATTCAGTGTAAAAGAAAAGAGACCGACTGATGACATAAAAAAGAAAATTAAGACAGGTTTAATTAACTTTGAAAAAATGGAGTTTATTTTTAATTTTTTCTCCCTTTTTTTTTTCATTTATCTATAATCTACCTATAATATCCTTTTCTACTCTCTCTTTCTCTCTCTCTCTCTCTCTATCATATTTCGTTGCTTTCCACACTGGCTTGCACTTCTTCCCATTTGTTCTGCAGAACTGTCCTTCAATGTAACAATGGCTTCCTCAAAGGGTCCAGTATCCCTGTCCTCAGTATTGGAAGGTCTCTCAGGAGAAAGTGAATTTGCCAACAAATTAAGCACTTGCATGCACGTACTTGGCCTCAGACTCACCCGGATGGAGTTGGAGAGCTGGCCTGGAAGCACTTTGAAGTTCACTGTGGCTGCAAACGACGAGGATGGTGTTAAGGAACTGCGCAAGAGACTGGTGTCGAAGCCGAATCGATTTGGAGAGGACCTCAAAAGAGTCATATGCAAATATGGTTCCCTTGGAAAGGAGGCATCATCATTATCTATCGAAACTCGTTTCTCTGAAGAAGAGTTTGGGCGGGCCATCGAATCGTTTCGCGAAGAAGGCTTGTGTTTTACCTTGTTTGTACACGCCACAAATACATAAATACATTTATATCATTGCGGGAAATGAAAATGAGAGATTAATGGTTGCGGAGCTTAAATTAAAGTTCCCCAGAGCTGTCCTCCCTTTTGAAATTTTTGCAAAGGTTGAAAGAATGCATATCCGCCTGGAATCGAACCTGGGTCACTGGGTTAGAACGCCTATGCCTTAACCCCTAGACCACGGAGACGGGCCAATGTTTTCGGGGACACCAGATTCAGTTCAACGACAGTTTTGACAAAATTTCAACTTCATTAATTAATTCCTTTGTCGGGAGCTGGTGAGTTTTGAACAATGACAAGCCGCATGCCTCAACTGGATACAATTAATCTCTCAATTTCTCATTACTATGCTTATCATAATAAGGAGTGTCCGATGTGTCGACTAGAACGCCGTCCTAGATCCTCCCAGCGACAATGGACTGCTTTGTGTTGACTGCATACAAAGTAGGTGAAGCATGAAGCTAACAATGGGTGAAGCGAGGTTCACGTTTTAGAGAAGACGGCAAAACCATGTTTGACGCGTTCTCGATCTGACTAGCATGACTAGTGGGCGAGGGAGAAGCCAGTCGACGGGTGAGCCGTTCTTGCACAAAGCGCGGTATGCAGCTGACACAAAGCAGTCCATTGTAGCTGGAAGGATATAGGACGGCGTTCACGTCGACACATTTGAAAACTCACTAATGTGTCATAAGCTGTCACAATGTCCCTTCTTGTAGCAGTTTATTATGTTATAATGTAATATTTCATGAATCGTATTACATCGTTGTAAACAACATTTTTCACATTTTCATTTCGCTATTGTTTCTTTATAATTACGTTTATTAAGGACAATTATGCTGCTTAGCTTTTTATACTTTTTTGTATACTTTTAGTACACTCTGTAACTATGATATATCTTTAGTATGATATATATGTATTTCAGTAAACATTTATCTTATGCTATTTTGTAGAGTAAAATCGTAAAAATTATGTAATATCATATAAAGTGCATAGGGATTTTTACGATTATTATACGATATATAAGAAAAAAACGAAGATTATCTTTACTTCTATTTTTGGCTGTCGTGAATAGTTCATCATTTTTCATGGTTACTATTTTATTTGCAGTTCGTTCATCTTTCGTCGGAGTGGCACCCCTGCGTGTAAATAATCTCGAAATTGTCCGCCTAGCCCAAGAATTAGATGCCAGTATGCTTACATTACTTGGTCTAAAACTTGGTAAGTTGAGTTTACCTATGTGAATAATTGATTTCACTCTTCACCTAGTTGTTTGATGCAACGGCGGATCCAGAATTTTGGAAAGGGGAGGGGGCATAAATCTCAGAGAAATTTCTGACAAGCAAAAAAAAAAAGAAAATAATGATAATAATAAAGTTGTCAGTTCTAAGAGGGGGCACGACGTACACGTTTATTTCAAGGGGGGCGGAAGTCCCCTCCCCCTAATTCCGCCACTGGTTTAATGGGTACTAGGCAGGATTTATTCCTTGAAATGCACTGAGCGCCGATTACGGCTGCCGGGGCTAAAGTCGGGTAACAATATGCAAAACCTGTCGAAGTATACAATCATATACACGTTATATCACAAAGTGATATGAGCTTAATACATGAACACTGAAATAGTATTATCATTAATCATTTATATTAGAAGATTGTTAAAGCTCAATGAAGGCTACAGGGTTGACAAAATGGGGTAGGGTTGATGTTCGAATAAAATAAAAGTCTGCTATCCCTGAGAAGCATGAAATAAAACTGTTAATGTTACACCTCGTTTCCAATGGAAGCCCGGGAGGGGGGGGGGGTTAGGGTTGTTGTTTGTTTTTTCCTCCCTCTCTCACTACGTGGAAGCGCCTATGGCGCTGGCCCTGATTTCTAAGAGTTCAAAACTAGTATTAGTAAATAGCAGCATAAGTGTGATAGTAGTATTACTAATAATAGACACAGGTAGAAATAGTTCTAGTTGTTTTGTTATTGTTGTTACAGTGCTAGTAGAAGTAGTAGATAGAGTAGCATTTTTGTTGTTGGTGTTGTTGAAGTAGAAGTAGTAGTAGTAGTAGTAGTAGTAGTAGTTGTAGTAGTAGTAGTACCCTCTTGATTTGGAAAGAGGGCCGCGGCCATGGGCCGCATAAGCGGGAACTTAGACGTCTGCACATCTAACTTTTATTTATTTCATTCTAATTGGGGGGGGGGGGGCTATTTTAGAATTTAATGATTTTTTTTTTAATATTTCATATATTTTATAAATGGTTATCATTGTGGCCAATTTCAAAAGGTTTTACTGCGCCGTTTGCAAGATATGACCATGGTAAAATAATAAAGTGGTGGTAGTAATAGAAGTAGTAGTAGTAGTAGTAGTAGTAGTAGTAGTAGTAGTAGTAGAAGAAGAAGAAGAAGAAGTAGTCGAAGTAGTAATAGTTTTAGTAATAAGAGAAATCACAGTAGTAGTTAGTAGTAGTAGTAGTAGTAGTAGTAGTAGTAGTAGTAGTAGCAAAAGTAGGAGTAATAGCTGTAGAAGTAGTAATGATAGAGGTAAACAGTGTAGTAAAATCACGCAAAACCGTTATAACGCAAACCCGTAATAATTTGACGTCAAAATAGTTAATCGATTACCAGGATATCACTCTCCGCGCTCCACTGTGCAAGAGAATTTGCACGCAAACCATATGTGAATGGAGAAGGCATGAACGATTCCAAGATGCGTTCTTAATCTTTAAATTCACAGGGACGGCTCAAAAAGCAAAGGGACGGCTGCAAAATACGATACTTTTAAAGAAAAATTTATACTTGATCAATCTATCCGCGCCGAATTTTTTTTCCCCGTGGCGTTTTGCTATAAATCAATCAAAATCATAATTCATCTTTTGCAAGCAGCTGAAAAGAACGCCTGATAGATGTAATGACAGTCGTTGTTAGTCCAATATACACGTGTATATGATGACCAACACGGCTGGCGTGGCAGCAGTACTATAGTATTTCTTTGTTTTTTCTTCTCTCTATCTTCATTCTTTTCTGATGAATTTCTTTGTTTTTCTTCTCTCTTCTCTTCTTTTTCTTATGTATTCCTTTGTTTTTTCTCTATCTGTCTTCTTTATTATGTATTTCTTTGTTTTTCTTCTCTCCGTTCTTCCTTTTTTCCTTATGTATTTCTTTGTTTTTCTTTTCTCTGTCTTCCTTTTTTCCTTATGTATTTCTTTGTTTTTCTTCTCTCTGTCTTCTTTTTTTCCTTATGTATTTCTTTGTTTTTCTTCTTTCTTTTTTCTTATGTATTTCTTTGTTTTTCTTCTCTCTGTCTTCCTTTCCTCATGTATTTCTTTGTTTTTCTTTTCTCTGTCTTCCTTTTTTCCTTATGTATTTCTATGTTTTTCTTCTCTCTGTCTTCTTTTTTCCTTATGTATTACTTTGTTTTTATTCTCCATATCTTTTTTATTTCTTTATGTTCTTCTTTGTTTTTCTTCTCTTTGTCTTCCCTTTTTCCTTATGTATTTCTTTGTTTTTCTTCTCTCTTCTTTTTTTCCTTATGTATTTCTTTGTTTTTCTTCTCTCTTCTTTTTCCTTATGTATTTCTTTGTTTTTCTTCTCTCCGTCTTCCTTTCCTCATGTATTTCTTTGCTTTTCTTTTCTCTGTCTTCCTTTTTTCCTTATCTATTTCTTTATTTTTCTTCTCTCTGTCTTCCTTTTTCCTTATGTATTTCTTTGTTTTTCTTCTCTCTGTCTTCTTTTTTTCCTTATGTATTTCTTTGTTTTTCATCTCTCCGTCTTCCTTTTTTCCTTATACTGTATTTCTTTGTTTTTCTTTTCTCTGTCTTCCTTTTTCCTAATGTATTTCTTTGTTTTTCTTCTCTCCGTCTTCCTTTTTTCCTTATGTATTTCTTTGTTTTTCTTTTCTCTGTCTTCCTTTTTCCTAATGTATTTCTTTGTTTTTCTTCGCTCTTCTTTTTTCCTTATGTATTCCTTTGTTTTTCTTCTCTCTGTCTTCCTTTTTCCTTATGTATTTCTTTGTTTTTATTCTTTTAAATCTTCTTTTTATTTCTTTATGCATTTCTTTGTTTTTCTTCTGTCTTCCTTTTCCTTATGTATTTCTTTGTTTTTCTTCTCTCTGTCTTCCCTTTTCCCTTATGTATTTCTTTGTTTGTCTTCTCTCTGTCTTCCTTTTCAGTATGCACAACACGTGCGTCAGCTACGGGCGAACGACTAATAAGAGACTAGGAAAATCACTGGAACGTACGACCTTGCTGCGCGGGGCTTACGTAACAATCAGCAAATATAACGCTAAACCGTTATAACGCTTTCGCGTGATTTTACTACACTGGTAAAAGTAATAGCAGCAGGAGTCGTAGTAGTAGTAGTAGTAGTAGTAGTAGTTGTAGTAGTAGTAGTAGTAGTGGTGGTAGTGGTAGTAGTAGTGATGGTAGTATTAGTACTAGCAGAAGTAGTAATTATTAAATATTTAAATCTATATTCAATCACCATTTCCCAGGCTTCTCAGATGCAGACATGAAAAACCATGGAAGGAACTGCCGCTCGAGATTCGAACATATGCTTTTTGGTTGGAAATCAAACCATAATCCATGCAAAGAGGACAGGGCTGACTTAGTTGGGATTTTGGAATCAGTGGGCGCGGTTCTACTGGCCGATAAACTAAGGCAAGGCGAACTGAGAGAAACCGAAATTGAAGGTTTGTTTTTACATGTTCTTGGTGATCATGCATGTACATTCCGTTTAAGTGTGTCTTAGAACCACGCTGGTGATTTCTTGTCACGGTCTGGGGGACGCGATTAGCCGTTTTAACACCATTATATGCCATACAGTCTTTAACATTTCCGGGGAGAGCCCCCCCCCCCCCCATCGCCACCCATGCATAAAATGTGATTGAACCCATTCCATTGAACTTGTTCAGTAATGTCTTAGACGTGCTATCCAGTGATCACCAGCATACTTTTCGTAGAATTGAATATTAATTCGTTTTATTATTATTGTTATTACCAGTTGTGAATTTAAAAAAAAAAAATGTTCATTTCTTTGTAAATCATAGAACAAAGAAGGATTTACCTGGAGCGCGCATCAGCTCCTTCTGACTTGAAGACATTCATCAAGAACCGACCATTCCCGTTCATGAACCACCCGAGACCTCCTCCAGCACCATATCCTGGTAAAGCCGCTGCTGCTGGACCCCAAGCCAAACAACCACCAGGGTACGTGAACTACCCCCAGGTGCCAGCCCCGCCAAAGTTTCCTTCAGACACGGCAACTGGACAGCATGAGTACGTAAACACGACTGGTTCAAAGGATAAAGGGCGCCATCGTACGTCACTGGATGTCGGTAATAATGACTATGCGACAGTGATATATCGATCTTGCGAAGCGGAGGCACCGCCCTGTCCACCGGAAGTTGTACCAGTTGGCGAGGAGCCACTCTGTAAGTGTGACCCATGTGGTGAACAATGTTTTATACTTGTCTAATCAATACCATCTATTGTTTGGTTCTTGAAAAAGGAAATATTTTTTTTACTCTGTTTGGAAAAGTTAATGCCACAAAGTCCTGTTTTTGTACATAACTGCTTTGAACCCAACTTGAAATTGGGTTTTATTGGGCCACAGTTACTCCCCCCCCCCCCCAATCCTGCCGAGAAATACATAACGAAATATAAAAAAGGTAAAGAGTTTCAAAAGTTCCGCAAGACTGACAAGCCCATGAAGAAACCAAACAAAGGAATACATAAGGAAAAATAGAAACCCACGGTCTCGTAAGTCGTCGGTCTCATGGGATGTAACCACCTTATCACACTGCATCGTCGTAGATGAGGAAGGAGGTGTTGACCATATAGGTGTAAATTCAAGGTAAACATACTTCCATGTGCTGGACATTCCAAAAATCATTTTCTGACAATCTTTACTTTTTTCGAATTTTGTTTATCAAGAGAAGTAATGAAAACTGTAAGAATCCTAAAAGCATGTTTCAATTTTTTTTCTTTTTGTAGACGATAGAATAGGAGGGGAGATAAGACCTTATACACATCTATCTAATGTTGAAGGGGATCACACGTACATAAATGATGTTTTTCTTAGACCAAGTGAGTATGATCGGGCCATTTTTCAACATTGATGTAATTAAAATCATAACTAAAAATGCACTGAACTGCTATAAACCACTATTGAATAAACTGTTTCACTGTCAAGTACTTCGAACAGGTTCCTCTTAGTTATGTAAAGAGTAATTCATAGAAATATATATAATATCTTGTCCACCTGAAAAATGTAAAGATTGCTTTAATGAAATATTAGGAAGGACTCTGTGCAGGCATATATGACTGAGTGAATACTGAGTTTTGTCTTATTTGAGAAAAGGTATATTTTTGTGAATGGGTGTTGATCCATGGGGCTCCTGTCTAGTGGAAATATCTATTACATTTTAACATGCTCAAATTGACCATTCGTTTTCCTATGATGAAAATACTAGTAACCTCACTTCAACAGGCATAGTCCATAATTTTGTATTTTGAGAAAATGTATGTCCAATTACTTCACATTTAGAGCCGATTCAACGTGATCCGGTCAAGCGGACATCACACAAACGACTAGGAACTCCTATAATACCAGGTATTAAGATATGTATTTCTTTCTTTCTTTCTTCTTCTTCTTATCCTACTCCTGCTTCGTAAGTCGTATCGTAGGCTGTAGCCTTACCTACTAGTGGGGGAAAAAATATGCACAAAATGTAAACATGGGTAAAGAAAACCAAGCAAAAACAAACAAAAACAAAAAGTAACAAAACAAAAACCAACAAGCTAAAAAGAATTTGTCTGCATCAGTGGCGGATCAAAGAGGGCAGGGCATCTGAAACTTTTTTTTCTTGTTCTTCTCAGAGATTTTGGTGTGAAAACACGTTTGAAAATGTAGTACTTTTTGGTTCATTTGTTTTGCTTTGTTTTGTTTGTCACAAAATTTTTCCAATTTCTGCCCCCACCCAACCCGGGGGGGGGGGCACTCAAGTATATTGATGTACCATGCGTGTCCATGGATTTAAAAAATGCCCCCTAAACAAGTTTTATACTTTTGTGAAAAGACACCCCTTAACAAGGATTTCGCGTGTGTTTTTTCGTAAAAATTACCCCTTAACGAGTATTTCGCGTGTTTTTTTCATAAAAATTACTCCCCTAAACAGGTTTGATCGAAATATTACCCCCTAAACAAGTTTGTCTTAAATATTACTCCCTAAACAAGATTAACTAAAGCAACATAAAAACATACACCAGTTGAATTCAAGATCACCTTTTGCAAACTGACATATTCTTCACCTTTGGTGGATAAATTCTTCACACAAGGCAAAAAAAATAAACTGCACATATAGGATCTGCTGTTGGTTAAATTACAGATGTTATTATTTACTTCAGTTATGTAGGACAGGTTTCAAACTGTGTACTCCGTTAAGTTTAATACACGATCATCATTTGCTTACTTTTGAAAAAAGGAACAACTTTTGTAATTTACTTCCAGAGAAATAAACTGTATCGGCAAGAAATCCATACACAATAATCACACACATAAAGCCATTTAACAACGCCTTAACTGCCGGGTCAACTCCCTAGGTTCCTGTAATTGAGATCAAACACCCATTTTTCTGCGCACGCCACCGTTCAAAGGGCGTTCAAGTTCCTGAAAATCGGACTAAAAATGTTTTGTTCGTACCATAGCCGCCGGAATGAAAATGACCCCATAAACGAGTTGGCCGCATTCCGTTCAGCACCCCCTTTTTGTTGAAAATCGGCGTTTTCGGACCCCTTAACACGTAACTCGCGTTGCGCGTCCTAGATTTAAAAAAAAAGACCCCCTTTTACGCGTTTTTTTTGGACGTGCATGTGCACACCAATATACCTGAGTGCCCCCCCCCCCCAATTACTATGAAAGTTTTGAACTTTATTGACTCCCCCCCCCCTTTCAAAAGGATTGTAGAGACTTTCGAAAAATGCACCCACCAATTTCAGTGGGGTCTGCTCTCTATTCATAAGAACCGCTATTCATAGAAACCGCTATTTAACACGTGTTATGAATAGCGGTCCTTATGAGTAGTTACGAATAGTGGTCCTTATTTTCCTTATGAATAGCGAGGTAATTTGTGGTTTGCTCGCTATTCAGAAGGACCGCTATTCATTTAGTCACGTGTTATGGATAGCGGTCCTTATATGAATACCTTGTCCTTATGAATAGCGGTCCTTATGACTAGCGAGGTTACCCCATTACGATAGCCTTGTCCATAACCTCTTCAAATGTGCGAACATGACAATGACATAATCTGAAACCAATTGTTACAGGCAATACGGTAGAGTGTTGAAATTGACCTCCAGTTGATTTCCTGAAAGTCTGTACTAATTTCATATTGGAAGATCATTTTTTTTCTTTCTATAAAAGATTTCTAATTCCATTGTACTGTATATCACTGGGCAATTGCATTTCATGATCTGTTCGCAAGCAGTCATGTCAAAGGTAGCCCTACATCTATTAAATGTTTTTTCCGTTTTATTAAGTAAAACATTATGTTAAACACCAGTTCACGACCGTACATCAAAATAATGTAACAGACATGAACCAGTTACCATATAAAAGTATGATAAACTCTCAATTTAAAAAAGGGCATTTATATGATACACTCTAACCCCCAAAGGTTTTTGATACGTTCAATTAATCTTAGGAAGTAGACTTGAACACTTTCAGTCTGGGGCAGGATAATAATACTTATCCAACAATTATCCAAAAGGGTATAGGCCAGGAGCCTGTCCCGAAATAATCACCCAATTTTATCCTTACGATATGGCCCCTTGAAGTTACTTAGACCATCTAAGTCATTGACAAAAGGTTGTCAGCCTGACCACAGCCGTCGGGTTTAGCCCCCAGAGCCCCCAAAAGAGACCGCAAAGTCGGGTCGATTTCACCCCATCTCCCCCATGCACCAAACTTTGTTAATAGGAAGTAGTATGACTGGACATTACAAAACACCCCCCCAAAATGACAAAAATTTTCGTCGGGATGGGGTGTCAGACGGCCCCTATAAATTGGGGTAATTTTTTCCCCTTGAAGCCAAGGGACCAAATGTTGTCAGAAGGAAGAGCTATGGATGTACATTCCAAAAATATAAAAACTGACCAGATTGTCCATCGGGAAGGGGGTGTCATACCCCCTGCAATGAAAACCCCAAAGTGCACTTTGACAACGTCCCCCCCCCCCCCCCATACTCTTTATGTTAAGGAAAAACAATTTATTATCTTCTGACTATGATATTTCACAAGTGTTTTATTCAATTTAATTCAAATTTTCATAGTATAATTTTGAGTATCATAATTTTCTTGAGGTGCAATGTGGTGTCAATTGGTCTTTTAATTAATAAGTTATTAAATTGTGGAAAATGTATTGCTTTCTCAAAAGTAGCCCCCCCCCCCCCAATATTGTCAGGATTATGTAAACACACCCATTGACCATTTGACAAGGCACAATAGAGGAGCTTGCTTTGTATCTTTATGAAAAGGCGCAATATAAATGATATATTATTATTATTATTATAGTACATTTTAGAATGGCAGTCACATACCACATACACTTGAAAAGCTCTTCTATTATGCCTTGTCAAACAGGTGAAGATAGGCAACGGGTGTGTTTGCATAATCCTGACAATATTTTTTGGCTACTTTTGAGAAAGCAATACATTTTCACAATTTAATTAACTTATTAATCAAAAGCCTACTTAACACTATTTCGTGACAGGCTCTTAGACTAGTACTATAGATCTGGTTTTAAAGCTGGTCTGTTGTGGGTAAGAGTTCCAAATGATCAAAGTCGGATAGGCTGGTCGGACGAGATTTCTCAGGACGAATGTTACTTGTTAGACCGCCCCTATTTCAAACCCTCTAATTTGAATATTTACTTCCACTCGATGATAATTGCCATTCTTTATCGTTTCTAGTCATTCACAGCATAGACTTCTCTGTACTTGAAAGCATGTGGGACACCCTAGCTTTGTATAACGTCAAGGAGAGTGATACGGGACATACAGCTGGGCTGATAAGACTGGCTGATACTCTTGATCAAATAAACCAAACAGACATTGCCGACACCGTGTGGACAGGTATGTTCCTTATAAGAACTGGCGTAGCCAGATTTGTTGGAGGGGGGGGGGGGCAGAAGGGGGTGACACATAAAATCACTGAGCCCCCCCCCCCTTTCCCGCCTACGCCTATTGTAATAAGATCTATATTCTAACCAAGGAACTCGTTAACTGAAATGGCAACCGAAAAAAAAAAATCATACAAGCTAAAAGCTACATGTATAATATTCGGAATGCTAAAAAGTTCTGCATAAGATAAGTAAAGGATTCAGAAAATATTTTTAAAGTCTTATCTATGATTTTGCTCCAAACCTTGGATGATTTCGTACCAACACTACTGCCATAAACAATAAACCATTTGAGTAAGTAACTAATGTGTTGCCTGTCCGTGTTTCCCACTTTTGACCAAAAACATTGCTTAAATGTGTACGTATACCACTTTTGTAATTAACTGAGGTGACAATTTCACTTTTGAACTCGCACTGTGCAGATTTACCTTAAGAATGCCTGATACAGAAATATTTTCCCAGAATAAAATGTAAGAATTTTTGCACGCAATGAATGTAAAATGGAATTTAGATTTACTGACGTTATAAGCCGTCTTGTTAGATATGTTTATAAATTCTAGTTTTAAATAATCCTTGGATTATTCTATATATTGAGTTATCCTTTTCTTTACGATTTAGCATTGATAAAGGACCACACGAAGAACGATTACCTACACCGCTTCGTCACCGGAAGCATTACTCTTCTTCCACGGGTCATTACGAACAGACAAGACATTGACATTAGCAAACTAACATCGCTAGAGGACGTCCTTCATCGGACGAAGACTCCCGAATATCCGAGCAGGATATTTATTGAAGCTGGCAAACGTGAGGACCGGGATTTGATAGCTGAAAAACTCGGGTACGATTGGGCCATGGAGAAGGACCCGAGCAGTCCACTGGGAAACGTTGATCTTCTCTACGTGCTTGCTGTGGTGGATATAGCTCCTGGGACAACCATAGGAGGCGCTATCGAATCTCAACGTGTCTGCCAAGATTTCAAGCTGAATCCCAACCGCATTGAGGACTATTTCAAGAACACCTTGACAGAGTATGTAATAGTCTTGAAAGGGGATACAGATGACTTTCAGAAGCTTTTTTCGGTTCCCCCAATCGACGGTCAGGGTTCTAAGAAAGCGGGATTCAGAGAACTAATATTAGGCGAGTATTTGAGTCATTGTATTGTGATTATGACAGTTGGTCCGCAAGCTATAATTGGTGGACCTAAGAGCTTTGTTCATTACAAACTACAATCAGCGACATCTGATTGCTAGAAAGAGTTTTCGGTGTCTTCTCGTCGCCACTAACGGATGATGTGTCGAGTAGTCTAGTATAAAAGCAACATTGTCCATTCATACGAACTTTTCCTTTTATTTATGTTTTAAAAATTCTTTACATGTCGTAGGCTCATCTTCTGCTTATCCTGCCTGTCCTTCCCCGGATGTATGCCTGAATGCTTGCTTTTTTGTTTGTTTATTTTGGTTGGGGTTTTTTTTCCTTGTTGTTTTGTTGTTGTTGTTGTTGTTTTCTCTTTTTTTTTACTAAAGGAATTCGTTAATGAGCTTAGCTTTACGGATTGAGTTATATTGACACATTTTGAAAATTTCATGTGCCATGAGTGCAAAGTGGCTCAGTAGCAGGCTTGCCAAGAGTGCCTATCGGCAAAATTATAGGAGTCAATTTACAAAAGATTTTGCACTGTGTATTACAAAAGTTTTACATAATAGCCCACTTCCGGTCTTAACTGGCTACCCGATAATCCCTTTATCACGTGTATGTACTAATTTCATACTGCAAGTTGTTAACCTGAGGACGTTGGTAAAGCTAACCCTTGAGACAGGTACTGTGACACAGGCATAGTATTTGAATGGCATATAAAAAGTTAAGGATGGCTATACAGCCCACTTCACCAAAGGATAGCACACGGGACCAGCAACAAATGAGACTAATGATGACTGTACCTTATAGGCCAATTTTCTTAGAGTTCACGAGTTCTCGAGGGCTTGTAGTGGGCTCTCATGGGGGATTTGACAACATTCGGAAGTTTACCCAATAACATGTGTTGTCAGTCATCCAGAGTGGACTGCAGTTTTGTGACCAACAGGCCTTATGTAATGTTGTGCATTTTCCACCCATCACCCCAGATGGTAAAAGTCATTATCTTTCATTTCCCTTACCCGAAAACTCTCTGAGAGATCTGGGGGTATTTCATGATGTGATCACGGTTTTGCGGTGTGCAAGACTTGTACACCTATTGGTATTTCCAGTACTTTCCATCAAGTCTGGTGTCAGCGAATTATGAACTACTGCACATTGAAACTGCCTACGATGTCCCTTTAACTGGGATGCCTTGTATGGCAGCACGCCCGAGGTTTAAAGTACTGACTGCAAGATACAATTGTGCCCATATTCTTTATGTGAAGCACTCAAGCATCCACTTTGGGGAATTCAAATGGACACATACTACCGTCACCGCCATGGCTAATAAGGTTTACGACTTTGCTTATTTCCAACAATACGATTTTCTATTAAATCTTTCGAGTACAATCGTACTAAATCCACTCAGGAATACTATGAGCTACTTTGTACCAACAAAAACTTATTTTTAAGATTTTGATTGACACTAATACCAATCAAATTGTAAATGGAATGAAAGAGTTACGAAAACCCTGCAAATGTCTATTGTAAAACTGTCCATTCGGGTAGCAAGGAAGAAAAAAACCTCATTAATATTGAGTTTCTAACTCCCGGGGAGCAATTTACGCAATGTTATTTACCCACTTCCTGAAAGATAGAATATACAGCCATGTACATGAACACATAACACACGTTGCACCTATGGTATGGGAGAGAAAGAGTCAGTGATCTTTCAATGTAATATAATATAGATATATATATATATATGTGAAATTTCACTATAACAGGTTTCTTTATTCTTCAATAGTGAATTCAAATCAACAGGTGCAACAAACTACAATTGCGTACTGGCGCTTTGCGCTTAGTTGACGCGTTGCATAGCAACCTAATTATTATATCATATTATAGTTGCGTCACAATCAAAATCATTTCAGATCTGTCTTTACCTCCTTTCGGTCATCTTTAAAATTTGTTTCACAACATCAACAGTTACTGTATTGTGTTATATATTAGACATATATAATAACCTTATCATTCTAAGATCTGTTCAGCTCCGGCTGAAAAAGTCAATGAAATGTTGTTGTTGTTGTTGTTGTTTTTTTTCGTTTTACCCTCTGTTTCATTTTCTGTTCTCAGTTTAAAAGAGGTACAACATAACATTTTGGACTTATTCCTTTTGCACATCTTGATATATGTTTACTTACATTGAAGATTTGATATTTTTATCTTTTATGTGTTGACCATGTAGTGTCATTCGATTCTTAAAATGTCCCCTGGTTCACCTGTATATTTTTTTTCCACATCCGTTACAATCAATGCAATAAATCAAGTTTCTGGATGTACATGAGAAGGTGTCTTTTAATTTGAATATCTTATTGTCACCATTACTGTAAAAATAATCGTATCTGTAGTTGGCATATATGGACACGTTTTGCATCGCTTATCTAAACATTTTTTGCGTTCCCCCTTGTCTTTTTTTTCTAATGATGCTTTAGTCATTTTTTTTTTTCAAATTTGGAGCTTGTCTTCTACTTGAAACATAATTTTTTTTTCCAAATATATTTTTATAGGTTTGAATCATTACTCAAAATGGGATTGTTTGTTTAATAGTATTTGAAAAATGAATGACAAATATATGTCATTGGCAAATAATTATATATAGATATAAACACAAAAAAGTAACCCCCCCCCCCCCCCTTTAAGGTGTCGTGGTGTCGAGGTGTCGTGGTCTAGTGGTCTAGTGGATACGTCACCGGACTGTGGATCTCATGGTTCGCGGTTCGAGTCCCGCCGCGGCACTAATGTCCTTTGGCAAGACATTAATCTACATTTGCCACTCTGGGTACCTGGTAGGAATTTATTCCTTGAATGCTTTCAACGTCTTATAGGGCAGCTGGGCTAAAGCCAGGGTAATAATACTACTTCGGCGCTTAGAAACATTGTATTAAGCGCAATATAAATGTTATGTATTATTATTATTATTATTATTATTAATCAAAATGGCGTAACTTTTTAGCAAAAGGGTTTTGAGCAAAATAACTTGGCAGACGTGTTTCTACACTTATTGACTAACTATTCTGTGAAAATGAGATTGATCCATTGAGTCATGCATGAGTGAGCAAGCATTAAAGGCAAAATTGTCACTTTTCAAAAGTCACAACGGTCATTTTGGGAATTCTGTGAATTTGCTTCCTGGTGCATATTTATGTGTTGTTGTGGTTTATTATCCATCGCTTGACCCCCTCACACCTATCCCGACACTTTTCTCATCATTATGGTTGGGTGAGCTAAAAATACAGCATAAAAATGACCCGTGTGACTTTCGAAAAGTTACATTTTTGCCTTTAATGTTTCCCCACTCATGCATGACTCTATGGATCAATCTCATTTTACAGGGAAGTTAGTCAATAAGGGAAAAAATACTCTTGCCAAGTTATTTTGCTCACCACCCTTTTGTTAAGAAGTTACTCCAATTTGATTGGGGGGGGGAGTACTTTCTTTGTTGTTTTTATATATTATATATATATATATATATATATATATATATATATATATATATATATATATATAATTGTGAGAAATGAGAATGAGATAATAATGGGTGCGTAACTTGAATCAAAGTTCCCCAGAGCTGTCGTCCCATTTTGAAATTTTTGCAAAGGTTGGCTTAAAACGCCAATGCCTGACCAACTAGACATGGAGACAGGCAAGTTTTTTTTCGGCGACACCAGATTCAGTTGACCGACAGATTGACAAATCTCCAAACTCATTAATTAATTCCTTTGTCGGGGGCAGGTGAGTTTTGAACAAAGACAAGCCACATGCCTCAGCTGGATCCAAGCAAATGCTCAGAGGTACATGTATGCATTAAAATAATTATAAACAATTGTAAGGAAGTAATATAATTTATACAACAGTTTGGCAACTCTCGTGGGAATATATATTTCCCCGAGAGTTGCCAAAGTTGTTGTATATGTTATTTCCTTACAATTATATATACATACATATATATATATATATATATATATATATAATTGTGAGAAATGAAATGAGAGAATAATGTAATAGCTTCAGGGTAGAGAAGAAGTTCTCTTCATGCTCTTTGCACCTCTCCCAGTCACATCCGTTGGGAAAGGCAAGGTGTTCGCCTTATCCCCAAGCCCTCCTTTGTAGCCAAAAACTAGACGGCTTCCTCCGGATCGGTTGAGGTGTTTCTCAACCATCTGTCAGACTTCTCCTCAGTCAAGGTAGACAAAGTCTGGTGTCCTGTGAGGGCGCTAAAATGGTACTTAGACATAACCAAAAATTGCCGCTCGGACGAGCAACTTTTCCTCATTACTCGCGAACCTTTCTCCCCTGCTTCTAGAGAATCCATTTCCAGATGGATCGTCGAGGCCATCCAGGCCGCTGGCCATGAGGCCCTTCTCGCGGATAGCAAACCTAGAGCGCATGATACCAGAAGCATTAGCACTTCTTGCATGTCTTGGGCGCTTTTTCACTTTCAGGGCATTGCTCTAGAGGACATCTTGAGGGCTGCCTTTTGGTGGTCTCCCAATTCTTTCACTTCCTTTTATCTGAAGGACATTCCTTCTGGAGAAGTGCGGTTTGCGACTTCCTCTCCGAGGGCGGTATCTTCTGCCGTTGACCCTCGTTAGTCTCCTTCCCTAGGGACATGCCACCCCGGATTTTTATCCGTGCTAGTCTAGCAATAATAGGTAGATACATTAATTTATTGTAGTAAATCAGAAAAATCATATCTGATTTTGTCATTTGCTAAATAAATTGATGTATCTACCTATGTCCCTCCCTCCGTCCCCTCTCCTTGCCCAGCAATACGTTGTCTCTGGTAGCTCGTAAGAGGAAGATGGCGGGCATGCGCTCGCGCATGTGACTATTGGAAGGCGCCATACGGGGGTGGGGCGTGCGCGAATGTGACTTTTAGTTTCTCGATGGTAGCGTAGTTTGGACCAAACTAACTACGCAACCACTATTCTCTCATTTTCATTTCTCACAATTATAATTATTTTCACGAGAGTTGCCAAAGCTGTTGTATATGTTATTTCCTTACAATTATATATATATATATATATATATATATATATATATATATAATATTTGTTACATTCTGTTTGATTTAGCAAATAAACTTGAAGGCCAGGAGCCGAAAGCTTGTAAATACACCGAGTGACCTGCTTCATTCTGTTCCATCATTCTCTCTTCACATATCTAAATTTAACATGGTTCAGCCGAACGGTACACACATCCACACCTCTCTCGCTATATATATATATATATATATATATATATATATAAATTGGGGGGCTGTCGATTGTACAATGATTGAGAGTACATTATGTTCAACAACTAATTCAATTCTTAAAGTCCAAATTATTATAATAGCATGTATAATATTTAATTTACTACTACATAACGACTGCTTCTAAACTTACCGACATCCCACGAGACCAAAATTCGGTCTCGTGGGCTTTCTGTCAACTTTTCTGAGGGTTTTCATGGACTGTCGGTACAGTCGTGGGCTTTCTGTCTATTGAGTTGTCCCGATTCGAAGGTAGTAAAGATATTCATAATAATACTACATGTATTTATGATTCTATAAGATTACATACATTGCTTAACAGAAAACCCCTGATGCCATTGTTTACGAAATATAATTTGCAAGCGATTGTGTCCTTTGGAGTTTTGTCATATTATTGTTTTGAAATACTTGTACGTTATTTTGTTAATTTTTTACCTCGTATACTTATGTTGGAAAGGTGGAAATAAATGTCTTTGAATTGAATTGAATAGATTGAATTGAATTTGTACTGCATATTCCGTATATTTGTTGATAGCGTTTCTTTGTCCTGAGTGAAATCATGAAAAAAAAAACGGAATTATACATCTACTTTGGGCTTAATGTATGTGCAAGTGATATTGTTATCCTGTAACATAATCTGTTAGTGTTAAAGGAATGCTGAAATACATAATTACTAGGTATGACTGCAATTTATGTACAGGATTGATGTTAATCAGGCGAGCTATATTTTGTACATTTCATTAAACTGTGTATCGGTATTATTTTTGAAGTCCGTAGCATAGGATTAGTCTTGGTTTAAATACGCACAAGTTGTGTCATATTGCTTTTAAAATCCACATTTTACTCACAATTCTTAAGTTCATGTTTTAAATGACTTACGTTATTAATGTGTGTGGAAAATTTATATAATTAGTGCTTTATTCTACAATATTACATCATTGTACTAAACAATTACACGTATATGTAAATATTTCTAGATGTTTTGTACATTTCTGATACTTTTTAAGCAATGGCTATGTCACGTTCGCACTATGTTAACAATTACAACCGAGCTGGGTTTTTATTTACCTTGGATTTACTGTACGTACACATATATATAGAAAGAGGCTTTTGGAATGTATCGCAACTGGTTAGTGACCTCTTTCCACATTTCTTTTTTTTTCTCTCTCTCTCTCTCTCTCTCCCCCTCTCTTTCCTTTAAGGGAGGTAAGTTTTTTTGAAAAAACCTTGCTCCCACAAAATTAAGCAATTTTATATGTCAATCATGTGTACAAATTTCCTATAGAAAAAGGAACTGCAGGATATTAATTTTGTATTTTGTAACACTAGTGAATTACCATGATTAGGTCAAATCAGCAATGTTTTGATATTTTTCTCCGATGTCATATATCATTTTGTTAAAAATATGTGATATGTTAAGCTAATGTAATGTGATAACTGTATAAATCACAAGAGCAAAAGTGAAGGAGATGTTGAATTTATCTTTGTACGTTTGCTTCATATGATATCTACAAAGACAGTATTTGTAGATAGATAAAATTATTCCTTGGGGTGTCTATCCCGTTACTATTATTATCATTGCATATGTCAATTGCCGTTGCTATTTTAAAAGCTAAGATTTAACACTTAAAGCCAGTAAAGTGTTATAACATAAATATATTTTGTGTTCGTAAAGAAAAATCTTCTCTTCTTTTTCCTTTCTTCTTATCTCTTTTCTTTCTTTTTTTTCTTTCTTGTTCTTGTTCTCTCTCTCTTTCTTGTAAATTTCTAAATATGCATACAGAGGATTGATTGTTCTGCCATAAACGTTTTATCGGATATTTCGAAAATTTCCCTTAGATCTTCCCCCCCCCCCCCCCCCCCCCCCCATTCTTACAGCCTTTAAAGGTCAGGCATTTGACATTTGATTTGTAGTTTCCTTACAACTGTAATGGTTCAGAATGTAATTCTGATTGAATGCCTTTTTGGGGGGTGGTTTTTTTTTTTTTTTTTTTTTTTTTGTTTAATGAGCTAGAAATTATCATTGTAATATGTTGGTGTATCAAGTGCACTTCCATTATGCCACCGTATGACGAATCATGCTGCTGAGTGTTTTGATTGTGGGTATACATTTCGCTAAGTAATTATGTGTCGTGGGAAATAGTCTGGAATTGTTATCTTAGCAAATGTTACTGATTAGGAAATATTGTACATTAATTTTCGGATCTTGATTAATCTCTCTCTCTCTCTCTCTCCCTTTCTTCCTTTCTTTCCTCACCCTCTTCCTGTCCCTGTTTGTCTGTTACACACACACACACACACACGCACACACACACTCTCTCTCTCTCTTTCGCTCTGTTTCTCTCTCCATTTGTGTTTCAACCATTTCTATATCCCCTCCCATACCCTACTTTTAATCTTTATGTTCCACTCCTCCACCCCTCTCTCTTTCTATCTCTTTTGCGCTCGCTCTCTCTCTCTCTCTCTCTCTATCGCTTTGTTTCTCTCTCTATTTCTGTCTCAACCATTTTTATATCCCCTCCCATACCCTACCATTAATCCTCATGTCCCACTTCCCCTCCCCCTCCCCCATATGTTGACTCAGTCAAACTCTTTGTGTATCTGGTGCTATAGTGTGGCATAGCAAACACTATATATAGAGCTGTTCCTAACTTCTTCTTTGTGATAAACTATATATATATAATAAAACGTTCATTTCAAAAGAGAACATCGATGATTCTACTACAGTCAATCATCTACTAATAATGTTGGTGTGTGTGAGTGTGTGTGTGTGTGTGTTTGTGTGTATTTGGGTATATGAAACATATTATGCTTCTGTATAGTTTTGAATTTCAGTTATTCATTTATAGATTTTACATGATAATGTGCTCTATTTGTTATATACTTTCATTGAAGTGTTGATTTATGATTCATGAATAATCATTGAGTTGAATCACAATAAAGATCATTGAAAAAACAAATATATATTATCAATTGCATAATTATGTTTGCGCGTAATGTAAAGACACCCGCAACACTACAGTGCGTATCAATAAAAAAAAAAGGGGGGAACATTTTTGAAAAATCTGTCAAAATTACATTTCAGAATATTTAGAAGATTTTTTTTTTATCATGTCGATAGATGCCCAATAGTCAAATCTATCAAGTCCCACTAACAAAACTTTTCTTTCACGCTTGGGCGAACACTTGTACTTGTACTTGTACTTGTAGATTGAGACTGGGATGTCGTTCAATGTGTTGGCAAAGTGGCAGTGCATAAAGCGGTGCATCATGGCATCAGTGGACGTGCAAGTAAAACCCGAGACGTGGAGTCTACAGCAGCTTGGATCCAACAGGAGGACGCAACGCTCTGATGATGGGTAGAGCAACGTCCTGAAAAGTGGTAACTGATGGAGATGTTACTGCGGCAACCGACAGTTGGTTCCACGTCCGGATGGTGCGAGGGTAGAAGGAATCCTTAAAGCTATCGATAGAAGCTGCGGGTACTGAGTACTTAAGAGGGTGATCATTTCTGCTGAGATATGTAGCTGGGGTGATGTGGGCAGGAAAAGACATATTGATGTGGTGATAGTGAATCTTGTAAAACAAGGCGCATTGTGCAAGAAGTCGGCGATTGTGAAGGGTGTCCCATCCCAGTTTGTTGACAAGTGCCGGGACCGAGGTTACTCTTCGGTAGTCTTGGTGTACAAAACGGGCGGCAGCTCGCTGTACTTTCTCAAGATTCTGCATTGATGTCAAGGTCCATGGGTTCCAAGCTTCACTGCCGTACTCAAGCTGAGGACGAACAAGCGCTGTGTAGGCTTTGCTTTTGATGTTCTTGGTACTGACTGTTTTTGTCCAGAGTGTGAAAAATGGCTTGCGCTAAATTGAAAGAAGAGGGAAAATTAATCCAGCAGCCCGAATAAGTAATCCCATTCAAACAATTTTTTTTTTCAAAAAATTATGATTATGTAATGATAGTCTAGGAATTTTGTGTCAATCTTCTGTCTAGGTGAGAATTAGTAATGTGTAATTACTTCAAGATCTTTTAAGCACAGAATTCACAATATACACAGAAACATCAAATCCACATGCCAGTCATTCAGTCAAGAAGAAAAGTACCAAATTTATACATCTTCAGATCATTCAATCAGTCAATCAAAAAATCAATTAATTAATCAATCAAAAAAAAAAAATCAATCAACAATCAACCCACACATCAACCGACAGATCAGTCAGTCAGTCAATCAATCAAGCAATCAATCAATGCATCAGTCAATCATTCAACCATTCAGCCAGTCAGTCAATCAACCAGTCTTTCAATAAGGTAATCGGTTAATCAACGATCAATTGATTGATTGATCAATTAATCAATCAATCAATCCTTCAATCACACTGTAATATAACAAATTATTCACAAACACAGCAAAACACTTCCAAACCAGTCATTCAATCAAGAACGCCAAATCAATCAATTTTCAATCAATCAATAAATCTATCACTCAATCATTCAATTAACAATGTAAATTAATCTTTTGATTGATCAATAAATTAACCAGTCAATCTACTGTACGTATTCAATCTATTTCTTAATCAGTCTATCAATCAATCAATCTATCACTGCATGTGTGTCCATTGTGTAGGCCTAATCAGTGGCGAATCTACAAAGGGGAAAATCCCCCCCCCCCCCTCTTTTGCTGCTGAAAGCCTGTTTTTCTTTATTTTTATTCGTCAACTGATTGGTCAATTGATTGATGTATTAATTGATCGATCGATCGATTAATCGATTGATTGATTGTTGATTAAGTGACTGCTTGCTTGGTTGAGTGACTGACTTACCGAATGGTTGAATGACTGACTGATCCATTGTTTGAGTGATTGATTGACACCTGACTGACTTGCTGATTGATTGATCGATTGATTGACTAAATCACTGACTGACTGAATAACTGATTTGTCGGATGGATTGATTGATTGATTGATTTTTTTACATGTACTGATGATTTTTGATTAATTGATTAATTGGTTGTTTGATTTAAAGATTAATTAATTTGGTACTTCTTGAATGATTGATTGGAATGTGGTTTTGATGTGTCTGTGTATATTGTGAGGACTGTGCTTAAAAAGATTTTGAAGTAATTACACATTACTAATATGCAATGAAATCATTAAAATTATAGAAAATTGACACACAATTCCTAAACTATCATAACATAATAATGAATTTATGGCAAAGAACAATTTGTTTGAATAGGAGTACTTATTCGGACTACTGGTTTAATTTTCCCTCTTCCTTCACTTTGGCGCAAGCCATTTTTCACACTCTGGACAAAAACAATGTTCTAGGGGCACTTGATAGACGAGACTATTGGGCATTTATTTATTATTTTTTTTTATTTATTTATATTTTTTTTTGGTTGATACGCACTGTATAATGATTGGCTTCCCAAGTCTCTTGCTATCCGTTTAGCGGCTATAAATTTAAGCTGTATTATGATGTGTATATTACAATAAATCTGATGTTTTTCCAGAATGAAGAGTATGAGAGTAAAAAAAAAAAAGAGGATACCATCTTTGAATTGTGTGCAAAGATTATATGCTAAAGTGAAACTTAATATGAAAAGAATCAATTATGATTACACAAATCATGGAAATGGTCTGAATCGTAGATCTAGTTACCTAATGATGATGGGTCAGAAAGATGAATGGAACTTATTTTCTGGTCACTTGATCTTTTCAATAAAAGCTTGATTGAAATTGTGGTTTCCGCCGGGGGCGGCGCCAGGGTATTTAAATAGGGGGGGGGGGCAAAATGACGCGTATAGCAACGTCGCACGTCGAGGGTCTTGAAATAACAAATAGGACTATAACAGTTATGTCATAATTGCAAGGCCTAGCCTTCTCTTCTCAATTTCCCCTTCTCTTTCTCCCTTTTTCCTCCTTTTTCCTCCTTTTTCCTCTTTTTTTTTTTTTTTTTTTTTGCTCGCTTGAAAAATGATAGGGGGGCCCGCCCTGCCCCCCCCCCTGTAGCGCCGCCCCTGGTTTCCGCCTTGTCTAGCATTAAATATATGACTCGATATAAACTTTGCTACTGCTATGGGTGTAATCAACAAAGTGTTTCACCGACTGGACAGATATTACGCAGTATAATGCCGAAGTTTACGTAATACAACTAATTGAGGATGGTCAGTGACGTCTGACCATACGAAGGACGGAAGGAGACCCTGTATTTGTTTTATTATCAATTCAAATTTATTTGTAATCACATGAGTAACTTTTTTTGCTGCTTTCCCATTCTGCTGTATATTCCTAACAACGACAGAATGTTATCGCTATACCTATACCAATGGGCAGGTCCAGGTATTTTGTAAAATAGCGGGCACCATATTTTAAACATTTTTTGATAGTTGTTGGTGTCTCTTTACTCTAACATTTTCTGATAACCCCCCCCCCCCAAAAAAAATAAATAAATAAATAAGATAAATGAATAAATAAATAAATAAATAAATTAATTAATTAATTGATTGATTAAATAAAAATGAATATAAAAATCGAACTCAAAATAATAATAAAATTAAATTTGATATTCAAAAAATGATAAATAAATAATGAAAAAAAAAATATGAAAAAAATTGAAAAAGTAAAAAATAATTTATTCAAAATATCATTATATGTTGTTGGTGTCTCTTTACTCTGAAATTGTCTGCCAATTGAAAAAAAAAAAAAAAAAAAAAAAAAAAGGGAATAAAATCCGACACTCCCCATACCCTCGTGTCATTTCCATTAATGAAATAGAATCCATATAACGGTTTTAATGGATGCTGTGAGGCAGAGATCTTTCAAGAAATTCAGTCAAGCGCATGATAGATGGCTCTTAAGTGTTTATATTATTTGACGAATGTCTTTTATAATGTAATAAGTTGACTGACGGTCATTTTTATCCGCTTCTCTCTCTCTCTCTCTCTCTTTCTCTCTATCTATCTCTGTTCCCTCTTTCCCTTCTTTGTTAGTGATCGCTTCATTCATTAGCGTTATGCATATATTTGCACAAGTATAGTTATAATACAAAATGAAGGAAAAACGTTATATTTATGTAGTTTTTAGAGTGTGGTCAGTATCTCCTTGGATAAATCAACTGTAGGGAGATGGATAAATGAAATTAAAAAATGATGTAATCTATAAACTGCATAAATACTTTCTCCTCTCTCTCTCTCTCTCTTTCTATGCATTTCTCTTATTCTCCCTCAAAATCCATCTCTATACCCTCTAAAACCTTCTCTAAGTCTCTTTCCTTTTCATCCCCTCTTCCTTCTTAAAATCTTATATCTCCATTTTATGTACGTTCCATTTTTTTTTTTCTGTGCTCGCATATGTGTGTAAAATCACTTTTATGCCGTTCAATGCAGCTTTGCAATCACCTGTTTTTTGCGGCAATTTTCCGTTCGAATCGGCCCCAAACGAGACCTCATCAGTCACTCTTGTCGCCTTCAGCATATCCTTTATGACATCATCAAATCCATTGACGTAACGGTGCTTGCTGACGTCATAATGGGGGAATAGGATGTCAGACAAGACGATCAGGCGGGCTACGCAAATCGGGTCAAGTAACCGAACAGTCACGTTTTCCCCACTTTGTAGAATGTTTAACGTATGATGTTGAGTGCACGTATTGGTAATGCAATATCACATGGTGAAAGAACTGTCTGTAAGTCAAAGCCCTCAGGAGTGCGTGGACGAAAACTCGCCTCCTTAATGGGGAGCATAAAAATGTTATCACATTCAAGTTGACTAAACCTTGCTAAAAATCATTAACAATTAAAAGCATTGAACACTGATGTGAGTATATAGGAATACATAAACATGTGATCCAAGACTTTAACTCTTAATTTCTTGTTATATCTGAGGCATGAGGGCATGACAAGAGTGATGCTTTCCATTTCACATGCCCATACGCTATTCTTCCATGTATGAATAAAATGAATAAGAAAGCTCACAAATTATTAAATCACCTTTGATTACTGAACCTTGGGGTGTGGTAGGAGTCATAGGGTAATTTGATTATACCTTAAGAAGACCTTGAGATACCTGAGAAATTATATAATGGATAATGAAATACAATAACCTTGTACCAAAGTACCTGTATTCAAATAATTATCATAATCGACAGCATAGTATGCTAATACAGTGGGTCCCAGAAAAAAAAAACGGATTTCAAGGCAGAAATTTTCTATAATAATGAATAATTTCCTTGATTACATATACATGTAATAGAGGAATAGAAATTGAGTAAAACTAAAAGATAGGTTTATACAGTGTCCCAGAAAAAAAAAAAAAAACGAAACCGGATTTCATGGCAGAAATGCTCTATAAAAATGAATGATTTCCTGGATGAGATATACATGTATAAAGGGTTCCGCTTCTCTTTTTTCGTTTGATGCGCAATTAATTATTCATTATTCACGCATGACTGACTTAAAACAATGAAGAGTGGTACTATCAACATTTCATTTGCATGCACAAATCGCAACTTTGAGTGCCATTTTAGGGAAGTAAACGTAATTATTTTGAAGAAAAATAAACATCACATTAAAAAAATCTTTTATAGGTTACCTCATGCCTAAAAAAAATGAATGATGTATGCCAGAGAACAAGTAAATAAACACATGCTTGATTTCTACCAAAAAGAGTGAATATTTGAGTAAGAAGCCATTCAACTTTCCTGACCTAGCAGCTGACAATGGATTTAATGCTGGGGTGAATTTAAACATACATGGGTAATGAAATTAGAGATGGTCGGGGTATGAAACGACTGAACAATAAGGAAACCATCATTAGCTTGCCTTTTCATGCAGCTGACCACATAACAAAGGATGCATCGTAACCGAATGGAGCCTTCTTCGACCCTTATTGACACTGAGGCTCGTCCCCTCCTGCTGACATGCTCCATAACGTACACTCCGCAGGAACGTGAAGATTTGAACATCTCTCATGGAAGGCTGCAGCAACAAGCTGCAGGCTCCCAAAGCGATCCCCTGTCGTTACAATGAACTCCATTTGTTATTCCGTCAGCTGCATTGTCAGGCAAGCTAATGCTGATTTGTTCTATTTTTGGCCATTTTGTACTTGAACCATTTCTAATGTTCCTTTCCATTACCCATGTATGTGTAAATTCACCCAAGCATTAAGTCCATCGTCAGCTGCTAGGTCAGGAAAGCTGAATGGCTTATTACTCAGCTATCCACTCATTTTGGCAGAACTCGAGCTTGATTTAATTTTACTTGTTCTCTGGAATACTTCATTCAGTTTTTACGCATGATGTGTCATATAAAATAGAAAATTATGGATTTTTATGTGATGCTTTTCTTTTTTCATAATAATTACGCTTACTACCCTTAAAAACACTCTCAAAGTTGTAATTTGTGCATGCAAATGAAATTTTGGTACTACCAATTTCTATTGTTTTAATTCAATTATGTCTGAATTATGAATAATAAGTTGCGCATCAAATTAAAGAAGAGAAGCAGAGCTTTTTATACATGTATATCTCATCCAGGAAATTATTCATTTTGGTAGAACATTTCTGCCATGAAATCCGGTTTCTTTTTTTTTCTGGGACACACTGTATACCCCTATCTATATTTTAGTTTCACTCAATTTCTTTTCCTCTAAATTTTAAATCTGCAACTTTTTTCTCTTTTGTGCATGATTTAGTTTTCCTCTCCTCCTTTGCCTCCTCTGTTTCTCTCTTTTATTTCCACTTGCGCTTCACAATCTTCTTCTTCTTCTTCCTACTCCTCCTCCTCTTTTTCTGCTTCATCTAATCTTCTTTACTTTTCATGTATTTTCCTCTCCTGTGATTCTTCTTGCTCTCCTTCTCTCTCCCTCTCTCAATTCTTGCTATGCACATATTCCTGTGTATGTGGCCTCTGACTTAATTTTCAACATTCTAATGAATGATGTATTGGCTGTCCGTTGACACTCATTATTCATTCATCTATGTTTTTACTTTTCGTTGTTTACTAACGTGGCGCCTTCTAATATATGCAACACACACTGGCGGCTGTGCTGGACGCATTTTTGCTCGTTGTCTGCATCCTTAAAAACTTACACAGAATATCAAGCCATCGGCTATTTGAATGGACTTGTAATTGAGGGTAATAGCTTGCGATAACATAATGTAGTTTAGTTTTTCATTCAGTTTTTGAAATAAGAACAGCTGCCAAATGTGAGGATAGGTTATGGATCCTACAAATTTTCTTTATTGTTGTTGTTGTTGTGGGGTTTTTCTGTAAGATTTGAAAGAGTTCCACTATGTCAATGCTAACAGGCTTTGGGAGATTATTACATATTTTTATTTTAAATAAAGCAACAACAACAACAACAAGAAATAAATCCAGAATACTACTTCGCAGAAAATAAGAAATCTAATGTCTGCATCCAAACAAAAACAAGACATTACAATGACTTGATCTTCTCCTTATGTCGTAACGTAATTCATATATATATATATATATATATATATATATATATATATATATATATATATACATAGATATATACATATAAATAAATATATATATATATATATATATATATATATATATATATATATATATATATATGTGTGTGTGTGTGTGTGTGTGTGCGCGTGTGTGTGCGCGTGGATGTGTGTGTGTGTGTGTGTGTGTGTATGAAACTGTGTATATATGAAAAATTTCTTATATCCTTTTCCACTATTAATAAAACTGTCGCCTCTCTCAATTCTTAAACATTAGGAAATAAATTGTCATGCCATATTCTACTATCCTGAGAAAAATATAAATCCTGAGAATCCTGATTTTGTACATTTGACTACGGTAATTGCACTCTGCCTAGCATGTCAAAATTCAGGTACGGTACTATTTGTGGTACGTATGAACATTTTTTTTTTTTTTAGTATTAATGTATATTAATTCACATCCACCTTTTACTTCGTTGTTCATAACATTTGAATTCTACATACCTAATTTCTGTTCTCTCTTGCAGCCATTTAGAGGGTCCTACAATTTTCAACACTAAACCCAATTTTAGGGGAGTGAGCTATGTGATTACGTCAATCTTTCTATGACATTTGATAATGGTCGCTTATTTGTTAACCATAAGGAGAAACCTGGCTTACAAAACATGCTACACAAAAATGACGAATAAAAGTCTTTTTTCTCTCCTTTTTTTTTTTTGGTCACTGTTCATAATAGAAACATGAAAGCGATTTATCATTTTGTCTAAATTTTCCTCTTTTTTTTTTCTTTAAAGGGATTCGGTAACTTTGTGGAGGCTTGATTTAATAAATTGTTGAATTTTGATATCTGTCTTGTATAATGATGTTCAGAAGGATAAATAAATAGCCAGGCATAGAAATCAAATATATAATGCTATTATTAAGATATCTATGATTGAATACTCCCATTTACGAAAGCGTATGGCCATACGCTTTAGTCTAACACTGAGTCTATGGGGGGAAATGAGTCTGACATTTCCGGTCACTTGCATATATTTACTTTTGTGAAGCACATGATGATTTTGAAGTGCTTCCCCCCCCCCCCCCCCGGCTTCATTTTTACACAATATTACATACACTGATAACATGTAAGGCCAAGCAGTTCAGATTTTATCAAGCCTCTACAAAGTTACCAAATCACTTTAAAGAAAGAAGCATAAAATCTCGTAATATATTCTTTATAC
>CM046842.1:21722339-21871433 GCA_025618425.1 Heliocidaris tuberculata
CCATTAAGGTAATCATTCTAATGGTGCATATCGGTGTACTTCGCGAAACAGCTCTGACAAACTTCCACTCCATTTTTCCGCCAGATCTTTAATACTCAGTGACAACTTTGATGTCGCAGTTGTAGTATAATAGTAGTAGTAGTAGTAGTAGACTTTATTGGATAACTTGTTTAGCACAAAGCTAATCTGCAGCAAGGTCCACCATTGACAAATCAAGAATATACAGTAAAGTAAAATAAGAAGGTCATGGTAAAATCATATACGGACAAATTTATTCATCTTTACTCTGCGCCTCGCCTATTCATACAATGTATGTTGAGAGCACGATGGGCATTAACTCTATGTTAAAGTATATGAGTTAACGCCCTGCTGGCACCAAACAGACGATATATTCTTATTCTTATATTTGACTAATAACTCCGATGTTTATTTGAACGAGTGATGAATTACTTCACGATGAATGATTTCTAGGCTCTTCAGAATTGTCGAAGCGAATATGAAAGTTCGACAGAGACTAAAGTGATCTAAAGTAATTGTGAGGCAGTGACATTTTTTGTTGTTGTTGAACAATGGGTAAATATTTGAAAATAATAATAACATTATTAGAGTTATTTATTTCATTATTGTTTCTTCTTCTTCTCCTTCTTCTTCTTCTTCTTCTTCTTATTATTATTATCATTCTTGCTGTTATTATTACTATTATTGTCCCCGCCGAACGAAGTTCGCGAGGGGACTATGAAACGGGCTCCGTACGTGTGTGTGTGTGTGTGTGTGTGTGTGTCCGTCCGTCCGTCCGTCCGTCTGTCCGTGTGTGCTGTTAGTGCTACTTCTCCGTCATTTCTTGGCCGATTTTGATTCCGATCTGTCCGAATTTTGTGTGCTCAAATGAATTACTTGAAAATCTGCTACTTCTCCGAATCATTTCTTGGCCGATTTTGATTCCGATTGTTTTATCTGATAGGGCTGGGTGGGGGCTTCCAAACTTCTACACAGAATTTTGAAATTCAATAATTATGCAAATTTATGCAAATTTATTCAAAATTGACGAAAAATGCTACTTCTCCTCTATTTCACATCGGATTTTTATTCCGATTGTTTTATCTGATAGGGCTGGGTGGGGGCTTCCAAACTTCTACACAGAATTTTGAAATTCATTAATTATGCAAATTTATGCAAATTTATTCAAAATCGACGAAAAATACTACTTCTCCTCTATTTCACATCGGATTTTTATTCCGATTGTTTTATCTGATAGGGCTGGGTGGGGGCTTCCAAACTTCTACACAGAATTTTGAAATTCATTAATTATGCAAATTTATGCAAATTTATTCAAAATTGACGAAAAATGCTACTTCTCCTCTATTTCACATCGGATTTTGATTCCGATTGTTTTATCTGATAGGGCTGGGTGGGGGCTTCCAAACTTCTACACAGAATTTTGAAATTCATTATTCATGCAAATTTATGCAAATTTATTCAAAATAGCTGAAGGTTCATAATGTTTTCATGTTTTATATTTCAGTTGTATACATGCATTGTTGGTATTCTCTTCTTTTGCATGCAGTAACATTATTATTTTATTCACTAAAGTTTTTCACTGAAGTTTTAAGGTTCAGGCTAGTTAATTTCCACAGATCTGCACTTCCGGCGGGGACATTTATTACGCATTGCGTAATTTACTCATTCACTTGTTATTATTATTATTATTATTATTATCATCATCATTACTACTATACTACTCTCATCATTATCATCATTATTGTTATTTTAAATATGTGACATAAATTTTTGCTTATTTACTGCTGTCACTTTTCAGAACCGAGCACTGCGACAAGGACGACGATGACGGAGGAGAAGACAGCTCGGTATCTCTCCCTGATCGGCCGATGCAGCGACGAGGGTAGAGCAAACTTCGAAAGCCTGGTGGAGAGCATTACGTCGGCAACGGAAGAAGACGTGGAGAGCATGGGAAAAGACGCAAGAGCTCAGGTTTGTAAATGTGAAAGTTGTCGTCTGTGTTCATGTTCGATGCGTTAAAACTTGTGTCATATTCCCCCTGAGAACCCACGATTATGGGTTTTTTTTACATCAAACACGT
Organism: Heliocidaris tuberculata; assembly: GCA_025618425.1. NCBI lineage: Eukaryota > Metazoa > Echinodermata > Echinoidea > Camarodonta > Echinometridae > Heliocidaris > Heliocidaris tuberculata. The sequence continues at coordinate 21,724,438 of CM046842.1, forward strand.
TTGCATCATAATTACCTCTTCTCACGGTTAATATCGGTACATACATCATCGGCATTTTGATGATTTATGTCAGCAGAAGATAAACACTATTTCGAATAACGAGCGCAAGTATATCGTTTTGAACTCTGAGAAGGAAAACAAGATTTCCTTACATTTAAGGAAAATACAGCATATTTACTCGTCGCTTGATGAATCGCATGATAAAGAATATATATAGACCTATTTGAGCCTTTTGGACTTTAACCAATTTTTGACAACATTCCACGTTTTGTGGTTTGGCTCAGTAACCTTTGATTCAGAGCCCTAAAAAATATTGCAGATACATGAGGAGATAGAGCAAAAAATTTCTGCACACACTTTGTCCACATGTGATGCATGACCATATTGCATTTGATGCCAGGATTTTTTAAAAGGAGAATAAGCTTCAATATCCTTAAACTGGCAACACGTTGGGAGGTTCAAAATCATTGCTTTTAAAATTTGTCTATTTTTCAACTTTGCGACATTAATACATTGCAATTTATTAGAACCATGTACCACTAAAAGAAAAATACTATTGTTGCTATTAAATTTGAAGAACAAGGAGCACGTCAAGAAGAACGAGAAGGACATGAAGAAAACAGAGTATTACATGTCAGGTGTTTGTGGGGTATAAATTTTAAAACGGAGGCACATACCTTCTGGTTGTCAGGTTGTGTATTTCAAATATGTCAATTAGATTTCAAAAGGGGGCGGACCAGTTACCCCCCCCCCCCCAAAAGTAACCACTGCACTGAATTGGTAGGGCGAATGGATAACTCTACTAAATTGAATTAGGATCCCATCAATACTGGAATTCTCCAAAGGTCACGGAGAATACAAGTAGTATCAAGCTGATTGGGAGATGGTAGATAAAATTTATCTATTGCACTCTGAATGCATCAATGCAGAATGGCTGCAGACATGTAGATGACAATATGGAGAAGGTTCAAATAGGCATGAGGACTATTAGATATAAACTATTACATGGGGAGGTAATATCGAAACCTTAATCTATGGGAAGAAGTAAAAAGAAAAATATTGAAGAAAAAGAAAAACGAACGTTTTTTAGATCTTGATCTTGAGAGAGGCACAAGTCTGGAATATATTTAATAGGGAAATCATTTTTGCAGATGCTTCGTTTGGCGGATCTGCAACTAAATTGAATAATTCTATACTAGTAACACTATATACTGTCGTATTTCTGATTTCTACGACAGTCAGTAAATTGCTTCGCTCATTGCCAGCTGCTCTTCATTTGTCTAGCGGATTCACTCAAAACGACCGGATACAGGACTAATAAACACGACTGGTCATTAATATTACAAGTATTCCAAGGAATTTTTGCATATTGACTGATTGACTTCAAATACAAAAAAGAGGATGAGAAATTAAGAATTTTCAGTAATGACCTTCGAAATGATAACGTTATCTTAAAGAACAAAGAGAGTGAAATTTTGAGATTTATTTTTACATATCAATTTCTCATTCGACCGTTTCTTGCACCTTTTACCACTCTCCTTAACGGTACGGTCTCTTCATCGCATTTTCGATTTTCGTTTTTAACAAAATTAACATCACGCTTTGCTGTCTCTATTTCTGTATAATCATACTTTGATTTTCTTTCTCTCATATGTAGGCAAGTCGAGCTAAGCAAGAAGCCGAAGATGCAATCCGAAAGATTACGAAAGATCGAGATCGTCGCATCCGGGACATTCATCAAATGGCCGAACAGAAGAATAAATTGATTCATGAGAGAAAGGAAGCCTTGCTGACAGAAATCGACCATCTCCGAGAAAGCTTTGAGAATACCATAAAAGACAGGAGAGGGCGGATCGAAACCCAAGTCAAGATGCAATCTGGAGCGAAGGCGAATCTGACCGCGGTCGAAGAAACAGAACCGTGCGATACCGTGCAGAACGTCGCGAAGGATAGTCTCGATTCAGTACGGCTGATTACAGCATCGTGTAAGAAGATCAAATTTGCCCGTCAGCAAAACGATTCTGAAGAGCTTATGGGTAGCTTGAATGGAGTGAAACACTCGTGGGAGCTGGCCCGTAGCGTGCCCATCCCAGCAAATATATCCTACCCGGAGCTGCTGGCGAAGGGAAGAAATGGAGGCAGTGTCATTATGACGAACGAGGTTCGCTCTGGCCTTTTTGAAATGAATGCCGATACCCAACAAACGCGCACTATCGTTGCAGACGCGCATTTCGATATTTGTGACTGCGCGTGTGCACATAACGATACACTTGTTGTGAGTGACTACAATAGCAAGACGATTCATATTTACGATATGGCAGGCGCGTCTGTGAAATCGATGAGCATTCCGTCTGCTCGCGCTCGAGTAGCCGTAACGAAGGATGGGCTTGTGCTAGTTGGAGATGAATTGAACAGGAAAATTTATTTCTTAAATCCGAGAAACGGTAAAATCATCCGGACCCTACCCATAGACGGCAAGAAAATCAACGGAATATACCACATGAGTCGAGGCTGGATCGTGATACAAACAGGTATTACAACGATCAGTGTCTACGACGAATTGGGAGTTCTCAGAGAGACGATTCAAAATGGCGGCTGGAGTGAGCTCCGATGCGCGGTGAGTCGTGACGTCATTTACATCATGTACAAGAAGACAGACGACCCGACGACGTACGTCGGAATGCGCACCCCGAGTGGTAGAATCGAGGTGATCGTTCGATGCAAGATCTCGAAGTTCCTGTTGTCCGAATTCATTGTGACGTCATCAGGCAACATTGCCATCAACGGTGACAATGAAATCTTGGTGTTCAATCAAGCTCCTGGATATGAAGCTGTTTTGAAGAGGTTAAAGTAACAGAAATATAAACGGGGCAAATTTTCATCGCAGTACAAATGGCAAACAAGGCTCAATAAAACGAGATGTTATGATGAACACCTGGCAATATGATATTGAATAAATTCTGATGAGTAACCGGTTTGTGAATGCTTGCCTCAAACAAGACTGGCAGACGGCTCAATACAGCAACGGACACCCGTCATCTTTAGAAATAAATTCATAGGCATTCATTGTGCCACTTTTAAAAAAAAAATCACATATAATATCCCCTGGTTCGGAAATACAGTTCAAGCAATATTTTCCATTATGTTTGTTCTAATTATTACATATTATTTTCCTTTTGATTATTTAATAGATGGTTTATAGATGTTTACAATCCTGAAAGGTTGTTGCTTATACCACAGTCACACCAACAAGACCGACGCCAGACCGACAACAGACCGAACAAAATATTACATTGCCACCAATGGCTAAATATCGGTTGGTTTGGAGTCGGTGTGTGGTCGGTTTGGCGGTGTGACTGTGTTATTATCTGAAGATATATTAGACGCTGGTCGTCCATTGTTAGGTCATATAAATGTATATATATATTTGTGTAAAATACGAACAAACGAATGGAAAGCGAACAGTTGATATTTTTAGCATGTTCATTAGTTCTTTTTGCTGCTGTTAATAGTTTAGCGTCAGGAAATACAGATTGATTTTTTTTTTTTCACGCCGTGTGAACAATTTGAAAGAATTAGAATTATGAAAATTATATTCTAAACTATTTTTCCGTAGGATAATGCGATTTAGGCTGAAAATATCTGCGTTATGTAAGTCTGTGAATATACATCAATAAATGAACAATTTCTGAGATAAACCATTGACGAGATTAACAAAATAGGTTTTATTAGTTATACTTATGAAAGACAAATTTGTCTGAAATGCAAGCCATTCTATACGACGGTATTGATATGTTGGTAGGCATTCTATTTCAATATCCGTTTATACAGAACAAAATAAATTCTTGCCATAAAAAAAAAAAAAATCCCTTTTTAGTGTATTAGTCTTTCGCAATAGATTTGAGGTTTAAATGGTAGATTTTCGTTGTGTAAAGTCGGTTTTTCAACGCAATAAAAATGTCATCATTTTATACAGTGTATTTTTCTATCGACTTATAGTTCAATATTCGATACATGCCAAAATTATACTGATAAACTTTAAGAAGACAAAAGTACATAAGTGTTCGATATTTGCGAAATGAAGTAAACGTTTTATATTAATCATCATTCATTTGATGTTGTATGATACTTTAAGTGTATGCTGAGCTTCCTCAGTTTTCGTGGCATTCATTTCTTACTAGGACTTTGTAGTTGCATGGTCATTGCACGTGAACCAAACCCCAAAAAGACATACGTTTATATTTTTTTAGATATTATCACTAAATTTGAATTAGGAGTGTTAGCCATTGGTCATTGACTTTTGACTTGAACAAAATGAGCAGTTATTTCTTTCTCCTTTTTATCTTTATCAGTTTGCTTTCTCGATGCGGAATATTTGACATGTAATTTTAATGTCCCAAAGATGAAAAACAAGTTAAATTTAATAAGCCTGGGCCCTCTTGCATAAAAAGTTGCGTTTAATCGCAACTCAAAAAATTAAATGCAAGTCCCAAATACTCGATCCTGATTGGTTGAAAATCAAGTTGCGTTTAAATTTTTGAGTTGCGTTTAATCGCAACTTTTTATGCAAGAGGGCTCTGTACATGCATATTTGTTTTTTTTTAATGGTTTGAAAATTGACTTTAGCCAATAAATCTCCTTATCAAATGCGGGCCATTTGATTAAATGCAGGGCATTTGATTAAATCAAATTATCGCATTTGCTTTTTTTTTTTTTTTTTTTTTCCTGTGGAGGGGGGGGGGGGAGGGGTTAGAGGAGGCTGAATTTTACACAAAACAATACGTTATTTTCTCCTTCTTCTCCACTTTTCCTTTGTAATTGTGACGTAGAGGTGACGTTGTAAAACAGTGTAAGATGTGTAGCGCCACCTCTTGTGGTAGCCACTGGTGGTTAAACCAGTGACAGACGGTTTTACAATGATTATGTGCCATCATACTTCATCTATAACCGATAACCACGTGCAGCCTAAGAACCCAACTGTCAGGTCATAATAGGATCACGCAGAGGAGCAATTTCAGACTAACAACACCACATCACGTTGCAATTGTTAGGTGCTGGTGTTTGACATGCTTATTACTTCCTTCACCAATGGCTTTAGATAACTGCTGTCAGTTAATCACCAGTATGAGATAACCGTGCCAGTTCAGCACAGGTTATTGTTTGCTCTCTCCAGCTACAGTGATGTACCTACGGGGGCAGCACTGGGGCAACGGAACCAGCCCCCTCTCCTTTCATCGAAATGCGATTTGTGTTTTTTTTTAAATAAGAGAGAGATACTGAAGAGAAGGGACATGGAAAATTGGAGTCAAAAAGACAATTTTAGACCCCCCCCCACATACACACACGCACACACACAAAGACACTCCCCTAACTTTGGCCATGCTTATAATTTGCATGCAACCAACCTAGCAACACATGTGTCTCGCACCCCCACCCCCCCCCCCCCCATAATAACAACGCCCGATCAATGGTTGTACCCATGCCACGTCACATTCTCCAGCTAGAAAAAATATTTTCTTATTTTGTTGGTTTTGTTTTTATTGTCTAGCTTTGATTAAATCAATAAAATGATAGTTGACGAGCCTCAACGTCTAAATTACTTGTGCTTGTATACGTGTCTTTTACACTTTGTTCATATTCGCTTACGAAATTGTGATAATGAGAAAAAAGAAAAGAAAACGACAATGTTGTATCTTATTGCTATTATTGTACTACTTTATTATTCTTTATTATTAATCATTATTATTATTATCATATTTATATTTACTAGTACTGTTATATTTTTGTTATTGCTATCATTATTTTATTATTACTATAATTATCATGAAAATCATTATCATTGTCGCCATTATAGTGTAATTAACATTATTATAAATATTGTTGCTGTGTTGTTGTTATATATTCATAAAGTAGAGAGTTTAAAGTTTAAAGCGTTGATATTTACATATGATTTGCAATTGCACACCACACCTGTCAAATGATAAAACCAAATAGAAGAAACAAATAAAGTGATAGAAATAATACTCCGATAAGAGTCATGATGAGTTTCAAATTTTCGACCTTTTATTTAAGATCATCTTCAGAAACTAAAACATCAGTGAACATGAAGTGTGTATTTATATTGTCAGAATGTTTGACATCAAATGAACTCAATAAATTAAATTAACAATCTTATGGTTCCTGAAGAAGATCTGAAATAAAAGGTCGAACATTTGAAACTCATCATTATTTCTAGCATTATATATTCACACCCTCTGTGGTAATAATGGATTCCGAACAAATAAAACAACTGAATTATTGCATTTTGTTTTGACTTTTATTATAAATCAAGATGTTACAATACATATATTAGAAAGAGCACATCTCATCCGGAACGGGGCACTGATTAAATATCTCTTCATTTACTTGTGCATACACAATTACTTCTTCCATAAGCATAACAGACATCTTTCATTACATGAAAGAAACTTCCAAGGTTTATTGCTTCACAAATCCAATCTTATCAAAGCATTTTATACAGCATATTGGTAATATTTGGCATTTTCATAGCATTGATTTTATGTTAGTACAGCCATTCGCCTTACATGCTTTGATTTGTACAATTCGCAATACATTTGCAATTACATTACATTAATACCATAGACACTTTTTTGCGTTACCATAGGTATTGCACCAATAACCAATACTAATATGGCAACTACGAAACAGAGTACATTAATATAATGTTCAGAATACTCGGTTTATATAAGAACATTTGCGCGGTATTACATCCCAGTAATATGACTCTTTCATGTTAACCTCAGTTAATTCTTGATTTGTGCAAGGGGGTGAACTATACATCAGTAAATATCTTCCCCAAGTTATGACTTTATGTAGTGCTGATACTAAGGTGACGAAAAAGTATCCGTCTGATCGTCTATATACATGCTAAGCACCATTTAATAAAGTCCCTTTCGCTCGAGTGGCCTATATTATTTAACGACCATTGGATAATGGGTAAAGAATGATTTATAATACAGCCATGCCATAGAAATAATTCATCACTTATTCCACACATTCATAAATGAACAGAGATATACATGTACATGGATTCCGTATAACACGTGTTCATGTAGATTTCGATTACGTGATATTACATGGACAAGAAGCTAGAATTGAATGTGAACACTGATATCAAGGTTCATTATGGCACAAAACAGATGATACATCCTCAATAAGATATAGGCCTAACAAAATGAACTGAAGCAATCAAAAGCAGAGGAGCAGATAGTTTGTGTGCACATTCCCCAGGTGATAATACTCGGCCCTTCTCTTGAAAATAATAATGATAAATAAACAAAAACATAAGAGCCGCAGCCAAAATTCAAATCCACTGGGATCGCGCGTGGAGCAGAGGGGTAGGAAAATGGCACCCAAATGGCATCAAGTTAAATGACCTATCCATGTTCATCAGATCAAGAACCATCATCTTAACATAAAATATTTTGGAAGACAATATACAAGTTTTCAAGAATGATAACGTTCCCCTGTATCCGACATAAATTCGGTGAATCTCAATCAACATGGACTTTAAATTAAAATTTTGATTTTTGAAATTGTCATTGTCAAAAAGATATGCTACAATGACAATTTCAAAAATCAAGGGTTCTTACAATCATTATCGCAACAATACAGTTAAATATACATGTATGTATATATATGTTCTAGTAATATATATACTGAATACGTATGCGATACCAATATGCCTGACACCGAACACTCTTGGTATTCCTTCATCTTTTTCGCACATATTCTTTTTAAAAAAAATTAAAAATACATGTATATATATATATATACGTATGTATATATATATATATATATATATATATATATATATATATATACACACACACATATATATATATATATATGTATATATATATATATATATATATATATATATATATATACATACATATATATTTCTAGGGATATTTATATCTATTGCATCGGCGAACCTCTATTCAATTTTCTTTTACTTCCTACATTCTTCAAACTAGATCATTATGCTATGCAACCCAGTAGCTCTTTAATATATATTTTGCGATATTTGGATCTTCAAATATATATATATATATATATATATATATATATATATATATATATATATATATATTGTAATTCGGGGGTTAACAACTGAGATATCGTAATTGTTGATAAAAATGGGACACATTCAACGACTGAAAAGAACGGTTAGTACCGTCTTTCTCTGTACATAATAAATTATTATTAATAGATTTCACTAACGAATACATGGAATGATTAGGCCATTAATAGGAAATAAATTTACTTTTAAATATTTCAGAAAGGAAATTTATCTCATTCATTAGTAGAGTTGCAAATTCGTTACCTCTCATTTCAGCATGAGTTGTTGATTACTATGATTATATACATATTTACACCAAAATAAATAACCACGAAATAACAATTAAGGGTATGGAAGAAATTGCAATATCAATAAAGACAATAGGCTTACCAAGCACACAAGATTACTTGTTATCTTAAAAAATATAATTTTGCGCACTTTTCAAGCTCACGTATATAAAGAGATGAGTAAGGGACATTTACATTACTTATTACAAAATACAGGTGCTTTTGGATCGAGCAATTTTTGTATTTAAAAAGAATATTCAGTGTGCGTTAACATAAAGTAATCAAAAATTTTCAAATCCTTTCAAAGATCTCATTATTTTATAAGCAAATGTAATGTACCATGATTGATTCATATTGCTATGACAGTTCATGATACTCAATAGCCCTATCTACCCTGTAAGATCAGCAAAATAGATTTCAGAAATATATGTATAGGACGGATATAATTTATCAATGAAACAAAAATTATTCCACGGCACAATTCACAAAATTGTTTTGCACAAAACGGCAACACTGCACACTTTCATAATATCTCATTATTTGAAAGCAGTACTTATCGCACATTCTTTCGTATTTCGGTAAAACGAGCAGTGATTGGAACATTTTACAGAAGTACTTCATGTACATCACGTGAATATATATATATATATATATATATATATATATATATATATATATACATATATACATATATATATATATATATATATATATATATATATATATATATATATATATATATATATATATATATATATATATATAAATATATATATATGTATATATATATATATATATATATATATATATATATGCACACATACTTATACATGTATGTATAAAGCAGTATAATTCTGATACTCAAAGCATTCAATGAATTACTTCCTACCAGGAACCCATATATACACTGGGTGGAAAGTGGCAAATAAAAATGAATGCATCGTCAAAGACATTATTTATGGACCAGGGTTTAAGCCCATGAAAATACCATCTTAACTTACTCAAGTCACTTCTCGCTTACGACAACTTTGTATACCCTTACATATTTTACAGAGATTGCAATGGGCTGGTTATGTTATATTTCATTGGACCACCTTTCTTCTTGATTTTGACTGATTAAAATAGTGCTAGATTTTTACAGTGATGACTAAAGTATACTCAGATTGTTGTGATTTTTTTTTTCCAGCAATACCTGCGATTACTATTATTGATATGATATTGATACGATATGATTGATAGTCTCATAATGGGGTCTTCGTCCCCTCTTCCTTTCCATAACTGGTAGGGATCACAAAGAACAGCTTCTGCAGGAATATTGTCAGCGGCTCTGTAAATTCAAGAAGAGATGAGCGATAAAACAATCATTCATTTCAAATTTCATTCTCAGCAAATTAGGGACGTTTTATTTATTTTATTTCTTCATAGGCCTATATAGAAGGCATTCACACAATTTTTCTGATAGTGCATGTATTGCTCTGAATTTACAATTTTTTTAAGTCAGCTTATTAGTTCCTGATGTGGCTCCATTCTGCACTTCCATATGGAAATATGAGCAACAAAACACATAAGGTTACTAAGTACCTCTAAGACACTCAAACATAAAAGTTTTCAGTATTCATTTCTTCAAAAAATAATTGGCCTGGAGATTACACTTTAGGCTAATTTTATATCCCATAACAGTATGGACCGATTCAGTTTCATTGTCCATGCTATAGCTAGCAAATGGATGACTCTCCTGTTATATGGAAGATGGGTGAGAGGATACCATAAATGGCTAAGCGAAATAATAACAACTGCCACAGATTCTATGACAAATTTGCTCTCAGCCAATCAAATGGCATGATTTCAGTAGCTTATATTAGTTCTTGAAGTTGATAATATTTTTATGAATTTGTTTACCCAGGGAAGCCTATTCAGCTTCAATGCTGTTCTTCTTGAGGGCCCTGCAATTATTCCTCATTTACACTTGGGTGGGGAGGAACAAGTGTGAGTAAAACATCTTGCCTAAGGATTTAAGCACCCAGTTGGGATTGAATTCAGGACCTCTCGTATGAGATGAGAGTCACGAGCCTTCACCAATATACCACACTGATCCCACTTTTAAAACAGATTGGTGAAAAGTTTTTAGGGCGCAGGTGCACTTACTCATGCCCTTCAATTGCAGCTTATACCAAACGAAGACAAAGAAGACTGGAATCCCGCACAGGATGAAAATGAAGGCATAGAGGAACTCCAATGCTGGAGTGTTGATGATCGGGGCGAGGATGAGATACAGAGATGCCAAGAAAACCAGTATTGGAACTACGATTGGAATCTGGGAGGCAGGAATGCAAAAAATATAAAGCTTATTATTAGTTTCTCCTTAGAATTAAGGATTTTACACAACAATTGAACTATACCATTTTCAGCTTCAATAGTCGAACATGAGTGTTCAAGTAACATATGCTCACAGTAAGGTTGTTGGTAAAAGAGCAAGGAATTTAATCTTTAAAATAGCGAGATATTTCTGAAGTGACCCTCTTTCTAATACAAAGATATATTGTTAGTACCATAATAATCTTTGTTTACAAATACAAATTTGAATAATTGAATAATTGTTGAAATATTGTAATTCTCTAACTTGGCACTCTAAACATATATTGGATTTACTTTTCTTAATCCAATTTCATCATCTATCATGGGCCCTACGTCTCTCTCTCTCTCTCTCTCTCTGTATAAATACACACACACACACACACACACACACACACACACACACACACACAAACACAACACACACAACCACACCAACATATATATTTAGTTCTTTTTACCTTAAATGGGTCTCTCCCAGTCAGCATGTGTATATCGCATGAGTATGAGTGCCACGACAGTAAGACTGTAGAACAGCCACACAGCGAAACTGAAATAGTTCAGAAGCCCGTCGAAGTTTCCAATGCAGATCAAAGCGACAGCAATTGTTGTCTGTTGTATAGATATATAAAAGAAGAATAATTGTTTAATGATAACATGCAATGGCATCATTGGAGGCATCTGTCTTGCTAGATTGTTGGAATGCAAATTAACAATTAAGGACATCGAGTAGGAAGAGGGTTCGAGAGGGAGTCCTTTCATCTATTTTCACGTTTCCCTTTTCTTCAATAATAGCAATATTAGAAGTAGTCGTATTACTATTATTAGTAGTACTTGTAATAATAGTTGTAGAAGTAATGAAAAATAATTAAATACTGATATTTCAAATAAAAGTAATCACAATAATAGTAAAAACAAATGATAATAATAATTCAAATTATGTTAATAATATTAATGATAACAATAAAAGCAATTCGAGTAACCATTATTGTTAAAACGTTGCCTACCAGTCAGACCCAACTCCGGAAAACCGAGCACAGGTATATACTCCGAAAACGGCGTATGGAGGAAGATGAATATAGAGCCCTCATCGTTCACTGCGAGACAGTGTGTACAAAAGGCATGTGGAAAATCATGCAATGTCGACCTGCTCTTGATAATATATTTTTCAAAAATAATGCTGCGGATATATTTATTTCAAATGTTTGTCATTTGAAAGTCATTTCATATGACGAATTATTCAAGGATTTTGAAGATATTTCACACGCAGCATTATTTTTAAATATATATATATATATATATCGTTGGCCGGTTGACTTTGCAAGATTTTCCCCACGCCTTTTGTACACAATGCCACGCACTGAACGATGAGGGCTCTATATTCATACGCCGTTTTCGGAGTATATACCTGTTTTCCGAAGTTGGGTCTGACTGATAATGGAACCAGATGGGCCCTGTATTAAGATTACGGGAATGAGAGATTTCAGTAGTTAACCCTTTCAGGACAGGAATTATTTAAGGGGTAAAATGATCACATTTTGTTCTTCAAATTGGCAACAACAATATTTCTCTTTCAGTGCTACATGGTTCTATTGAGGTGTAATGTCTTTAAAAACAATATTTTTACATGGTTATGAATTTTGTCAAAATTTTAAAAAATTGCCAATTTTGATGAAAAGCAATGATTTTGAACCTCTCAATATGTTGCCAATTTAAGGATTTTAAAGCTTATTCTCATTTTCAAAATTCCTGGCATCAAATGCAGTATGGTCATGCAACAAAAATGGACATAGTTTGTGCAGAAATTTTTGCTCTTTCTACTCATGCATCTACTATATTTTTTATAGGTCTGAATGAAAAGTTATTGAGCCAAACCACAAAATGTGGTCAATTGTCTCAAAAGGGTTAACATGTTAACTTACAACAGACAGAACAGCAGGCTGTGGAGTGAGTCTCCTTGCATGTACCATGCCTAGGATCTGAGCCACGTGACCTTCTCTCGCGGCTACAAAGGGTAACCTGCAACAAGCAACAATCACAGTTTTCATTTATCTTAGTGTGTGTTTGTGTATGTGGCAATAATTTCACTTCACAGATTTCATACCTAATTTCACAAATAATTCCAATGAACTGGGGTTTGTTTATAATCATTTTTTGGAGGAAAATACGATGCCTAATTCCCCTCCCCCCCCCCCCCCTTAAATTCCAAATCGTCTGGTGACACCCCTGCCGCAAACATATTTCAAAACATAAACTTTAGTGATGAATACGATGCCTAATCCCCCCCCCCCCCCTTTATAATACCAGAGGACCCGCCGTCAATTAATAGAGGCCTAATTCACTACTTCAAGTCAGCATGACTGTACGTGCTTCCTACAATTAATAACATTTCCAAAGTGTAATGCACAAAGAGACTGGCAGGTGACAGAGGTAATATATGCACTTTTGTAATCGGGTCAGTGGTAATCCCAGCCAAACAGAATATTGTGATCATTATCAAATGAATCTGACTTACCTTCCAGCCGTAAATAAACTCGCGTTCGCTGCTCCGAACGTTGACATGCAAACACCAAGTGGAACTATCCAAGCGAAAACTCCCATTGTCCTGTGTGCGAAAGTCTGGAAAAATTGACAAAAGCGTCCTTGAATACATTTGAAAAGATTAAAACCGCACGATTGAACTTTAGGCACAATACGACCAACATGATAATAAATTTGGTTTTAGGGCCTACCTCAGCGTTATTTCTTTGTGACTACTTTTTTTGTTTTGTTTGCATGTGCCTATCATGTCAGGAATGCATTCTTGTAAATTAACGAGGAAAAAAAAACTGCGGTTTGGAAATATGCATACCTTTCATTTCCCACACCTTTCACAAACAGAGGACCCAAATTACGCCGCTCGATATTATTCAATCAAATAATACACTCAAAAAGTGATGTTGATATACACAGAAATTTTCACTTGTCAAATAGCAATGCGTGTATAACATTCCAATGTACAGCGTATACATCCTCTTTTTTAAAGTTGCATTTATTCAGTCTTCTGGAAAAAGAGTAATTTCATTCAGTGCCCAAAATATATGGTTCCCAATAGCATAACAGAATAATGCAAATCAATCACTCTTGGTCTACTACCAAAACAAAAAGAAATGCAAATTCCTTGTTTGTATTCAGGCTTTTTGTTTGTTGTTTGTTTCCTTATTTGCTTTTTGGTGGTTATTATATTTTGACTTGACATGACAATATTCACAATCATAAAGGGATAATAATGAAAACAATAATATTGGATATTTATAAAGCGCTGATATTCACCACCGCTACTGCTTTATATTCATCTTCTTAGTGAAGCAATGACACAATTTGTATATAAAACTGAAGTAAAAAACAAAACTAGGATTAAAATCTGGCTGTTTTTAAACAAAAAATATCAACAAGCATAAGATTACATTATACACTATTTTCAACCAAATAAGTTGACATTAAATATATATATATATATATATATATATATATATATATATATGCTCCTGGAAGATATATTACAGAGAATATCTTTTCATATATCACTTTAAGGGTTCGGGCCTGGTTGAACTGTCACTAAGTGTGGAACAATAGCAGAAGAACATTTAAAGAAAGGAAGAGATAATTCCATCATTTAGAAACTTATAGCTTGCCAAGTAATATGTGTGTTTATTTAGTTGCTTTTTGGTGGTTATTATATTAATTTTGACTGCTTCATGTGACTGCTTCAAAATACTGGAATGAATTACCACTAACAATTAGACAGTCTTCATCAGTCAGTGCTTTCAGAAAGGCCTTGAAAACACATCTCTTGAGCAGTTTGTAGTTGTAACGTTGTTTTTCTTACCATAAGTATTTGTAATTGAAATTATTGTAAGCGCTTTGGGCCTTTTGGGAAAAGCGCGGTATAAGTAATAATAATAATAATAATAATAATAATAATAATAATAATAATAATAATAATAATAATAATAATAATAATATCAAAATGAAAGATTATTTCCATACCACAGCCACTGCTTTGGCAGCTAGCATTTCATCAGGTGTGATGACAGTGAAGTATGAGATGTTCATACAGATATAGACTACTGCCACAAAGGGAAGCCCAATCATCAGCGACAATGGAAGATTCCTGTAAGGGAACAAATAATGATAATAATAATAATAATATTAATAATAATAATAATATTAATAATAATAATAATAATAATAATAATAATAATAATAATAATAATAATAATAATAATAATAATAATAATAACTTTCTTTCATTAGAATTTTTAGAATGGCATGGCTCTATTCATATGGCTGCATTTTAGAATTGTTAAAGGTCACACAAAAAAAACTGTAGTTTAAAATACATCTGCTATAGATAAGACAACAAATATTCTACCTTTGGGTGGTTTCAAGGTAGTAGGACAGTCATTGATAGTGCAATACAGAAAGAAGTCTTCAGTTATTGAACAGATTACGCTGTCCATCACTGTGTTAAAGTGTTGATTTCAAGTATTCTATTTTTTAAAAACAATCTGAGAGAAAAGGTTCTTACCTTCGTGGATTCTTAATCTCTTCAGTCAACGAATTGAGAAAGCTCCTGTGTCAAACACACACACACAAAAAAACAACGAACAATTAATAAGGAATCATAACACAAGCCATATTGAGCTTATTTCTATACTGAAGGGGAAACTAGCTTACATTTAGCATGTTTACAATTTTATAGCTTCCAATAATCCAAAATATTTTTGCATTATAATGGAAATTTGTTGTTATTAACAAAACTTGCTTAATCTTTGCTTGTTTTTCATGCATCAAGTTTTCAATAAAAGCTTTTTTTTCAATAAATTAAAAAGAAAAAGCATATAACTTTTCTTATCTTTACAATTTTTACCTGCCATATTTAAAACTATTTGTAGAATAAAGTGGTTGACCTTGATTAGAATTCCACTCATGTTTCAGGCGGATTGAAGTGGACAGCCAATTTACATAGGTCATTTTGAAACCAACTCTAATAATATTCCAATGCTCAACTTACTGAACGGTGTTAATAAATAAGTTGTTATCATTAGATTCCTTACCATCCTTCGTATGCCCAGAGACCCTGATAAAACGCCAACGCATATGACAATCCATTCGTTGAACTATGCAAGAATGATGTTTTGGGGTCGATGAACTCTGTTTTCCCTGAGTTATCAGTGGACATGACAAAAAGAAAAGAAAAAAAAAATCATTTGAAAGTAGATCCCTTGATCGCTGTTTCGTGGCATGAAGAAAAGGTTGGGAAATATTCATTCATGATATCGATTTTCCTTTCTCGTCTCTTCTTTTCGAAAAAATTAAATCGATATCAGTAACAGTATCAATGAAAGTAAACAAAAAAGTCCATGACTTCGAGTTCCAAATCATAACAAGAGTGTTTTAAACATAAATATGTTTTGCAAAGAAAAATATAAGCTGAAAATCAACAAATTACGAGAATAAAAACAAAACACATAAAAAAATCTAGGAATCTAAATGAAACACAGGCTAAATTTATGAGACAGCAGCTATAATTGCAGTTGATATTCATTATGACAAATACACAAAAGAAAACCACGACTTTAGGTACATGTAGGCATGATGTGTGTGTGCGTGTGTGTGTGTGTGTGTGTGTATATATATATATATATATATATATATATATATATATATATATATATATATCAAGAGCAAATTAGGGCCTACTATTGAGTGCTGCGACACAACATTATATATGCACCTTAAAAATGGAGAGTGCAAATTTGAATACATGGAAACACAGGTATGAACTTACCTTTTCCAATATTAATGAAACCAATTACAATGATGATTGCGCACACAAGAAGCTTTGCGATGGTGAACCAGATTTGAAGTTGATTGGCCGCTTTCACACTGTAGCAATTGATGAAAGTCAGTGCAACTGGAAAGTGAACACGACAATGTATCATTAATCATGTTAATAATGTAAGTTGTCTATTTTGTCTTGCTAAGTATTAGGAGATATAGGACATGTGATGGAGCGGAAAGAGATAGATAATTCATGTCGCAGTGTATCCATATCGCTTGTCTAATTTCTCTCCATCACTTTTCATCCTTTGCTCACATTTATCCCCTCTATTCTTCTCCCTTTTCCATGATTTATTTACAACACAATATCTACACACCTCATGGACATCTATCTGCTATGCATTTCTTATATCTCTCTCCCCCACTCCTACTTCCCCCCCCCCTCTCTCTCTCTCTCTCTCTCTATATATATATATATATACATATACATACACATGTAGATAAAATTTGTCGATATACAATATCTGTTTGTATAACCAAGTTTCCTAAGATCTCCCTAGAGAGCTGGTACAGTATGTTGCAACACTCTATTACGTATATTCTGTTTCTTAATACAAGATCATTTTGTTACTTTGTCTCACCACCGACTTTGATTTTGTATATTGTTATAAAAAAAAAATCATTAACCATACCTAATTACAAGCACTCTCTCATGAAACAATTTAGAAATACTCAGTAAATGTGTACTCACACAGTGCCATAATAGCGAATATCCTGGCCACCATTTCATTATCGTAGCAATCACTATTGGTGATGTACTCCGCGGTGTACGTCCCCATGATGAGGCACACTATAGCAACGGTTGCTGGGCGTATCACGAGCATGAAGGTCCAGGAGAAGAGGAAGGCTGGTAGCTGGCCCATGCTCTCTAGGAGATAGGCGTACTCTCCTCCTGATTTGGGGATCATGGTACCCAGCTCAGCGTAACAGAGGGATCCTATACGTGTGGGTGTGGTTGTGGTGGTTGTGGTTGTGGTGGTTGTGGTGGTTGTGGTGGTTGTGGTAGTTGTGGTGGTGGTGGTGGTGGTGGTGGTGAAAAGTTGGTAGCGATGGTAGGAAGGAAAAAAATGTGGAAAACGAGGAGAGGCGAAAAAGAAGTCGTAAACGAAGAGAGAAGAGGCAGTTGGGAAAGATGAGGAAGTGGACGAAAGAGCATGAATATCGAGAGAAAAGGGAAGGAGAGGGGGGTAAATTACAGGAGGAAGAGGTGGAAAAGGAGGTTGAGGAAGAAAGATGATGAGATTATCGGGAAAACGGACATGGGATGACCAGAGGGGAAGGAATTAGAGAAAATAAATAGAAATTCAAAATCAAAAGTCGTGACCTTGGCTCCAAGCCAAATCCAATCATACAACGGTGGTATTAGCTAATCATTTTTTTTTTCCTTCAAGTTTGCTTTAACTTTACATTTTGCTGCTCATTATCAACCCTGCTTACAATAAATAAATCTTGTCAAAGTTTGCTAAAATTATTTTGTTGTATGTGGAATTATTGTTTCAGAATACTATCGTATAACAAAATGAAATGATGAATTTATACATTGACATGCATTATCATTCGGCCCATCGCATTTCTCATGTGGTTTACATTTGCTTCATGTGAAATCGGAAATAACAATTTATTTTTGTTTCAAATTGGTTTACAAATTATTCACACGAACTTACCTCCAAGCGCTAAGAACCCGCAGAGAAGCCATATGATCAGGCTCATCCCTACGCTCTCGGTTTCGCGAAGAATGCCGACCGGCGAGACGAAGATACCCGAACCGATCATGCCTCCCACGACGAAACAGACCCCTCCGAAGAGCCCGACTTCGCGCTTCAGTTTGACCTCGCCGCCCACGCAGCCGTCTGTGTAATCAATGCTGTGATGTCTGGGTTTTGACATCTTCCCCATCGTCGTATTTGCGTGGATGACTTCCGTAAGAAACAACCAGTTATATATTGTTGTTGTTGTCTTTATTGTACTTGTTTACTATGATTTGCTCTTCCGTTTATTTATTTTTTATTTTTGTTTTATTTGTTTTTTTATTAATGAAATGTGACCCTGTTTTGTCCGATTTGCAACTGGCGTCTAGCAGGTAATATTGCTTGACATCGATCTTTAATTCCAGTACTTTTCTAGTAACAGCACTTTGACGATAGTAATCTTTCTTTTATTCATTCACCTCGTTCATGAATCAGTAGAAAATTTGAGTACATTGATATATTCACTGTGACTTATTTCGTAGTAAAGGGATGTCTCAAGGTGGAAACCTGAAGCTAAGGCGATTTCTTTTCGAGCGTTTAAGTTCCTGACTTCCTTCCTTTGAATCTCTCACTGTTCACTGGAAATCGTTTGGGGAAACCCCTTGCAGTTTCGATAAGGTTCCGGCTATGAAATGGCCATTCAAAGATGAAGACAACAATTGTAGTAATGGTGGTATTTTGTGTCCAAGACGGACACTATGTTCGATCAATCTCAGTTTCTCGAATTGCAGATAGAAAAATATGAAAATCCTCTTTGAGGTGCACGACGACCTGAACAAGTAAGAAATGGGTACATAAGGGGGGGGGGGATAAAAATATGTTTAGAATATTGCACCAACATAAATATAAATTATGTTTCGACACGCAAGAAGGATGACTATTTGGTAATGATTATTCGACAGTTTAAAGACGAAGTATATGGTTGCCAATTTGCCATGGCATGCCCCAGAAGACTGTGTAGATGGTCTGGTCTGAAAAATAACACTCATTTTTACCTTCAGTTATTTATGTTAACCCATTGTCTACGGGAACCGGGTTGTCCCTGTATTAAGCTTATGGGAATCAGTGAATTCAGTAGTCGACGGGTTAATATCACCCTTTGGCGAATTGCAATGGAATTAAGTAGCTGGGGGAAAATACATGAAATGAAAATTGTGAAAACAATGAATAACATGAAAAGATTAGACTGCTTTTCTCTTTTTAGTGATAGCATTTTATCATGTCCATACATACATACATACATACATATAATAATTGTGTCATGATAACAATTGTGGTTTAATGCATGGATTATGACTTTTGTTACAATGAGATGATAGTTTATATGCAAAATGTTGCTACAAGTAGACCATGGTTACATTTCCCTTTTCTCGGAAAGGACCGTGGCTGGGTCGGTGAACTCTCCCTCTCTCCACCCCCCCCCCCCTCTCTCTCTCTCTCTCCGAAATGTGCCTTTTCCGCACCACATTCTCTGCCCCTTCTCTCCCCCCTCCTAAATTTAATTGTTTGCAAGGACCGTCGGTATGAGTATTCAGGGGAAATACATGTTGTTTGTTTGCGGGGAAGGCACGTTAGGGAGAGGGAGGTGGAGATGGGGAGATCACACCCAGTCTTTTCCGAGAATAGGGTATACCCGAAGAAAAGTTTCTCATAACATAAATCATAATCCATGCATTTAACCATAATTATGGTCACGACACAATATTATCATATGATTTTACATAAAAAGTATATCATGCCAGTATCGAGAAGGGAGGAAGATAGAGAGAGGGTGAAGAAATCCATAGACGAGGAAAATAGAGAGAGTTGGAGAATGACTGAAAATGACAGATATCTCACGTGGGAAGCATATTATAGAATAAAATATAACGGGGGGAATCGAAAACAAATTACTGGAGTTAAATTCAGAAATATTAGCCTAACAAAAATCAATTTTATTAACTTTAGAAACTGAAAACAAACAAACAACAAAAACAGAAGTTTGTATTTGCCCGGAATCTAGAGAGAGAGAGAGAGAGAGAGAGAGAGAGAGACGAGAAAAGCCACTACATGTATACAGTGCGCATAAAAAAAGAGAGAGAAAAAAAACAGTATACGCACAATTGGGAGATTTTAATTAAAAGTTATAATCGTTATGAGCTGGAAACTAATTTCATAGGAAAGGGCGACTTATATTTTCTCTAATGATACATTATTCATAACTTTGCTACCACGGATGACTGAGAAGCAGGCTTTAAAAAAGTATTTTCAAAATCCTCTTGTACCAAGTTTGGGCTGAAGCATCGAATGTGGGTCACAACAAAGTTATGCAATTGTTATTTCAATAGATTTTGTGCATTTGAATGGGAAAGGTGTTAATGTCAACTGAAACTCAAGAAAAGGCATATTAGAAGCAAAATTTATGATATTTTCTTTACCATGATGACATAATTTGGGCTTCATCCTTATTCCTTGTTTCAAGGTAAGTCTTTTACGGAGTTATTCAAAATGGAAAAAAAGTTTATGTGGGAAGCTATCTTTTTTTAATGAAATTATTTTGGTAATTCTCAACACATGTATCATTCCTTGTAATTTTCAGTCTTTAAGGTCAGTAAAGAGTTCATGTGCTTTTTGAAGAAAAAAAAATCACCTTATGTAGGTGATATGGTGCAATGGACAAATGAGCAGAAAGTGTTTAATTATCATGAGACAAGAAGTTATAAGGTTGATACAATAAATTAAGATCATCATATGGATTGAACCAATGTATTAGAAAGCTTAGATACATTGTATCACTATAAACAGTGAAGCATTGAAGCAAGAAAGTGAATTCAATTTTCAAAAGGATTTTTGACTGGAGTAACACATTTATCATGTTTATCGTGTATATGGCTTGACCCACATTCGTTGCATCAGCTCAAACTTGTATTTGATTTTTTTTTTTTAAATTAAACCCTCGGCAGAAAAAACCATGAATTACGTATCATCAGTGGACAGAAAACAAATTACTCTTCACCAAAAAATAAATTTCAAGGTCACATAACTATAAGTTTTTAATTTGAAGCTATCAAATTTGGTTACATACTTTTTTTATTTATAACAAATTTGAAGAAAAATAGATAACGAATGAAATAGCTCTAGAAAAAAGTAGGGTGTGGCAACGACGCAGCGTATGCCAAAATCGAGGACAGAAAGAGAGTGTGTGAAAGAGAGAGAGAGAGAGAAAGAGAGAAAGAGAGGGGATAATGAGAACCAGGGGAGAGGGAGGGAGAAAGAGACGAGGTTGAAGGTACTGGGGGAAAAAAATGCTTTCGTCATTTGCAAATATAGAAGAGCCTCGCGAGAAACATGACGTAAGCATAGGCCTACACATGTGCGTGAAACAACCTCTTTCTTGTTTTTCCCCTCCCTCTCTTTTGGCGCGGAGCCAGTTTTGTGATCAAATTACTCTTATATCCACGAGACTTCCTCTGATCTTGAAAATTGCATCATTCTTTTCTCACACTTATAAGTGAGAATGAATAAAACACTTTTGCAGGTATTCCTTGTTCATCATCCTCTTAACCCCTTCCGTGCCGACAAGATTTTGAATTAACCTCCAAGATATAAAATTGATTTAAAATGCTTTGGTTCTTTGTTAAATTGAGAATGAAATATCTTCCGTGGAAATAAACTTGATGCATGAGAGTTGGGCATACCTGCTTAAGATTTATGAGGAAGAAAAATGAAACCATGTTTTAGCCCCTTCGCATTTTTCTCCACTCATTTTCTTGGGCGGAATTTGATCCGCTTTAATTTCCACGAATGATTAAAGAAGAAAATAAATGAGAAAGTTATCAATATTATCATGGCGTTTGTCGTTTGTTGTTTTGTATTAATTATTTTGTAAACAGTGCTTGCAGTGTATATATAGGGGCAGGTGTATATATAAAGAGAATAATAAGATTTTCGGAAAGGATACATGGGAAGGACAAATATTAAAGTATTAATTTAATCATGCAACATGGCAATGGGTCCTTTATGATCCTCATCACACATATAAAAAGGTACCATTTAAAAATCCGCGTGAAGCTTTGATTCTTGTCGCTATACATTCTTCATTTTTAGAGATTTTTTCAATACATTTTATCAACGAAACTTTTTTTTTTTTTTATTCCTTTGAGTGTTTTGACTAGAGGAGGGAAAGACGGCTATTTGGGAACAAAAATAAGAAAAGATGTTTTCCTGGAGTTTGATATAACTCAGGAAAAGGAAATTATCTATTAATGCCTTAGTATGCAATTTAATTTGGGTTTTCTTTAATACTAGAAATTAGGGGTGGGGGTTAAAAAGGAAAATGGTGCATTAATAGGTTACACATATAGTGTTTGTTGCTGTTCATTGCAATTTGAACTCAAGTTAACTATTATTTAAAATTTCGACATGGTTGTGAAAGCAGTCGAGCTATATTAATTGCTCGCAGATTTTAAGAAAGTACTCTTTTGAAATATTTCGTAAAGGTTATTATCGTTCATATCGTTAGGATAAAATCTATGATCATTTCCAATGAGATAAATCAAAATAAACAACGGTACGAACAACTCTAAATTCATGTCCAATATTTCAGAAAAAAGCAAAATGTCATATCAGCTTGCTTCCCATAACCATTTGAAGTGATTTCTCGATAAAACTTTCCACAAGTTAGCTATCTTAAAGAAACATTATATGTGTAACCTATATTAATGCACCATTTTCCTTCTTTTTTAAAACCTAATTTTCTAGTATTGTAGAAAACCCAAATTAAATTGCATACTAAGGCATTAATGGATCATTTTCATTTCTCAACAGATATCAAACTCCAGGAAAATACATCTTTTCATATTTTGTTTCCAAATCGCCGTCTTTTCCTCCTCTAGTCTCTCCCCCTTCTCTCTCTCTCAAACACCCACAAAACACGCACCCACCCACACAGACACACACACGCACACACACGCACACACACACACACACACACACACATATATATATATATATATATATATATATTTCATATACATATATATATATATATATATATCTATCTATATATATATATATTTCATATATATATATATATATATATATATACACACAAGTATATGTCCAACCCCTTTCAATATGTAAAATATAACATATATCTAACAATTAACATCCTCGTACTCATTTTTTTTTTCCACTTTCTGAATTACTTTTGGACTCGGCTTCTTTTCTTTAAGGCAGCGAGTCAAATATTCCATGATCATGTGCATTTTCAACATCTGGACAATATTTCATGTTCCCCCTTTTCAAAAAATAAAGGGAAACCACAGCGATCGGCTCATAATAACTGATACACAAAACAGGGTTGTAGGCCATACATCTAAAGATGGATTGTGAAACAGTGAAAAACATTTATCCTTCTAACAAATAACCCAACTCCTTTACAAGCCTTTAGTGTACTTAGAAGTATATATGTTTACTTTACAGAGCCTTATGTTAAGGCCACCGCACACCTTACGATCGGTCTGCGATCCGATTTCAGAAGAAAATATAATATTACTTGACAAATCATTTAAAAACTTTTCCAAAATTTGATTGTGGGTCTGAATAGTCATACAGATAGTAAAATCGATAATACGGCCTTTGCCGAGTTTTCTAGTCGGTGAAATGGCCAAATCGGCTTCGAGTCGTAGTGACATCAAAAAAATAATTTTGCCCTTATTCCCTGTAGAAAGCTGATAGCTCTCCCAAACCCTATGTTTAGTATTCATATTATTTTTCAGAAACCTGAATGGGGTAGATTTCATTCGTTAAAATGCCAATATTTAATGCCATAGCGATTTATTTCACAAATCGGATCGCAGACCAATCGTAAGGTGTGTGGTGGCCTTTGAAATCAAATATACTTTACACTTTAGTATATGACATCTAAAGATATAATACAGTGTAATAAAAAAATGTGTGACACTGTTATCCTTTGAAATAATACTCCAACTCAAACTATATATTGGATGAAATATTATCATTCGGTCTATTAAATTTCTTGATTATTACAGAGCCTTAAAAGCAAAGTAAAAGATGTTTAGCTGATTTATCAGTAAAAACTGAAAAATGGATATAATGCCATGGATATATATGTTGGGAGTCAAAATGAGACTAAGGGAACAGCTAGGATTGGCCAGGGACATCATTTTATTTTATAAAATTGCGAGATGTTGTACAAGGCGGGTGATGGTGACGGTGAATATGCCATAAAAGGTAAAAGTAATCATGTATACTATTATAAACACAAATTAAAACAAAATGGAATGTTAGCATTTCCTGGTATATCCGGGAGAATAAATACAATATTATATATCAAGGTATATATAATATGTATATAATCATGATATAATATATATGTATATATATATATATATATATATATATATATATATATATAAACCAAATATGCCATCCATCTTGCCGCGTCAGCATATCACATGACTCAACAACCATATTAACATATACCGGCTTTCTCTTTCTCTCTTTCCCTCTACACCTAACCGGCATTCCAATAAAATATCTTCTTTCTTTCATTTTTTGCTCTCTCCATAAAGATTATATCCTACTGATAACTATGGATACCTTACCTCTTCGAGTCCCTTGCTTGAATCTCGTTGAATCTTATTCACTAAAAGAAACACAAAACAGCAGTTTTCGCCTCACACCCGCTAAATCCCGAAAGCATCAACTGAAAGATCATGGTCGCATACACTTGTGTTTGTAAACAGAAGGAGCAACGTGGTAGTACCGGTTTGTAGTATTAAAGGCGGGCACTTGCCAAATATGGGCAACCTACACTACAATGAATACAAAACGAGATTTTACTGGTTCAAACCGGTTCCATTGAAGACTGCAGGGAGGTAGTAGTCTTTGTGTTCAAGCAATATTGCAATATTGCAGCTAGTAAGATAACAGCAAACATATATCGCTCATTTCTTAGAATTCACCATTTAATTGTGTTAATGCCAAGTCTTTGTCATCTTTCAACAGAGAAAGATTAAGCACCCCCCCCCCAAAAAAAAAAAAAGAAGAAAAGAAGAAAAGAAAAATAAAAGAAAATAAATAAAATAAATGAATAAAGTAATGTTACTTAGAATATTAAAAAAAGGTTTGACTGAAAAGTCTACCACGCGTAGTACGCACGAAAGTTCGCAGACAAGGAGGATGATAAAAATGGAAATGGCATGCGCTGCGGCAGCTTTTGGATTTCGGATTGGAATATGGATTAAGAAAGAAGAAAATTAATGATTGACCATTAGTCCATGTTATGATAAATGACTAAATTTCAACATTGTGAAGTTAGGCCTACAGACTGAGTGCGAGTGCCCCAAAATTAAAATGTTAAGTATTTACCATCAGATGCATTCAGGCGTAAACAATGCAAGACACGTTATTCACTGTGTTATTGATCTGATTCGACTCCGCCCATCAATGGTGCTCGTACAGGTTATATTACGCAATCGTCGCCCAATTTTTCCCAGGCCACCGACTGTAACAAGGTGGCTCACAGGCCCAGTGATCTGCTTCCTTAGAGCCCCCTCCCCCTTTACAATCCTGTGGATTTTACTACGAATTTTATTTTCCCTTCATTTCCCCCTGTTTTTTGTAAACGCGGAATTCGAGCCAATCGCAAGACCTTAAAAAATGACCCTTTCGCTTATGTGTGTGTGCTGCTCCCTTCGAGAGCGGGGGCATTTTGAAAGGATCCGGGATAAGTGGTATCTCGGCACTATGCTATGTTCCGGACTCAGCGCAAAATCGAGGTAAAGGGGAATTAACCTCAGATTATAAATATACGAGATGGGTATAAATCAAGATTTTCTCAGCAAAATTCATCGTTTGCTAGCGATACATTTTCTTGATTGTGCACATAAAGATATTTTTAATCCGAATGCAAAATTGTCTGTCTTCCTGATACAAATACAAAACCCCATTTGAGATCTTAAATATTTAACAGATATATACATATATTCTAAAAAACGAAAATGTGTTTTACATTTCTTTAAAAATTACTATTTTATTAAACAGAAATCTATTTTCTTGATACTATGACGTATACGTGACGGAGCAAATTAACTCAAATTTATGGATGAAAATTTCCCGAGCGTCCATAGTGACAAACTATGCATTCACCTGCTTTGAGATAATGGACTTCAATAGTCAGAATGCGCATTGTATAACTTATCTTCTGCTCTGCCAGGCAAGCCCAAGAAATCGATTTCTATTTAGCAAAACCAACGAATTTAAAAGGAAATCTATAAATTTCAAATTTTAGAATATATGTATACACCTGTTATGTTTTTTCCATTATATATGGGGATTTTTTGTAATGAAGAGCAGCAATGTAGCTTTAGGATTAAAAATATCTTCCTGACTGGAACGGTTTTCGGTGGTTCATGTACAACTCCATATCATCAAGAAAATGGCATACCCCATGTAAAGTGTTAGCACATGATACCGTGTGTTAGAATGTCTTGACTTAAACCCTTTTCTGATATATTATTTCTAAAGTGATACAGGCCAATGATTAAGAATATATTACACCTTTGAACATAAGTACATTTATATTCTAGGGTTAGTTCTCCTTTAACCAAGAGAGATTAATTGATCGTAAATACTTGCGTGAATTTTTTGCATTGGCCATTGAGTGACCTTTAAAAACATCATTTTAAAGATAACTTTATTAGAATGTGTAAAATAGTTACCGAATAGATAATGATAAAAATTGTATGATGTGAAATTCTTCAAGACATGAAAAGTAAGGCTTTTTAAGGTCTAGTATTGCGCGATGCCGAGTCTGCCCAAGTGTCGTGCTACCCCGACCCCATTATGTAAGGGTACTGGTGAGTGAAAAATCCGCGGGAGCGGGGGAGGGGGGGGGGTGTTGCTTCTAGCGTGCTGGTATTTTTGTATGAGACAAAACACTGTGCATGAAATGTCGCAAATTATTTAATTTACTGTAACCATATAAATCTTATACTCCATGCCAAACACAGAGAGACATAACTTCAGGTGGAAAGGAAAAAAAAATTTGAGTGAAATAAATGAATCTTGAATCTTGAATCTTGAAAATAGTTTCAGAGGATAAAATATTGTGAAATGAAACTATGGTCTGATATATATGAATAACTAATAACTGGCCATGAGTGGAATATTTTTCGATAAGGGAAACTGGGAAATTAACCTCTAAATGGAGCTTCAACAGATATGAAAAGGCCAATTTCGTAATGCATTCAAATTTAATGCTTACCTCTTTGTCATGTGTTGTTAGGTTGGGCAAGCCAAAATGTTTGTCCAACCGAACAACGCCTAATACATGCAATTCGCCTAGGCAAGCCTGTACAAATTTGAAGACATTACGAAAATGGCCTATTGGAGTTTACTCGTTTGAGTGAATGTAGGTAAATATAGGATACACGCTAATTACTTCGACCAGAAATTCATTCGACCGATTTTATTGCCTAAAACATCTGCTCTGAAACTATAATCGGGAAAGCGAATATTCATGCCCCCCCCCCCCCCCCCCCCCCCCCCCCCGTTTAAAAATGTCATTGCTCACGAAGCGTTAACAAACATACGTGATTAGGCGTACAGATGATTGAACTCCCCGGGATTTAGGTAACGTGATGAATGTACAATCAAAGAAGTATATAGAGAGACTGAGAGCAGGTGCCAAGAAACTAGAATGTTAAATATTTGGCATCGAATTTGTTCAGGGGTAAACAAAACACGTTATACACTGTGTTATTGATCTGATTCGACTCCGCCCATCAATAGTGCTCGTGCAGACTATTACGTAACCATCGCTCTATTTTCCCAGACCTCAAACTGGACAATGAATATAACGGTCCATATAACTAGTCTTCGTCAGGAGACTGCAGCCTGCATAATGCACACTGGGATGATCCTCTAGGGGAGAAAAAAAAATGTGGTAAAGAATGTTATGTAAACCTCTGGGGAGAGGGGCGGTGGTTAAACAGACTAGGGCCCTCTTGCATAAAAAGTTGCGATTAAACGCAACTCAAAAAAATTAAACGCAAGTCCCAAATACGCGATCCTGATTGGTTGAAAAGCGATTTGCGTTTAATTTTTTGAGTTGCATTTAATCGCAACTTTTTATGCAAGAGGGCCTAGGACTTGGGCATCTTTCCTAAAAAGGTGCGTTTACAGGCCCGCCGCCCGTCAAAAACTTTTAGGGGGTAAGTTTTTATTCACCAAAATAATATGATTGGGCTCATGTCCAAAAAATAATCTCTCTTGAAACGTAAAGGGAACACATTCAAATTTTTTTGACAAGGAAAAATACAAAACAAAACAACACAAAAACAAAAAAAACGCCGAAATAACCTTATACATGTACTGCATAAAACATTAGTCCGAAATACACAATCCTGACTGATTGAAAATCAATTTTCGTTTAATTTGTAACTATTTCTTGTTTGGGGGCTAAATGTCCTAGGGCTGCATTTCTTCTGTATTTCTTGTCACTTCAATGTTCACTTCCCCTTTCCGTACACTGACTCGGAATTCACAGTGATAATTGCATTCTCAGAGACGTCGAATCCGGCACAAGCTAGATCAAGTCATGTGGTAATCAATCGGGCGAAGAAAAAAAAAATAGAAAGGAAGAAGATAAGAAAAAAGAAGAACAACTTAAATAAAAAAGGAAGAGGACAGGAAAAACGAAACGAAGGCGTGACGACCCCTCCTATACTTTTACCTGATAATTTCCTTATTCCACCCCCCCCCCCCCAATCCCCCGAAGCCGGTGCCCCCCTGAATGTCTAGACCCCGCTACGCCACTGGTAATGATGAACATTTGTACACATGATAATCTCAGTTTTCAGGAGTTTTGTCAAGGTGATTGGTATTTACATTACTTGGCCCGAATTCACAAAGGAGGTTTAAACCATGGGTAGGTTTAAACCTCCGTAAGCGTACTAAAATAAGCATAAATAAGCGTACATTGCCCATGCGCGCGCTCAAAGGAAGTATATGATTGGATTGGATTCCGTGCGCACGTACGCTTAAAAAACCCAGGAGGGGGTTTAAACCATGGTTTAAACCAAACCTCCTTTGTGAATTCGGGCCAATGTTCCACTCGATACTACCTGAATGTAACTATCCCCTCTCCCTCCTCCTCTTTCTCTCCTCCCCCCCCCCCCCCCCCATTGATGCCTTCCGCTTTCACTATGCATTGTTTGCATATGTATATTTATTGTAAGATCATTTTATTTGTGATGAGGACGTCAAATCAAGCTGTGCTTATGACTACCCCCTTTTTTCTATGTATATGATTTTATGTGATCATACATGTTATATGAAAGAGTGTAAATTTATGATGAGGTATATGGAAAATAAATGAACATCAAACATCAAATAATCACATTCCATGAGACGACAAAATCCGGTGCACGCTAGATCAAGTAATGCCGCAATTTTGTTTTCTTTGTATGAAGTAATGCCGCAATTTTATTGAACTAAGCACAAAACAAGTTCAAAGTCACGATATTATCATTATTTCTTTTATAAAAATCATAATCGCATCATTACGAGGATTGCACAAATATAAACTCTATTTAACCCCCACCTGGGAGCCAGTGGGTACAACAATTGGGATTATTATAGGAGCCCCGTCAGCACCTAACATGTTTGCACAGAGTTCTGCACAGTCAATCGTTAAATTCCTGAACCGCAAGAAGAAAACAAAAGTCGTTCACTTACCATGATAGCAAATTCAAATTTTTTTTTACAAGTACAGTAATTTTAGGGTAGACTTGGCCAGTCGCCCTCCCTGGAAAACTGCGAGATAATCACGATAATGCTCGAAAAGATTATCCTCGAGATTTAGAATATAACATCGATATGACTATCTACCTATACTGATACCTACAAATTGATTAAGTAATAAAATGAAAATTTCTAATACAGGTTTCCCCAGTGAAATTCGCAAAATTAGCTTTCAAATTCATTTTCAAACGCTTGTATTCAAGCGATCTGTTCGTCCCGTTTACTCCTTTGGTTCATATTAGTTTTCAGGCGTTCAAATTCATTTTCCAGCGTCGAAAAATGTGCTTCGAACATCCAAATTAATTTATCGTCGTTCAATTTAAAGAGACTAAAGCGTCAATCAAATTCATTTTCGACGACTTGGGTGCGGAATCTTGCTCGAGTTTTACTTACCTTTTCATGGACACACTTAGCAGTACGTTCATTCATTTTCAAACAGGTACAGAAAGTACAGAAAATAGCCGGGTTTTCCTTTATTTATGAATCTAACTTCTCCTTTTTTTTCGTCATTTAAGCATTCTAATGTTTTCAAATATAATTTGTCGTTGCAAAATGATAAAGTCATCTAATGATATGGTGTAAATACGAATTATTGGACTACCCTTAATTTTTCATTTATTGTATCGTTTCAAATATGTACAGCATATTCAAAAAGTGACTTTTCACCATCATAATTATGGTCTGTCTTTTTTTATTTTGTCTAATCAGGGAAATGTAACTGGTCTAATCTTATTTTTTTCAGTTTACCATTTGCTTTGATATTTCCTATTTTTATTTTTGATAATCACATAGTCAGAAATCGTTCCGCGGCGCTTGCATTTGTTTATCAACTTTGTTACGTTCCATGATTTGACACTTTTGTAGAGTAAAATCATTTTTCATCATTATCATTTATTCCTGTGATACTGCAAGAACACTACTTTACATATTGCTTCTAAATCTAATCTTGTAAAAACAATCTGGAAATTCGAAGGGAAGGAGTGAAATTATTAAATCCATTGCTTAAATCGAGAACATGATTGTCCGTTGATGAAATCAAATTCCCAAATGTTCGCGATCCGAAGCTCCGTGAATATGAATGCTCATTGGATAAAATTCTAATTTAAATGCTCATTCTATCAAAGTGCATAATGAAATTATGCGATCGCTTGCCCTAAAAATCAAATTGCATGCTAATTTTAGGCAATTGAATCTTGATCTTGATGAGGATTCAAATTTAAATTAGATCGAGCGACTGTGCATCAACTTGGCTTCTGTTTTGATGAATTTGACCGGGAAAACCTATACTATCGTGTCATTACGGTGTTACTTTTTAAAGCTCTGGAAATGCTTAATATTTGATCTTGAAATAATTTCTTGTATCAACAAAAAGTATATACACAAAGTAAACATATTGTACGTTGTACATCCAGCATGGTTTGAAAAAATGAATCTGACAGAGTAGTGACTGTGGTATATTGAAACGCTGGATTGTACATTGTAAATGTATACAGTATCGAATCGTAGCGTATAGTAGCAAACGCAATGAAGAATATTTCGAGAATTGAAAACGACAGTCAAGAAACTCGCAAATTTCAGTAACACAGTGTTGGGTCATTTTATGATTCAATTATTTCCCGGCATAAAACTTGCGCGAAGCTGAACCATATAAAGCGAAATTTCTGAATGTTTTTTTTTTTTTTTGTTTGGTTTGTTTTGTTTTGTTTTGTTTTTTGCATGAAATTCTGGTTTTACGGTAGGGCTACATGCATTATCAAAGCCTGAATAGCGAGACCACAGTCGTGCATATATTGTCTTTGTTGACGTGCAGAGCCCTGCCTGGTGACGTCATTCCTACCTAAGATAGCAAATCGACCATTCCCAATGGCGTCTCAATTCAGAGACGGTTTATGGTCGACAAACTATCTATCTTATGTGCATCAAAGTGTATTGATTCTGCAATCACGCTCTAACCGGCGTATCACTCGGTTCAGGATTATCGCTTTCGATGCTTATCATGCAAGGAGCTTAATGGGCATGATGGGTGCAGTTAGGTTGGTTTATATTATATTATAAACTACAACTAAATTAGACTTGTAAAAAATCAATACTATTCAGAAGAATTAAGTTAAATCAAATTCAGTACAATCCAATACAATTCAATTCACTGTTTGTATTATCCATTAAAACAAACGGAAAACTGTGTTTGTTTACAATACATGGAACGTACAAACAAGTGGTTGATAAAATTAATGAGAGTGCGTTCAATTGAATATACACAAAGCAAGTACTTATGCCCACACAAAACAAACGGAAAATTGTGTTGTTTACAATAATGGTATGTATACACATGCGGTAGCTAAATGACAGTGCGATTAATACCTTGAATATACACAAAGCATATAATTATATGCTAACACAAATATTTAGGAAATACATCATGCAACATGATATCCAATATAATGTATCCTTGTTTTTAACCGTTATAGGTCTATATTGTTCACTTAGAGGGCAATCAACCTTTCATGAAATCAGGAGCTGAATTCTAGGGACATTTTGAGAAAAATTGGACACTGGATAAGACAATAACATGGATGTTTGAAAGCTGAGGTCACAGCTAATGATAATATAGGGAATCTTGTATTGGCAATGCATGTATAAACTACTCTCTTTCGGTGTGTCGGAAATACCCCCTTTGTTCATTTAATGATTGAACAGAATTTCAGTCCGTTATTACATTAAGCATATTATGGTGACATTATTTTTTACATGTCCTGCCATGAAGGGGAGAAAAAAAGTTTGTTTCACCATAAGAATTTAGAAAATGAGTATATTTAACTCATCAAAAGGATCTCAAATGTCAAAAATTCTTAACTTCCGTATTCCGATTTGTCTCAAACTTTCCCTATTTTGTTTCTCTGATTTTGCTGCTTTCATCCACGATAACTTTCAATGAAAGGGTTAACCCTTTCAGGACAGGAATTATTTAAGCACTAAATTGATCACATTTTGTTCTTCAAATTGGCAACAATAATATTTATCTTTTATTGCTACATGGTTCTAATACGGTGTAATGTCTTTGAAAACAATATACATGGTTAGGAATTTTGTCGAAAAGTTTTAAAAATTGCCAATTTTGATAGAAAATAATCATTTTGAACCCCTCATTGTGTTGCCAATTTAAGGATTTTAAAGCTTATTTTCGTTTTTAATATTTCCAGCATCAAATGCAATATGATCATGCAACAAAAATGGATATAGTGTGTGCAGAAATTTTTGTTCTTTCTACTGAGGCATCTGTTCTATTTTTTTGAGCTCTGAATCAAAAGTTATTGAGCCAAACCACAAAATGTGGTCACTTGTCTTGAAAGGGTTAACACCATTTGTCTAGTGCAAGCACAATTTCCTAATTGATCGTCAGTGAAATCGAGAGCCCCTAATACATGTATATTATTTTATTCAGTTATATCTTGCTTATCATCATTTTGAAGCACATGTATAAATATATGTATAGTGTATGAATTTGGCAAGTCATGTGGCGAATTATATTTGCTACTCTATTATACCTACAAGAGAAGGGACTTGTTTAGAAGATGAAATCCTTGTGATAGTAATTGCTATGATGTGCCTTTACAGTGACAATAATAGGAATACTCCCCAGGGAGTAGAGATGGTGCACATATTGTACACATATCCGTAAGCGTGCTAAAAATAAGCGTGAATAAGCGCACATTGCCCATTCGCGCGCTCAAAGAAAATATATGACTGGATCGGATTCCGTGCGCAGGTACGCTTAAAAAAACCCAAGAAGGGGTTTAAACCATGCATGGTTTAAACCAAATCTCCTTTGTGAATTCGGGCCACAGAGTTTATTTTATTGTAGAAACATGCGCGCGCGCACACACCCACCCACACCCACAGGTACAGCAGAGTGACGGCTAAATGAATCCAAAATACTCCACTATATTAATTTCATGTTAATGTGCCACACGTCTAACATGTTAACAGGTTG
This sequence comes from Heliocidaris tuberculata, assembly GCA_025618425.1. Taxonomy (NCBI): domain Eukaryota; kingdom Metazoa; phylum Echinodermata; class Echinoidea; order Camarodonta; family Echinometridae; genus Heliocidaris; species Heliocidaris tuberculata. Next base: position 21,758,638 of record CM046842.1, read on the forward strand.
ATGTTTGGCAATTGGTTCAATCAGGGTACTAATTTCGTTGTAATTATTTCATTGATGACTCAGGATTTGTTAAAGGAGAATGAAACCATGGGGAGAAATCCATTTTAATGAAAAGAGAGGACAGAGAGAAGCAATTTTTTTAAAAATCCATCAAAATCCGTTACGAAATGAAAAAAGTTATGAAAGTTTGAAAGTCTCAATTTACTTTCTATGGCGATCCTCAAATTGACAATGTTGCTTCAAAATGACAGGTTTAGTAGTACAAATCTCAATATGTTTTTGTACATAAAATTTCATATTTTCTCCATTATCTCTAAAGATGCTGCTTATCTTTTTGTGAACTCAACATATGTTGTGTCAAATACATTTTCCCCATGATATATCTTGAGCTATGAAGGAGACAAGCTGCACCTTGTTGGTTTCATTCTCCTTTAATGGCTCGGTGATACACGAAACCTCGCTATTAGCACAATCAGAAGATGGTAATGATTGTGTGTTTTGTATACGTTCAACGGTTCATTTCACCAAGCACTTCTAGTGCCAAAAATATTACTTTGTATTTCTCTTGTAGGCTATACAATACTAAGGCCCCGTTTCATAAAACTTCTTATTAATAACAACTGCTCCATTTCTATTACAAATTTGCTCTCAGCTAATCAGATTCAAGGATTTCAGTAGCTTGTAACAATTATTGTAATTTGTTATTGATATAAAGTTTCATGAAACGGGGCCCAGATTTTCCATATGGGCAAGTCCAAGGTATGTCCCATATGTTACCAAGTATTATGTACTATTGTACCATCGATTTGTAAACATACATGTAAAATTGCCCCCCCCCCCCTCAAAGAAAAAAAAATTACTTGATAGGCCCCCTTTCACACGGTCAAAACTCTATATAAGAGGGCTATCAGCTTGATATAGTCATCAAAACTAATTCTTGGTCGGTCGGCCACGTATGGGACAAAATAGCTTGGACTAAAATAGTCCATACATGAAAACACTGAAACCTGGCGAATGTAAAGGTGTTTCGATTATTAGATTCTTTGTTGTTGATTCCATTTTGGTTCATGATAACACGACATGCGATTAGAAAGCGGATGTGTACCATATGTTTTGAAAAGTATATGCAGGGTGACTGATATAAAAAGCATAGGCCTATTGCCAATCAAATGTGGGTGGGGGAAAAGCAATAGCTGGGAGTCTGTATGTAAAACAATCTAACCTCCATATTTCATAGCTTTCCATTCGGCAATAGCAGGTACACGTTTCTTTTCTCTTCTTTATTTTTTCCCTACGTCTGATTGCGCGCGCGCAACCGTGTGTGTGTATATTATGTGTCTGTGTGACTGTGTGTATGCATGTAGGTGTTTTGTTGTGTTGTTGTGTTGTGTTGTTTTGTTTTGTTTTTTGCGCGAAATTTTATTTCGTCACTTGAGGTTATAAGGTTGGGGTTAGGGTTATGATTGGATTTTTATGGTCAGGTTTATGGTTAGGTTAAGGGATAAGTATACCGTTTGGTACAGGGTTGAAATCAAATAATTAAAAAAAAGGGAAAAAATTACAGTGTATATAAATCTACTCTATTCGACAAGGCTAGCTGGTAATAACTGTTTATGTTGTGATACTTCATGGCTTACAGTTTCTAAAAAAAAATATGACCAGACACTCTTGACAGCTTAATTAGTTCTAAAAAACATTTTGGCAGGGATTCAAGCAATGTCATGGCGGTACATGTAATGATGTACTATGAATCTGTTAATAATCGCACTCTTCTCTACGTGGGTGTGACATGTACACGGCAGCTATGATCTGTTTGGCAATACGCCAGAGAATGTGCGCCGTCGTTCTACGTTCATGCGCTTAAATTTACCATAATGTATACATTTTTTTAGTCTTTGTCTAAAAACACAATTTATGGCATATGGTTGGGTAAATCATGTTTATGCATGTTTGCATAATTCTTGGAGTATATATATATATATATATATATATATATATATATATGTATAATATATATATATATATGTATAATATATATATATATGTATAATATATATTTTTTTTCATGTATTACATGAAATACTCGATATAAAAAAGTTGAACACACGGAAATGACAGTATTTTGTGTTATCTCAATGTTAGCATATCAGTGATCACTTCCTACAAATGAAAACTCTTCATCTACCATCCCCATTAATAAAATTTTCTTTTTCTTTTTGTAAATGTCGAGAATAATTCAATCAATGAATTGAGTGAAAGTGTAACTATTCTGGTAATATCTGATAAATACATACATTAAAAGAGGAAGATGTTTTGAATGAAATTCTACTGCAAAAAAAAAAAAAAAAAAAAAAAAAAGGAATCTACTGATGTTGATAGTATATCGACTTCCATTTTAAAACTATGTGCAAACGCATAAACTGAATCTATAACATACTCTATTAATACGTCAATCCTAGACGGAAAAGTGCCAGCCTAATGGAAGATAGCCAAGATAGTTCATTTGCATTAACCTCAAAAAACGTGACAAATCAAATCCTGATAACTATATACCAATTTCCATTCCTGATCCATGCAGTGGCGTAGCTACAGGGGGCACGTGCCCCCCCCCCCCATTGCATAGCAAAAAAAAACAAAAAAACAAAAACAAAGAGAGAGAGAGAGAGAGAGAGAGAGAAGAAGAAGAAGAAGAAGAAGAAAAGGAAATAGAGAATTATTGTAGAGGACAAGAAAAGAGGGCGACAGGACCCCTTCCCACTCTCTTCCCCCGATCCCTGGCCTAATAGATTCGCATTGAACATTTCGCCTAAGACCGTTGCTCCCTTAGTGGCTCCATGTATCTCAAATTAAAGTCTTTGAAAAAATTAATAAAGTATTAGTTCCAGGGTAATCCAGATTTAGAGCTTTGTCCACGTATTTTGTCTTATTGTGTTACAAGAGCCACGCACATACACACCCCGCTACCCCTAGCCTTTAAGCAAGGCGGCATGCTAGCTCTTGCTACATGTAGCTCTTTTCTTTGCTGCTCTAGTTTCAGCTCTGTCGATCCTCGAAACGCGCGGATAAGCTCTGATTGCGAGAAGGGCTAGTCGACACGCGGGTCTTAGCCGCAAGACTTCCCGCGCAATAATAGGCTATCCCGCGTGTTTCGAGGATCGACCAGGGTATCGACAGAGCACTACAATCGCCTTGATTAAAGGCTACGCTACCCCACACAACCGACCACCCACACAGACAATATTGCTTGGTGTTTTTTTTTTCTTTTTCATTTCCCTTCACCCTTTGAGCAGGGGCGGCACACCCGAGGGGGGGGGGCACACCCGAGGGGGGGGGGCACAGTGCCCCCATTTTTCAAAGTACTCCAAAAGTGCTTTTATTTCTGCCAAAATGCCCCCTTTCTCTCTGATGAGTGCCCTCTTTAGTATTAAAAGTGCCCCTTTTCCTTTCTATTAAGTGCCCTTTCCAATTCTGATAAGCGCCTTTTTTTTCTCCTTCAAAAAAGTGCCCTTATTCACATCTGATAATTGGCTACTTATCTTTAATAAGTGCCTTTTTCTCCATCTGATAAATGTAATTTTACTTCCGATGGGTAGCTATTTTTCTTTAAGTGCCCTCGTTTCCCTTCTAATAAGTGCCCCTTTTTAAATATAATGATTGCCCCCCCCCCTTTCTCCCTACTATGTGCCCTTTGCTCCCTTGATAAGTGCATTTTTAATTCTGATAGGTGCCCCTTTTCTCTTCTAGTTATCGATATAATCATGGTAATCCTAATTAAAGCAAAGCGACAGGGTTAATGTACAAATTAAAATATCATTAAGCATTCCCTCCAAATTAATTTGCTGTTGTCATTTTCATTATATTGCTGTAAATAATGCACAACCCAAGGACTTCAGCATTAGGAAAAAGTCTGAAAATTTTTGCTTGCGCGCTCGCTTTGCCATCTCGCACATGAGTCATTAGATCATTACACACAACTGCTAATTGGGGAAACTTAAAAAAAATATCCAGAACCACAATAAAAAAGGAAGAAGATGAAGTTGATTACGTATTAATAAGACATCATCACAAAATGGTCCCTGTTTTTGCTTTATGTTTACCTTTTTAGGTGCCCCTTTTTTTTTCTCAAAAAGTGCCCTTTTTGGTTGGTACCCCCCCCCCTCACTTTGAAAGACGCTCCGCCGCCCCTGCCTGTGAGTGTTCAGATCGGTGGTTTAGGGCGCAATTGTTTTAAAGATATAGTTGACTTTTGGTAAAGGTGAAAAATAATTTGTAAGCTTTTTCATTCTATTTAGGTCAGTTTGGAAAAAGAAATTTCCTCTGATAAGGATTGCTTTTCCAATGCCCTAATATTCGAATTGGGACTGGAAATAACTGAAATGTTTGGACCAAACTTTCATGCCGCATATGTGTCCTTAGTCCCATACACATACTGTAACCATGGTAACATATATCTCTTTGCAGTGCTTGTGACTTAGAGCAAGATCGAGTCAGTTTCTCGTCATCTTGAATCTTGATGATTCCAAAACCTCAGAGAATACACCAATTCTTATGTATTACATAATCAACCTTTCCAAATTACTTCCAGACAGTTCCTTTCTCCCTAATGTAATCGCACGTTCAGAACACAATTTTGTATTTAATTGTGGATCAAATAGTTCTGGACCCCTTCTTATAGAGAGTTGCAATTCGAATCGATCGTATCTTAAAATTAATCGCAAATGCGTAATAAAGAGATACGAGTTGCGACTGGTTTAAGTTGCGATTAATTCAATTAATCAATCGCAACTCTTAATATGAGACGGGGCCTGGACTAACAAATAATTGTCTTTCTTTTTTATTCAAAGTGTATTATGAAATGCATAAGTTCTATACCACTAAGATTATGCACATGAAAAGAACATGATTAAAAACCTGTTTCTTGAATTATTTGTGAAGTATGTTTGCAAATTGGTGGCCATGGTGGCTGCACGGGTTATTATTCCCCATACATGCCGTACCCGCATGTAATATGAAGCCACCTCATTGGTATATCCAGCAACACATTAGACTTTCTTCCAAATTCCCCATACACATTTAATTCTTTTTTTTTAAATCGCTTATACTAAAAATGGAAATTCGACCGGAACTCATATTCATGTACACGTATTTCCCTTCAAGATACATACTCTCTCTCTCTTTCTTACGCGCCCAATTTGGTTTGTTTTCACATTTCCTCAAATACGCACAAGCAAATCGCCCTTTACATTCCGCACTTAACATACACAAATATTTAACACTTCCTCAGAGGTTTATTATAATGTGGCAGTAGTTTTATGAACTGCCTTCAAATACGTAGTTTTTACTCTCATCTCGACTTTCTATTCGTCTATTTTGATATAATCTTTTCATCAATTACATGATTGTATTTGAATATAATTTTGCCTTTATCAACTCCACAGTAACACTTCATTCTAAACCGTGCATACACCATTTCATTTTCACAGACTAACATTAGGGGAGCGTTTCATGAAAGGAAGTTGTCGGATATTTCATCCGACAACTGTTATAAGCTACTGAAATCCTTGCATCTGATTGGCTGAGAGCAAATTTGTCGGATAAAATATCTGACAAGTCCTTTCATGAAACGCCCCCTAGAAATGAGCACAAACAGACCACTAAGAACTGTCTAATATTCATTTTAATAAAAAAATAGTATCAATGATCTGACATTAGGTAATTACACAACTGTTCTTTCAGTCATTAAACGAGATGCATGTTGACAGAAATAGGTGGAATAGAATGTTTTAAAATCATATAATTTTCAATTCATTCCTTCTAAAATTTACTTTGAATGTTAATGATATCACCATTCACTTCACCACTTCTGTGTCATTACTGCTCAGAGCAGTTGATATCAATGATAATCCAATAGGTTACTTGTGGCTTGTCTACTGTTTAAAATATCTGTAAAACTACAGGTTTCTGGCCCTTTAAAGGCATTGATTAACTTTGCCCAGGATTGAAAAAAAAAAAAATCACTGTTCCAGCTAATGCTGTAATCATAATTGCAAACCTTTAGCTCAGACAGGAATCGCCTGAGTTTTATAAGCTGATCGGTCGTTTATATATCAAGATATTTACGATTGAACATTGATGTCGGGGTACCACCGAACCCTAAAGAACTCTTACGGTTGGCATACCTCGCTCTATCACAGAATACCGTACGGGCTGGAAACCCGCTCTGAAATCGCCAAGCGCTGGTGCTTGGTTTTTGTGACTGCAGCGCAGCGAAGAAGCCGAGCGACTTGCGCTAGAGATTGATCGCGATTTTCTCTTTTTAGGATAGTAAACGGGTTCCATTTTCTCTCATACTTTCACATATCCTTAATTATATATGTAGTTATTAGAGGACTGCACACAATTCACTGGCATTTGAGCTGATTTTACAATTTTTCACAAAGTTAATCAATCACTTTAAATTACAAGTTATTGCCGTTACTTCAAGTTTACTGTCCTTTTTCCTGTAAAACAACAGCAAAGTTTGTTGGTTTACCGGAAATCAGCATGTATTTAAAATCGCCCGACATAAATTACTAGAACATTTCATACACGCAAAAAACTGAGGTGCAAAATGTTGGGTGCTGAGTGAGATTCTACACTTGAAGTGTCAAAATCAGCACTTGACGAGTTAACTTTAACAAGGAAACCGAAACGTGTAGAATATTTGAGTGCTGAAAACGAGTGCTATACAAGAAACAATCAAAATGCAGCACTTGACACCGAGTGCTGACTGCAAAACCTGATCTGATTGGTCGGTTAGTAATAGCTGGGATTTGTCCGGACTTGTTCGCTCGCCCGCGAGTTTGTGTTTGCTGCATGTTTCTTCTCACCGTATTTTTTTTTGTTTTTAAGAATCTTTTATTACTTCCTTTTTCAAAATACATTTTCGCAATAATCAAGGTAAAATATACAAACAAATATATTCACATGCAGTATCATTGTGCCAAATTACATAACAATAAGTAACCATAATATTTTACATGCATGTATTAAATAGTAAATTATGCAATATATGGAAGTCTTTGTGATAAAAAAAGGGGGAAAATATAAAAAGAAGATGAAAAGGAAGAAAATGAGAGAAAAAAAAAAGAAAAAGAAAAAGGAAAAGGGGGAAAAAAAGAAGAAAAAAAGAAAAGGCCCCCCCCCCCCCATTGTGTCCGTTGTTCCGCCTCAGATTTTAAAAAACTACAGTTCAGAATTCTTCATGATTTTGATGTTATTAAGCACGCTTAGCTCCCCATGTCCATCTCTTCGTCCCGGAAATCAAAATGTTCCCATTTTCTAAGGTGTAATGAGAGGGTACCTCTCTCCAAAGCCAATTTTTTTTCTTCTAATCGATTGTCTGACATCATTGCTTTAATTTCTTTTTCGGTCGGAGGTGTCGCTCTTTTCCTACATTGGAAAGTCATATATTTAACTAATAGAATAAGATGATTTACTAAATTTTCTCTCCCCACATTTTCCATATTAATTCCTAAATAAATTTTTTCCCAGTTCAAATCTTTCAAAATAGGATACTTGAATTCAATGCTAACCTTTTCCCACATATTTTGAATGTGAACACACTCGTAAAAAACATAACTATATGTTTCCTCTTCTTTCTTACAAAAGGAACAACAATTGTTTGAAACTACACCAAAACGATACAAATGATGGTTTGTATAAATAATACTATGTAACATTTTGAATTGAAATTCTCGTAGCTTGCTATTAAGAGTACATTTCCTTAAATTAGTAAATGCTCTTTCTGCACATATAATGGGTATATTAAACGAATCTTTCAACTTATTCAGAACAGATGAATTTTCAGATTTGTTATCAAGTAACTGTAGGTATAATCTTTTTGATGGGATTTCACTTAAGGGTATTACTCTGTCACCCAATACAAAGTTGATTTCTCCCTTATCTAATCCTATTTTCTCCTCTTCTTTTCTCACCATTTTTTTCTTCCAACTATCTGGGATCATTCCAAAAATATATTTTATTCGTGATATGTTCCATGTAAACAAACCTTTTCTGATGAAATAATCATCCGATCTTAATCTACCATTCTTTTCAATAATGTGCTCCAGTCGAAATATGCCATCGATCGATGGACCGGCGCGGCCTGGGGATGCATGCCCGTGGAGCGCGCACCGTACACAACGACGTTTGTTGCTTCTAGCTGACTAGCAGCAGTCAAAGCGAGGTAAGCAATTAAATAATCCAAGTTCAGGTTTAAGTTAGAATTAAATTATAGGCTACTTTTCTAGTTTAGACTCTAGTCAAACTTTAACTGTTAGATTTTCTTAATTTGGTTCAGTAGAAAATGGGATATACATGTATTTGCTATAACTTGGAAAAAAAAAAAAAAAAAGCATTTTGAATGAGCTATATTGTGCATTTTACAGCATCTGTCTCTATTCTTGTTCTTCCCCTTTCTTAAAGTGCATAGAGACGCAATGGCAGTGATATGCGCTATAAAAGCATTGTTGTATTATTGTATTATTATTATAACTGTAATTTGATTATTCCACGGCCTGTTGCAAAGTTGATTAGCCATTTGCATATGGCTCATGCGTTATTTGACATGTCCCGTCTACATTTGGTATGTGGTCAAGGTGGGTGCACGTCCATCGTCGTTTACCACTTTCAACTCTTACAGAAAACATTTAATAAACCAACATCCACAAGATGAACCTGAACCTGAACCTGAATTTGAACAGGGTATGGAAGGTCTAGTTGATGCTGATTTGGGTGTTGCTGTTGGTGAAGAAGTGCATAATCCTGCAGCAGATGATGCATTTGATGATGATGATATGATAGGCCTAGTACAAGAACAAGATGGAGCAATACATAATGACAGTACAAGACAAGCTGTATTTTTCATTGGTTCTCTTTTATCAAACACCAACATGACTCATGCTATGACAAACAGATTGTTATCTGCTGCAGCAACTTTGAATACTGATGTTGTTGACAGTTTAAAGGGCAATCCAACCTGCATGGGTAATAAGATGATTTGTGTGAAAGCAGAAAAATAAGAAAAACATATCCTCTTTTTTCAACCAATCCTCAAGCTATTCAAATATGCCTTTATTTCGATGAGTTTGAAGTTGTAAATCCGTTAGGCTGGGTTCACATAGAAGTATACGGTATACGGTATTCGCTATTCGCTATTCGCTATACGGGCATGGCGGGTCACATAAGGTAGCACGCGTGTCCTACTTTAATATTCTTTTGGCGCCGTCAAAATGGATACTTCAGACGAAGAAGATTTGGCTCTTCTCCTACTGGCCGAGGCTGAGGAGGCATATGTGAAGATAAAAAGAAGAACGGTATGGGTACGACAGCACTTCCAAATGCGACCTGCATTGGGGGAGTTCCACACAACATTTCAGAACCTGATAGATCACCCTGATGAGAAGGTGTTTTTCAACTACATGCGGATGTCATACGACAGCTACAAAGGTTTAAAAGACCTGATTTTGCCCCACATCCGTCCCATTGGATCAAACTGGAGGAAACCGATATCAGGAGAAGAGAAGCTTGTTTTGACAATCAGGTGAATGAAACAAATATCAATTGAGTATGTGAATACAAAATCGACACAACTCCAATTTTTGGCCAAATTGAGTTAAATCTGGGAAATTGCTTATACATGTGCTCTTCTTGTGCGTAAATGCATATAACACTCATCATCACTATCCACATCATACGCACACACACACACACACACACACACGCACGCACACACACAAGCTCAAACACAGAATCACCACACGTACACACAAATAAATACACGTAAGATGCTCGATAAGTTGTGATGCTACATAGCAGAACTAATGTTTTATTTTATAGACGTGTACCAACCTTCTATATGAATGCAAAGTCGACCCAACTCAATATGATTATAAAATTGACCCAACTCCACTATAAGAAATGACTCCCTCCAAGTAACTGAAATTTACGGTTAACAAAAATAAGCATATAGACTGATATTCTGATGCAGTGTTGTATATCATGATCAAATATAATGTTATTAAACAAATTAAAAAATAATCAGTTTTAATTGATTTACCCAAAATGACCCCCAGTGGAGTTGGGTCAGTTTTACATACAAAACTTGCAGTTTTCCTCTATGCGCCTTTCCCGCGTTCATACGCACCACGACGTTTCGCTAAGCTACCTCACAAAAATGGTACATTCCAATGTTATCTCAGTTTGGAAACTGATAATACGATTGCTGGGATGGTCGTGTAGGAGGAAGAAATCCTCCCTGCATGGGATAGGGAGTTGATGTTGCGGGTGATGGTGTACTGGGTCGACTTGACGTTGACGTTGACCATGTTGCTGGGGTCATGGGGCGACTGTCATTCAAGCGTTCGGGGTCAGGATCATGTTGTCGGAAACGTTTGAGAGAGCTCAGAACTTCTATCTGGAAGTCAAAAAAACAATCATCTGTCATTTCATCAACCTGTCGCTTTATTGACTCAAAGAACTTGAGTCGAGGGGATTTTTGTTTTTCTTCCATACGTTGGGTCATAACTTTGTACAATCCAGCTCGTGCGTCGTCATGCGCATCATCGGTTGCTTTCCTTTTTGAAGCCGTGCTTTTTGAACTGGGTTTTGGGGGAATGGGTTTGAATGACGTCGATGGAGCCAAGTTGTTCTCGTCATCATCATCATCGACGTCATAAATGCCCGAATCATCTATGGCCTGTTCCAATATCCCTCTACTCGAATTCTCGTCACCTTCAGAATCGTCAATCTTCTCCAGATTGGATGTAGTGTTCCTTTTCTTTTTGACGGCTTTCACAAAACTCATTGATGTTTCGAATTTCCATGGCTTATCGCTACCTTGGCCGCTACCAGATGTCTTCTTTTTTCGTCGACTCAAGGCACTGTTGAAAGCACGGTTCAGGCCTTCCCAAGTTTGTTTCACTGTCACCCCTGAAAATGAAAAGAAAATTGAAAAAAAAAAACCATGGAATTGTAAATTTATTTAAAATTTGACATTTATTTATTTATTTATTTATTTATTTATTCATCTAAACATGTATTTTAAAATAATTTTTCATGTGTTTTGTTTTCAGACATCTTGCCACGGGATCCTCGTTTGCGTCGATGTCAGCACCGTTTCACATGTCAAAAAATACGATAGCACAACATGTGTATGAAACCTGTGAGAAACTATGGACAGTACTTCAGCCTCTCGAGATGCCCAAACCGTCCGAGGATGACTGGAAACAAATGGCAAAACGTTTTGGCGACTTGTGGGATTATCCGTTTCCAGTTGGTGCACTTGATGGGAAACACATTGCGCTTGTGAACCCAGCAAACAGTGGGTCAATGTACTACAATTATAAAGGATTTCCCAGTATTGTGCTCATGGCATTAAGTGATGCAGATTCTTGTTTCATCTTGGTTGATTGTGGTCAATATGGAAGGGTTTGTGATGCCGGCGTCTTCCAAAATTCAGTGATATCTGATCTTTTGGAAAGGAATCAGCTTAACATCCCAAAGGCATATTTCAGAATTAACACGTCAGATGAACAGATTCCGTTCATGATTGTCAGGGATGAAGCGTTTCCCTTGAAAACGTATTTGATGCGCCCTTTTGCAGCCCGTACCCTGGATGATGATAGACGTATCTACAACTATAGACATTCCAGAGCCCGACGTTGTGTCGAATGCGCTTTCGGCATTTTGGCAAAAAAATTTGAAGTTTTCCAACGCCCTATGCGCCTTCAGCCGGACAAAGCAGTTGTAGTTACGAATGCAGGCACGGTTCTTCACAACTATGTCAGAAGACGGGATGGCCACATGAAAGATCGCACATCATCTGTGATGTATGAAACATTCCAGAATCCAGGAGATGGTTTCATCAATCTCCAACCGCTTCATGGCACAAGGTTTGCTGACGACGCAGTTGGCCTGAGAGATGCTATCACAGAATTTTTCTGTGATCCGCAGGGGAGTGTGGAATGGCAACATCAACATGTGTTCAGAAATGTACTACAACGCCCCCAAAATGATTAAAAACAAGTGAGTATCACATACCTTTATTGGGCGGCTGCATATCACTTTCAAGCTTGTCCCATGCCTGCTGTCGGTGATCCTTGTTTTTATAAGCAACATGTTCTGGATCCCACAGCAGAGGCATCTGTCTAACTTTTTCTATTACCGTGTACTTGTAGTCATCCATGATAACCTGTTGAAGAAAATCATTTGGTTGACAGAGTATAAGATGTAGGGGAGACTCAGGTTAGTTCTGTAAAAAAAGAAAAGAAAACATTTTTTTTTCTACATCATAACTTATTGATATTCGAAAATAAACTTGTTTTGGACTAACATAGTAACCCTGAAGTGCTGGATAACTTAAATATTTGTAACTTACCTTATTTAACCAAAGCACACAATAAATTGTTTATAGGGAAATTCAGAACACCAGCTGCCACATCAGAACAGGATGGTATACGCTGCACGAAAATCGAACAAGCACGATTCCCACTATACTATACTATACGCAGCTATACGGCATTTTCGAATAGTGCCCTCTTATGTGACCCGGTGTTAGGAAATCCTATTGTTCGATTCAAGCTATTCGCGTGCCCTCGAAAACGTGCACCGTATACCCGAATAGTATACTTCTATGTGAACCCAGCCTTAGGATCAAAAAGAGGCATTCACAAGGTACATGTAGGAGCGTTCTATGTCACTTTCAAGAATCTTCCCCCAAAATGGAACTCTTCACTTGACAATATCCATTTACTTGCTCTTTGCAATTGTTTGGATATCAAAAAGTACGGATTTGATTCTATATCGGCTCCATTTGTAGCAGATCTCAGAAAATTAGAGAGTGAAGAGGGTGCAGAAATTGTTCTCCCAGACAAGTCAGTGAGAGTGGTTCGTGGCACATAGTCTCAAATTTGTGGAGACAACCTTGTACTTAATGGCCTTTTAGGTTTTGTTTGAAAGTTTTTCAGCAAACATGCCATGCAGGATTTGTGTCGGACAAAGAAATGAATTTCAGACCAAATTCACAGGAGAAGAGTTTGATCTAAGAGATAGACATACTCACAGTTTGCATGTGGAAGAGGTCAGAAATGATGCTGCATTAGTCACTAACAGTGGTGTAAAGAGGGACTGTATTCTGAATTCATTGCAGTACTTTCATGTCACATCAAATGTTGCTGTTGACATAATGCATGATATTTTGGAGGGGATAGCTCCTATGGAGGTTAAATTAGTATTATGCAAATTCATTTATGATGATCATTTTTTCACACTTTCTGACTTCAACACCTTTGTGTCATCCCATAACTATGGATTTTGTGATGCTAAAAACAAGCCAAGTCCTATCCTTGAGTCAACCCTCAAAGGAAGAGATCATTCCTTAAAACAGAAGGCAAGTCAAATGCGGTGCCTTCTCCGTGTACTTCCATTGTTGATTGGCTCCATCATACCTCAGGATAATGTGCACTGGAAGTTGATCTTGAAATTGCGCGAGATTGTTGATATAGTATTTTCAGATGATATTACAGATGGTCTAATTTTGTACCTGAAGTATCTGATCCAGGACCACCATACCCAGTCAAACCGCAGGTCCCCCAAAAGTGCTCTACAGGTAACTCTGCCTAAGTCGAATCTCTTGGGACCACAGAAATCTGCTCAACTTAGGCGAAATTCGACTTAGAAGAGGTAAAAAACACATGTTTTGCTCATTTTGTTCTGAAAAATTGATTCGACTAAGGCGATTATTCGACTTATGGAAGGTCGACTTATGCAGAGTTAACTGTATTTTATTTCCAGTTTTGCTTGACTGGGTCAGTCTCTGAACACATAATGAGCAGGAATCCCCTGGAACATCTGATTTCCAAATGATTGAATGGAGTGGTTAACATTTACTGATTCTCATGATTTATACATCAAATAAAAGAGGTGGAATTAGAGATTCATGACATACTCTATTTGTCTATAAAAAATGTGACAAAATTGGTGAAAAATAATGTTATTTTATGACCAAAAAATGGAAATGAAATGAAAAGTAAACCTGTAAAAAACTCACATAGTTTTATTATGAGCCAGGCTGAATTTGACACGAGTGTAAAGGGCAATATCTATACTTTACAAATATTGAAATGATATTTATGTACACTTAATGACAGGGTCAGGATCCAGCAAAATGTAACCAAAGTACACATTGGCCGGAATTCACAAAGGTGGTTTTTGGTTTATGCAGATTTCGTGGTACAAATACGCTTGATTTAGCGCATACATGTACACTTGAAAAGGTCCAATAATGAACGCGCGCCGGTCGCGCGTGGTTGGCAAAAGCGCCAAATTCATGCTTGTTGCCATGGTTCAGAACCATAGTTTATGTAAATTCAGACCATGGTTTATTTAGATTAATTTACATAAACCATGGTCTGAACCATGGCAACAAGCGTGAATTTAGTGCTTTTGCCAAATATCGCGCCATAATCTTGCAGGGTGGCCTTGCCAGCCAATCACAGTGCTAGGATTCTATGGTCTTGACAATTTCAAGGATAAATTATGTACTTGGGTTGAATATTGCTGGATCCTGACCCTGTCATAAATGTATGGATGTTTTGAATATGATAATGTAAAAGATGAAACTTCAACGCTTCCATACATATGCGTTTTAATAGCGGCTCATATACTTTTTATATGTCTTTTATTGACTTGAAATCTTATAAAGAAAAGTATTTTGTGTCACTCTTTTATCACATATTTTCTTATACTTATTCTTTGAATTATAACTTAAACAGGGTATGTCTGCATTGATAAACTATCCATTTATCTTTCCAGAAAATTTAATGAGCATAGCATTAAAATTTCTTGATTTAATTAACTTTGAATATGACCATGCAAAACAGCCCACTGGCTACAAGGAGAATGTGCCATTACAGGCACTAGAAATAAAATCAGCCCTTTTTGCTCATTTGCATACGACCTGCGGTCTGACTGTACCCTATTTCGTGAAATATTCCCCATGACTAGGCTTCTTCCAAAGCATCACTTTCTAGTTCATTATCCCATGGCATTGAGGGAATTGGGACCACTAATTCACATGAGTATGCGCTTTGAGGCAAAACACCACCTGAGTAAAAGACTTGCAAGTGTGGTCTGTTGTTTCAAGGATATATGCTACACTGCTGCTTCAAGACATCAGATTAGTCAATGTTGCAGGTGGCAACAAGGTCAAGAAATCTTCAGGATTGATGCTGGTGAAGTTGTAAATTGTGCAGTAAGAGATTTGGAGGATTTTCCTGCCTTCTTACCACATGTACCAGAGCTTAATCCAGAAGATGATGTGTCCACAACAAGAAAGGTGACTTATTGTGGCACTGTGTACAGAAAAGGGTGTGTAGTTGTTCTCGATGTTGTTGATGAACTACCACTTTTTGGTCAAGTTTCATATTCTGTATTGTTGGTCAGAATGTCATTCTAACTGGGAAGGTGTGGAAGACAGATTATTTTGATGGTCATATTCATTGTTTCATTGTGACCGAGTCAAATGAGGTGTTCTTTAGAAGAACATATATGTTGAAGAATTCTCGCCCTCTGCATATAAATACACATGGCAATAGGAGTATCATTACTCCAAGAAGTTATATCTGTTGAATAAGTCAGTACACTTAAAGGAAGTAATAGTCATTTGCAAAGACAGAGTTTTTATATTAATGTACATGTACATGTACATGTACAGGATTCCATGTGAAATGTGCTGTTATATTTCATGAAACAAGCAGAACTAACAATATTTACATTTGAATGACTTTGTTTGTTTTGGTAGATTCATGGAAACATGAGTGATGACGACATATACATCGTAGAAGTGGAGGGAGCCCTGCAATTTCTGGTACTAGTGACTGAAGCATATTCTCAAAATATAATCTCAAAAGGAGAACTAATTAACATTTTGTTGGATTTCGTATATCAGTGAAAATTTCAGTATGAGTTGTCATAACAAGCGGGTTTATGTGTCTCATCTGTCTGAAAATGGGGAAGAAGTGAAAAAGGTGATTAAACTGGACAACTGTGACTTTCTCACAATGAGCAGGCAAATAAAAAAGAAATTTGCTTTAGGTGATGGGGAATATGAATTCAGAGCAACCATAGAGCAACATGGACCCTATATACAGATTGATGAAACAGATGACGACATTATTGAAGAAATACTTGATGTGAAAGTGGGGAAAGCTAGTGTGTTTTCCAGTAGCAGTCAGGCAGCAGTTTATCAGCCATCAACATCGAGGGAAATTCAGCAGACAAAGTCACCAAAGGCAAGTAAAAAGAAGATATAAAATTAAGTGATAAACTTCTTTGTAAATTTAATTAGTTTTGTAAGTCAGAAGTTTGTGGAAAATATAGAAAAGCAGTTATGTGGAACTCATTTCTACATGTGTCGTCGGAAGGTTTGAGAGAGGCCAGAGTAATTTAAGTTAACTGCAAATTAACTGTATTTGTAATTTACACATTCAACAGTATATAGCATCTCCACTTAATGAATGTAGTTCCTTACAAGTACATTTAGTTTGCATCCACATATAATTATTCAGGATGGATCGTCCCTGTGTACATGTAATAAATCCAATCCAGTTACAAATCATCAGATTAAGAAAAGAAAAATTGACAATAATGGTCATTTTGTACATAGATGAGACAATAATGCAAGGGGATTTTTTTTTTCTGACCCAGAGAGTGCAAGCATAAATGAAATAGGGGAAACTAGAGGTGAAATATGAAAATTTTGTAAAAAGAGAACTTGAGCAGTTAAATTCTAATATCACTTCTTTCATGAAATGAAATCTGTTATTTTTCCTCTTTGCATCCCATTGATCTGTAGTTTGTATTTGAGTCAAGTTCTTCATGGGATGAAGCAGATGTCCGAAAGATCTCCCTGCAGCACCCTGATCTTTCCCAGTCCTCAACATCCAAGGAACACATACCATCAAAGTCACCCCAGGTAAGTTGAAAAATATTTTGATAGATAAATAGATAAATCTGATAAAATATATTTATAAATGAATAAATACATAGATAATTAAAGACATAAATAAATGAATAAATGAATGTTTAAATAAATAAATGAAGTCATGAAAAGTAGGGAGGGGTATTTAAATTTGTAATTGTAATTAATTAACAATTTGAAGAAATCGTAACTACAATGGACTTTTTAGGCTTCTTATAAGTGGTGGAGTTGTGTTCGCATTAACATTAGAAAATAGGCGAATTTTTCCATTCAATCATATGATTTTATCCAAAATTCTATTATACATTATTGGGGTCTCATATTTTCTACATCAGTTGAGGTGACCTACATCTCGTAAATTTTGAGCTATTCTTGGAACTTTCAGTATAGAACTTACAAAAATTGACAAACTAATATTTTCACGGGCCCAGCAGATGCTACTTTATGAGAGTGGGTGCTGTGGTGCTCTTGCTGCTGTGGTAGAGAGCCTCATCTTCAGTTTCCGCTGACAAAACCAGAAAAATTGTTAGCTTCTTGATGGCTACTGCATGGTTAGAACATAGTCTGCAAGCACAGACCCTAATTTGACACTTTATCAGAAAATCATTGTGTCTTGAGAGGAGCCTAATCCAGCTACCTACTGGTCGTGTCAGGAGCAGCTATACAGTACATGGCCTATGGTAGTCTGACAGCGCAGACTCTCTTGTACGACTGACCAGGGTTTGTGCCTGCAAACTAGTTAGAACATATACATGAATGAACTAATAAGGTTCAAAACTTAAAATGGACCCTTTTGTTTGTTTGTAGAATCACTTGATGCACTGAATGAAATATCTTCAGGATACTTAATCCATTAAAAAATCATCTTTAGAAATTCAAAAAGGACATACATGTAGCTTGAGCACCTACAGATTTGTGCTCCATTGATCTGCAGCTTTTAAAATAAGGGAAATTATCATAGAAAGCAGTTCATGCTCTTAATTATGCAAGCTTTTCTGTTATTTTTCCTCTTTGCAGTTCAATGATTTGGAGTCCAGTGCATCATGGGATGAAGCAGAGTTGTCCGAAAGATCTTCCTGCAGCCCCTCGATCCTTTCCCAGTCCTCAACATCCAAGGAACGCATGCCATCAAAGTCACCCCAGGCAAGTTTAAAAAGTAAAAAAGCAAACAAAAAAGATGTCATTGTCCCACTACTGTTCGTGTTATGCATCAGTGGGGGATCCAGGATTTGTTCAGGAGAGGGGCCCAAATTTGGAATCACAAAAATCTTCTGACAACAACAATAAAAAATTCAAAAAGGACCCCTCCCCCCAACAAAGTTGCCCCCCCCCCCAAAAAAAAAATGAAATCAACTGACAAGCAACAACAACAAAAAAGACTCTTGGGAAGTTTCCAAAATAAGTTGTCTTGACAAGCCAAAAAAAGGACCCCCCCCCCCCCCCGTGTAGTTTTTTTTTAAATGGTTTGCATATAAGTGGCTTTTAATTTGGATTCCCTTTAAATGCATATAATTAACAACATATGAGTATGTCTGTGCTGCTGGTTCACTGTAATTCACAAATTGAATAAAGACTTCAGCTTTTTTGAATCAGCGGAACTTTAAACTAAATCGGTTTATTGGCCCTGTGGTCTATGGGTCCTTTGGTCTATGGGTCTTGCAGTCTATCAGTATTCTCCCTAATGAAGCTTCTCTGTTATTTTTCCTCTTTGCATCCCATTGATCTGTAGCTTGCCTTTGAATGCAGTGCATCATGTGATGAGGCAGATCTGTCTTCAGGGTCATCAAGCAGTAGACTCATCCTGTCCCAACCTTCACCAGCTAACAAACCCACACCATGTAGACATGATCTGTCCAGGTACTCATGATTGTTAAAAAAAAAAAAAATTTCTTTCTGACCTCTTGAGAGCATTCTTTTCATTCTGCTAAATACTGAGTGTAGGCATTGATGTACGTGAAGATGGTGAAAAACTTAACCGTAAAGAGCGTAAGGGTACACAATATCCCCCCCCCCCCCCCCCCCCCCCCCCCCCCCCCCCCGCAAACCACAAATCTGTTTTCCACTCCTTGAGGTTTTGTATGTTTGCCCCCATGCTTGGTATAATTTTGTACTCTTATTTACCATAAAATAGAGGCATGTTTAAATTTTGGGTGAAATTTTAAGCTCTTCTGTATAAAATTACTTAAAATGCAACAAAATGACTGTTCTTTAGGTTATAGATAGGACTAAAATTATGATTTATTATGCATTTGTTTATTTGAAATAACCTTTGGGGGCCAAAGCAATATTCATAACTTGAATAATAATTCCATCCAGCAGTTTCTTTTTCATTATTTATCTGAATACAGGTTTGGGGGAGGTTATTGTAATTTGACATTCCTGGGAAATTGTGCAAGCCTTATCCAATGTAACCTTTGTAAATTTATCATTTGATTTTATGAAAATTAGCAAACCCTGTAGTGAACTGAAGTTTGATGTGCGGAAGATCTTGGAGAAGCATCCCAAAGGTCCTGCCATCATCACAGAGTATGAAAAGAATG
Source organism: Heliocidaris tuberculata (assembly GCA_025618425.1). Taxonomy (NCBI): domain Eukaryota; kingdom Metazoa; phylum Echinodermata; class Echinoidea; order Camarodonta; family Echinometridae; genus Heliocidaris; species Heliocidaris tuberculata. The sequence goes on from CM046842.1 coordinate 21,778,198, forward strand.
GATACCTATGTCCTGGCACAGGATGTCTCTAGTGACTGTAGTGACTGCAGAGCTTGTCAAAATATGTGGATAGTAAGTACCATTTGTATTTAAGTCGTACTGTCACTACCACTTCGAGAAAAAAAAGAAGTAAAATTTGCGTACACAAAGTAGGTGCAAATTATGCTTCCATGAATGTCAATGATACTTGGCACACATGTTGGCCTTGATGTGAAGATGTGCAAGACAACTTTTTTGACAGCGGCAAAAAATGTGTTGCCATGGTACAGTATAGTATATCAACAAATTGTGGAAAAAACTTTGGGGGTTAAACTACTTCCACATCTTGAAAGCATTTCAAATGGAATTTGGCACATATGTTGTAGATGTACATTGGAAAAGTGTGTTATCATGTATTACCGAGGTAACAACATATTACTTTAATTTAGGAAAACAGGAAATAGTGCCATCCCACAAATGTGCACTTTGGATGGGGATGTATATTACACACTGCATTATGCAGTGTGTGATATACATCCCCATCCAAAGTGTAGCATACAGCATAGTTTACTGATTCACTTGTTTTTATGGTCAATGCTAAAACCCAAATTTTTGAAGAAAATGTACTGAGAACTAGCTTTGAACTAAATGGCACTTATCAGAAAACAGGCTCTGTCAAATCAGATAAGACATTAATATAATCCTTCATGCTCATGATGTTATATATTATTTTCAGATGATTGCCACTCGAAAAGATGTGATTCTATATTCTAGATGCAGTACTGTTTTATCATCTCGCCTTTCTCTTGTGTTTTAGACAGTTACCCCTCTGTGCAAGCAAAGGAAGCTCTTGCAGCTGGAATACTGACTGCATTTCCTAACCTCAGAGATAAGCAAGGATACACAGGATATGTAAGTGAAATATTGTGTGGTGTGTTATTTTCATCTTGCCTGCATATTGTAAGTCATAGGCAGGAAGTAACGGGTTAATCACCTTCAGTGATATTCCTATTTTTTCTGACTTATTTTGTCATTGCATCTCTATGCTCATGGATTTCTTACAGCAAACAGTGCCATCCCATAACTCTGCACATGGGGGGGGGGGGGGGGACATAATTACACAAGGCCTAATTTATTCATTCACTTGTTTCAAGTTAGTATTTGCATGGGATATAAAGAAAAAATATGATGAGTAGTATCTACCATTAACGATCTGGCCCTTTCTTACCATCCTCATAGAGAATAGTGAAGTCATGTTCTAAAGTCTTAACATTTAATATGGATTTCTACATGCAGGAACACTTCTTTGCACCATCCGGTGGTCAGAGCGGTTATATACAAGACAAACTGAAGAACATGAGAAGAAATCTACCACCAACTTCAAAACAAAAATCCAAGTTGACGAGAGGGATCCCAACAGATTCACCAAGTTGTCATGCAGGTCCACAATTAAAGAATGCAGATATAGCTGTCCTACCTGAAGCAGACGCTAGAGAATGTGAGAGCTTCTGCAGGAATGCAAGAGGAGTTGCACAAAAAGTGTCAGTCATGAAGGCGATGGCTGAATGTGTGATCCCAGAAACCGTTCCTGTCCGAAGTATTGGCACGGTATCCACGCTTCTTGGATATTCCTGAGCTTGTAAGTCTTCATTCCTCATCTATGATACAGTTCATGTATCTTTTTATTTTGTGTGTGTGTGTGTGTGTGTAAATCATATCTTGACACAAAATGTAACAATCAGTATATTTCTTTTCTAAATATTTTTAACATTGATCCTGTGGTTTTTGATGTGAAGATGCCATATAGGGACCTCCATACTATAGATGTCAAAGGTTATGTAAGTAGCTCATAGGTCAAATGATGGAATATTCACAAGTTGGTGAGACACATTATGGCCATCTCCTTGTTTTTATTGCTTTTGTTGTTATAACCTTGCTAACCTTTCTATTACTTTTCTCTATTCCTCAGCCCCATAGTAGGTTCTTTCAAATGAAAGAATTTATCAACATCCTTTTAACAAAGGATATCACATGGAGTTACCAAAAGACTCCAGTTGTGAACCTTGCTAATTTTACCTCATTCTTGTCGTTACCACTCAGATATACCGAAGCTCGATAGAATGAAATGTCTTGATTTAAAGGAATTGCAAAATTGAACATATTATTTTTTTTTTTGTGAAATGTTTTATATCTTTATTTGAATGTGATTATTTATTTTCATTTATATTTGTACACTTTCATTGGGACAGATTGATCAAGATTTTCAAGCAATGTATCCACGGGAATCACCATGCCTATTGAGCAAGTGGGAGGAACATGCTAAGATTCTGCTTCAGTATGCATCCAATTGTTGTCAGGAAAGGGTGAAGAAGATCTACCCAAGGACAAAGGTTAACTGTCAGTGAACTTTGTCCTAAAATGACATATTTGACATATGCAGCTTGTGCTTAAGAGGTATCTTGATCAACTTATTTTAAATTTGGTGTGTAGGTGCATTTTTTTATTTTTTTTTAGGATTCTGCCCTCATATTTTGTACTTTAATATGCAAAGAGATCATAATTGTCTGGCAGCTGAGTCATGTGACATATTCAGTCATCTGTAATGGATATTTAATCTGTTTGACTTACAAGTGGCACAATTCTAATTTACTGACACTCCCCCCCCCCCCCCCCCCCACACAAAATATATAAAATGAATATTAAAATCAAAGATAAAACGAAAATAAATACAAATTAATAAGTAATAAATATAATAAATGAATAAGAAATATAAATAAAATGAAAAGATGGAATGTGTAATGCCAGTCTAGAGGCATTTCTTTTCAAGGATCATGTGCTGTGTTGTCAAATATTGAAAATGTTTTCAAGGGTAGACTTGTGTTTCACCTCCCAAATTTCATGTTTAGATGACAGGAACTGTCAAAAGGGCAAGAGGCCAGTTTTGGAAGTAATAGAATTTGACAGTTGGGTTTCTGCAGAAATTTGTTGTAACTTAAGTGATGATTGCTAAATCAGTGAATGCAGTTGCAATGTACTTGACATGAATTTTGTCATTTTTCATTTGCAGTGGCACATCTTTCTGCATTTTATGGATTCATAGCACTACTTCGGCTTCTTCCATCGCATAACACCAGAGGAAAAGGCAGGGTATCCAGTGATGATGCAGACAGATACCTTGTGTCCTTTCATCCAGTAAGTTGTGCTTTAAAGGAAGCCTTTACATTTATGTGCATTCATAGAAAGGAGAAGAATTAGTGACAGATAATAGTTACAGTTTGAGGAAAATTGAAAAATTCAAAAAGTTATGAATTTTCCCAAATTCCCTTTATCTGCATAATGATTTCATGCCTTGGCCAAACAAAGTTTGAAGGGGATAGATTAAAGCCAGTTGATGGTTAGCTGCCAAAACTTTGTGCACTGAAATATTTTAGCAGTTTTTAATCATTTCAAATGAAACTTGGCCCACATAATAACCTTGAGGTGTTAGACTCTTTTTTGTATTTGTCAAACAAAGTATGGGCAAATTAACCACAACTTTTCCAAAAGGTGACATTGTCATCTTCTTGACAACAAAACTTTGCAGGAATCATCAATAGAGAAGGGGATCCAAAGTTTTAAATATTGGGGAAATGGCACCCTATTGCAAGATCCCTCAATGACAGAATTTACCTTATTTTCAAGAGGAGCTTTCTTTAGATCCAGAACTGCTTTGATCAAGTTGTATGGTAATGTATTCAGATAACATTTTTGTTTTCTTTGAAGAGTAATTTTTTTTTTCCCGGCAAGTTATGTAGGGACCCTCTTTGTTCTTTGAGGATAACATGGATGGGTTAGTGAGGGCAGATGGAAGAACACCATAATGGAATTGTTTTCTCTTCTCTTTCCTCTTTCCATTCAATTATGCAGGTTGACCAGCCAGTAGAGATGTGTCTGAAGGATACCTTTACACGCCAACCCACCCTCATTGTGCATGGGACAAAGATTGCAGTCCACCAGCTTTTCATCAAAATAGAAGACAAGACCTTCATCCTGCCAACAACGAGCATCATAACAGCGGTGGACATCTTGTACAAATGCCACTACGTCTTCAATCTTGAATATGCAGCCCCCTTGAAAGACTTCTTCTTGTTCTTGCAGACCCAGATCTATGGCATGAGCTATGGAGGAACGCTACCATCTCGCATCACAGAACTGTCAGTAGCTTTGGGGTCACAATGAGTCACAGAAACCCATCTGTCAGTTCTTTCAGAGTTAACAGAAAACAGCTATCAAATTTTAGAAAAGTAGGCCAAACTAGAAATTAGTACAAACTGATATGAATTTTGAGTAGGCTCCCCCCCCCCCCATTTTTTTTTTAAATTGATGCATGTGAATTGACAATACGTGATTATGTGACCTTCCATGATTTTAAGCCTGCACACATATACAGTACAATTTGTATTGAATATTACAGTTAAATGTTCCCAGTAGCTGTATAGAAAATTCAGTTGAAAACTTGTAAAGCCGTAGTATAATTGTGGTTCATCTAATTTATGTAAAAAACATAGCATTGCCTATTTTAACCCTATTCGAACTGGGGGGGGGGGGGGGGGGAGGGGGTTTACGAGCACAAATAGCTTTATCAAAAATATACATACAAAGGAATGGAATTCAATTTTTACCATCATACCAAAACTATACAATGGCTTTGAGTTTCGTGAGGGGTGAACTCACTTCTATTGACAACTGCAGATGCCTTCCAGTATTTCCATTTTATGTAGTTAAATGCTTCAGAATTGTTCACATTCAAAGTACTGCCAATGGGAGTCCAATATTGAATGTCCAGTAGGACTTACGGATAGACTTTTTTAAGTGAGAGATTACATTACATCACTGATAGAAAGAAAACAGTATTTACCCCATCAAATGGTGCATACTACCAGCTGCTTAGATGTGACTTCATAAGTGTTAACTTGGACATGTACTGTAGAGGTACACAAGTTAATAAGTTTAGTAGATTCTCTGAAGATTATTAATCTAAGGGAATGATTATGAGCTTCAGTAATTTGAGTGCATGAAGATATCCATTGTGAATACATGTATGTAATTTATAAACACTGCATTTTTACAAGAAAGTGATAGTAAAATTCGTGTTTTAACATGACCACAAGCTGATGGCCAAATCAAAAATGAGTTACTTGTTTGAGTATGAAAAATTATGCTGTGAATTTTATTTTTCTGTTTAAATTCTGCCAAAAGAAGAGTCCCAGTCACCACCTGTGATCTGACATTGATTTAAGGAGATTTTCTTGATGCACATATTTGCGTCATTTGCACAAGTACAAGTTGAATCCTGTTGATGCTCAAGAATAATTGGTTAAGATTTTCTTTTGTTAAGAGCTTCCCAGTGTGGCCTCCAGGTATCCTTATTGCTTTCACATAATATGTAAAGGTCATTATACATTACACATGTTTGACTTCCTAGGCAGTTTGTGAGGAAATGAAGTAATAAATAAATCAGTAAACATGGATTAAAACATGTTTTATAGTTAGTTATGTATGGTTAAATTTGTAACAGTGTTTGAAAACTTTTCCAGTTCTATAGTGTTCACACATGTACTTATTGAGTTTTCATGTTCAGTTGTTGCTAAGTACCTGCTTTTCATGTAGAATGTGACCTTATACTAGTTTTTTCATGAGGTATACATGTATTTGGTGTTTTGGATTTTGTTTGCATGATATCATTTGCTTGGCAATGAGTGAAATGCTCAGTTGATTATTTTGTTTTAATTAACAGATCTAATTTGACCTTATGGTTTCTTTTAAATTGGTGCTTAAGGCTCTTAGAATCTCAGTACATGTACACTTTCTGAAATTTGAGGTCTTGTTAAGGAAATTGTTATACTCATGCACTGATGAAAATCTTAATTGTTTAACATGGGAGAGGGGGAACACAGTGTGAGAATTTTAATCTATAAGCAAACTGCTGTAGTTGAAACGTAACGGACCAATTAACCAGTGGGTATATGATGATAATTTTCAAACATTGAAATAGTACAGCCTTTAAATTATGGTTTGGAGTTACAGCTTTAGAAAACATTTTGATTAGTATTTGTGATGAAGCTTGAATGCGTATTTTGAACTTGATTTTGAACAGGCTTGTTTTCCATGTGTTTTAATTCTTGCATGTACATTTTGGAGTGCATCATATGATCTGCTATTAAAGTGAAACATTAGAAATATTCTCAATTTGTTTTCGTTCTGTCTCACATCACTGCACTCAAAAGGGGGTAAATTTAGCACTGAAAGATCCAATTTTAGCACTTTTTAGGAGCTCGGATAGTGACTGCACTCGACGTGCTGTTTTAGCACTTGCACAAGTGCTGTACTGCTAGCACCCAAAAGAGAGCTGAAGTTTAGCACTTAAAGTGCACAGCAGTCAGCTTCCTTTGGGTGCTAACAAAGTAGCTGTAGCGGCATAAAGCAAAATATGAAGTAAAAATGGTCTGAGGTCAAGACCATCGAGCCTAATCTAAATTATTCATGAATTTAGTTCTACAAAAAGCAGAATTAATGTCTATTGGTCAGAAGATACATTCTCTACCCTAGTAACACAATTTGTTTATTATTAGTCAGACTCTGGTTGGTCAGTCACACCCTAACCAGCCTAGAGGTACATAATGACAAAGACCCATTGGCTGAGGCTTGGGGCATATATGCAAATTACTTTCCAAGTAAGATAATTCTAAGAAGTATAATGAGGTGCCAAGCACCACTCTTTGTTGCATCAGAAGAAAGAAAGTTTCACTGTCAAGAAGGTGTTCATACCATTTGGATCGAAAAGTTACTGAAAATTGTGGAAATCTGGAGGTCAAACAATCGGTGAGTTAAAAATATGGTTTATTTATGTATTGTTATTAATTGTATCCTAAAGTTTGTAACATTCAAGTGACTTCCAAGGCAAAATGAGCCCATAAAGGCAAAAGTTTTCTGATCAAGATGCAAAAGTTGCATCTCTGTGTAATCAGTGGTCAGTGTACTCTGCGTGTGCACAGAAGTTTAATGCCAATCTATATCCAGTTAGAAAGTCACAAGCATTGTAGTGAAATTGCTATATTATCGAAGTTATTGCCTAGTTATTGTTAAGAATCATAAAGCAGTTATTCTTGAATATGTATTACATGGTATGTTGTTCATAACTTTGGTTTATAGTTATTTAAAGTGTAAAGGAATAGTTTCAAAGGAAGTAGGAATTTGTAACTTTTAGCAAGAGTGTGCTAAATAGTGTATAGCCAATAAGTACACACAAGAGGGATACACACACATTAGGGTCATTGTTTAAGAGTTGGGAGCACTGGACTGAGTCATCTCAGAAGTATGGTCAGTGCCATCTCAGAATTGATGCCGTTGCTATGGACACGAACTTCTTGGAATAGAAGCGTGTTCACTTTGTAGTTTAGAGTAGTTGTAACTGGATTAAAGTTAGTACCGATTTAGCTGTAGCTTAAGTTAAGATTAAGTACTTTAAGATATTGTATCATTATATATCCACATATAATATGTTAAGCCTTTACATGTATACTTCCTAGATTAGTTAATTACTGGAAAAGACAAGATTAAGATCGATGCTTAATTAGTTAATTAGTTATATTACTTACATTGTTCAAGGTGTTGCACATTATGAAATGTTGACAATATATTCATTATGTATTATGTTTCTCTGTTGTATTACAGCGAATCACTCACTCATTCAACTAGTTCATTCACTCACTCATTCAACTTGTTCATTCACTCGTCTTTACGTATTGTTCTACACGATATACAAATGTCTACGTTTAACCAGCTTACGGATGTAAATAAACAGAAGCTTTGAACATTTATACGCCAGTGTGAATGGAAATTTATTCCGGAGTGCGTTCCGATGTTGACTGTTTTTAACCCCTCTGTAGCTTAACCGTGCAAGAAGCTACAGTAGCCCTGGCGCAGGTGCTAAATCAGCACTTTTAGTGCAGTCACTATCCGAGCTCCTAAAAAGTGCTAAAATTGAATCTGTAAGTGCTAAATTTAGCACTTTTTTTTTTAGTATAAAGTGAAAACTCCAGTGTTTGCTTCTTTCATGCATAATTTATAACTAAAAATTTTAGATGCATGTTTGTATTAAAGGCAAACAAATTCAGAGCTTAAGACAATCTTGAGGTAGGCAAGGATGAGTTCCATATGCACCCCCATGAATTATTATGAACATGTAAAAACATATGGTGGAGCACATATGGAAGTCTTGCCGAAAAGACACTATATCTGTTGTCTTGGGGGGAAAAAAAAAAAAAAAAACTGCCCTTATCCTCCTTTTTTTTCAAAAAGTTGGGACGAGAAACTAATATTTTTTTTTACTTGGCCTTACATAAGGTATCTACTTAACTTCATCGTAACATTATCGACATAACAGTCAGCGCTAATGAAAATACTTTTCAAACATGACAGTTCTGAAAGTATAGCAGACGTATACAGATATAGGGAAGCATATTGTGCCCATTGGCATGACCGGATGATGCCCATGATAGTTATATAATATTGAATGGCCTTGAATGGGATACAAGGATATATCGCACGAGCTATGAGCATATTTCACGAGTCGGCACGACGAGTGAAATATTTTCAAAGCGAGTACGATATATCCTTGTGTCCCACGAAAGAAAGCCATTCAATATTATTATTATTAATTGTATGATACCTAGTTCCTCAATTTTCACCATTACATGTCCTTATGTTTTTGTATTGACTTCGACATAAAACACAGGTAGAAAAACATTTTTGTCCTTACCCAAGCATCTTGCGAGAGAGTTGCGCACATACATCCATTGTCTTAACCTTTGCGTATTTAAGCGCGTATTCACTTTTTTACGCGTCACACGCACCCCAAACCATGAGATATGGAGATATATTGCATGGTCATCCGGGTAATTTTACACAAACCATGAGATATTGTTTTATAATTGCACGGTCATCCGGAAACTCATGCGCAAACCATGAGATATGCTAATTTTTCTGGTCGCCTGAAAACCCTTCATACAAATAATAATTAGCTATATTGCTATGTGTATGTATGTAAATATTTTCTCATGAATTTTACATTGTATTGTAACTTGTCTTCATTTTTCCCCACATTTACAGGTTCCTTGGTGGAGGTGTGCTGTGGTTTTCTTGTGTTCAGCTATGTCTGTTCTTGGTATGTATGATTACCCTTGTATTTATTAACCAGCACGGAACTATTTTGGCAAAATTAGAAAAGAAGCTGTAATCGATGAGGACGAATATATCCGGAAGGAAAAGCGGCGTGAACAGAAAGCAAAATGGGCCCAGAAGAAAAGAGATTCACTGAGAATATTTTCTGTCCTACAAGAAATGAGGAGAAGGCCAATCTGTGCTGATGCCCATGGAAACAGTGCTCAGCCCATCAAATCCTGTGGATTGCACTCCCAGCCCATCAGATCTTGTCAATGGCCCGTATTCTGATAGCCGGGTTTAACTTAACCCCATTCTAAGTGTGGTAATAACCTTGGTCTAAGTCGCCATATTTAACCCCAGGCTAAAATTTGGTATTCCGATAGCGAGGTTTAGTTTAACCTCAGTCTAAGTGTGGTAATAATTCCCTCGAAATTTAGACTCGCGCAGGGGGTAGTTTAAGTCGGGTTTAACTGTGTCGCGTAGCCAGAACGCTGTATACAGGCATAGGCTGTAGACTGTAGTAGTATAGCGTGATCTCGGTTTATAGTGTAGCGAAACGAAATTCTCGCGGACCTGGCACGAAAAGGTCGTTTACCAGACATAGTCTAACGTTGGACCCTAAATTACTTTTATTTTTTGCAGCGAAATTGCCTGCATTTGAGTTCAGATCTTCCAAAGGGAGGCAATTTAACAAAATGTTGAAAAACAGATACATAGTCATACAGTGGATTTAAGATTATTCTCAACAAATTTTAATTTGCTTTTTTTTTTAATTGTGTGTAGCGAGTAACGTTACCGTACCGTAATTAGATTAGAGTTTTTGTTTCTTTTAGTAGATGACTAGATTCTGACTAAGGTTAGATCTAACTGTTAACGTTGGACCTAGTCTAGATCTAGTAACAGTTAACTATCAGCCTAGTCTCTACCTCAAACGTTACCGTGTCCGTAGATCTAACGTTTGATCGATTTCCCAGTGATGTTTTAACGTTAGGTCTAAAACTGAGTGTCGGTAGACCTGTCCAGTAGACTAGACCGAAAAATCAATCTTAGATCTACACATGTAACAGTTAACGTTAGATCTAACGTTAAAAGTTGGGTCCTAACTTGTTAAAGTTAGATTTAACAATAACATTAGATACGGTACTAACTAGATCTAGATCTAGTTTGTGATGGACAAGTTTATACTATTATAGCTCGAGAACTTCCCAAGATGTCACATCAAACATAGATCTAGATCTAACTCATTCTAACTATCTAAGTTAACGTTGTCTTAGAGTACATGATCTATTCCTTTTCAATTTGTCTTAATATGAAGGGATTAAACATAGCCTAATTAGATTTACAAGTAGGGCCTAGACCTAACTTCTCTTGAGCTTAGCACCAAAAAAAAAAAAAAGGGCATATAATTTCCTATCATGTGATACCAAATTCATTTCAAACTGCTAATGGATCACATTTTTTAGTTTGTTTGAAAATAACCAGTGCGCTAAAAAAAATGCGTCCATGTTTTGTGCTGATTATTTTATTTAGCATAAAAACAGCTGACAGATTTGACCATGTTGACCAACAAAGTAAACGTTAACTTGTTATTAGACCTAACATTTTTTTAGCTCGAAATCAAGTGATAAATGGTTTTCTACTCACCAATTTTTTGAGGCATTATCCGATGACTTAGATCTATATTCTCCAGATGATCTAAAAATACAGTGTAGATCTTGCTAGTAAAAATTTGAAACTCGTAGACTGATGACATAGCCTTAGCCTAGGCCTAGCTAGCTAGTTAGCTTGCGTTATTCAGTATGCAGATTGAATAGAGTCTAATAATACATGTTGTAAGCCACCAAAAATGCGCTTGCGCTGCGCGCGCAGATGCGCGCTTTAATTAAGCAATTAGCGTTACACACAGCGTATCACCGGGGCGAAGAAATAATTCGTCCCCGGTGATGATGTGTGGACTTAAAAAGTGGCTTATACATGTACTACTGCAAAGGGCAAATAGCTAGGATATAAACGGCGTATGTCACCCCTTGTCACCGCCCCCCCCCCCCCCCCCCCCAGTTTGAAAGCCAAGAAAAAATAAATAAAATAGGCATATTTAATAAATTAAAAAGAAATTCCATCCTAGATCTAATTTTTTTTTTTAATCTGTAGAAACAACTACAAAATGTACAATTCCGCCACTTCACCTGTTTTCCTTTAGGAAATCATTGAATCAAACCTAATCACAGCATTTATCATAGAGATACATACTATATTAGGCTATAAAGAATTATAAAAGTTATGCAGGAAAAAAAAAACAAAACAAAACAAAACAAAATAAAAAGAGCATGTAACAGTTAAAAAGAACGTAGCCTACATATCAATACATAAATTTTCGGATTGCCACTATATCCAACAATAATTAATGCACAAGGTAATCCCCCGGGTAATCCTGGCCTTGACAAGTCGCGGATCTTCTATCCATCGCACGCGTTGTGAATATTCATGAGGGAATGAGCTCTACTGAGCATGTGCAGTAGATTCTCCATGGTAATTAAACCTGGGCGGGGCATTTAACCTAGGGTTAACTAAACCTGGCTATCAGAATACCGAATAGAGTTAAACTACACTTAGACTGGAGGTGAGGTCTAAGTGTAGTTTAGTTAACCTAGGGTTAACTTTAGTCTGGGGTTAAATTAAACCTGCTATCAGAATAGCGGCCAATGTGTCTAGGCCAGAAAACCCTGATTGTGATGGCACTTCTGATGAAGAGAGCAGTACTTATCATGACGTGGAGGTTGATGAAGAAACTGTGACCGAGGATGAATTACTTGAGAGACAGTTGCATGAAGTCTTTGGAGACTCTTCCCCTGGTCCAGCAAACAGAGTTTATAATTATGTTCCTGAAACAGGAAGTCCTGATGGTAATGCATATGTCGCCGCAAACCATAACGGCGATATTCGCACTTCCCAAAGCCGTGGTTACGATACTCTCGGTCCCGCAAGCCCTGGCTACGACACTTCCGGTCCCGCAAGCCCTGGTTACAATGCACACGACGGCAGTTCTGATGAAGAGGCTGATGACAATCATGTCGTGTATGTCAAGGTTGATGTTGAAGAAGCAGTGACTGAGACTGAGTTCTTCAAGAGGTCATTGCGTGAATTGTTTGGGAGAACATCACTTTCACGGACTGAGCAGCAGTACATAATTGGGCTTTTCAACCGTGCTGGTGTCCAGGGTTTGCCAAAGGATCCGCACACTCTACTTTGCACACCAGGCTCTGTTAACATAAATCTATCCTACTGTGGTGTACAATATCACTGGTTTGGCATTGATGACCAGTTAACACGTGCTCTGGACTCCTTGGTTCGCCCACTTCGTCTTAATGAAGAGATCAAACTTACATGTATGATTGGTGTCGATGGTGTACTGATTTTTGATTCGTCAAACGTCACCTCGTGGCCAGTACTGGTGTCTGTAGAGAATGACCAGTCACTGCACAAAATCTTTCCATTATGTGCAACAATGGGTGACAAGCCAAGCTGTGCGTCCTATGTGAACCAGTCTGTCGATGAGTTGTCTCGTCTAGTAAGCAATGGCTTTGTTTACAGGGGCAACCACCACCAAGTGTGTCTAATGTGCATAGTATGCGATGCACCAGCCCGGGCCTTCACGAAAAGCATCATGGGACACATGGCTGCACATTCTTATGAGCGCTGCCGAGACAAAGCAATCAAGGTGGATGGTACTGAACATCATAATTCTTCGCTGCATGGACAGCCCATGGCTGAATATTCCAGGCTTTGACATGATACATGGGTTTGCATTGAATTACATGCACATGGTTTGTCTTGGTGTGGTTAAGCGGATAACAGATTTCTGGATGAACAGGCAATTTCATCGGACAGCCTTTCATCTAGACCAGGTTGCAGTGGCTGACATTAACAGGAAATTGATGAGGATGAAGGTGACAATGCCATTCAACTTTGCCCGCAAACCAAGGTCACTGGAAAATCTTGAAACAAAATATGTGTATTCATGTTATTACTTGTTGGTACCTTTATGAAACCTGCTAGTATACATTTGAAATTTCATCTTGCTTTTGGGGAAAATGCCAAAAAGTGAGCGTGACAGACGGGACAATAAAAACGTGACAGACGGGACACATTGAGATTGTACACAAAATACAATTTTTAAAGACAAGCAAATTTCCAGCTCTAAATACCTTATTCTCATGTTCTAAAGGGGTTAAAGGGTCATCTTTAATATCATGAAACATAATAGTAACAGGATTTTAATTTTTATCCATCGGAAAATTTTCATGTAGTCCCATCCATATATATTTTTGCTGTAGATGCAAAACGTGACGGACGGGACATTATTTTATGATTGATAATTATCTTCATAATTTCGAATTCTAACAAGTTAGCAGCAGAAATGAATTTCCCCCCTACCAAAGAACAAGACTACAAAATTTCATTCCTAAACAATGATCCAAATTGTTGTAAATGCAAAAAGTACCTTAAAAAACATGACAGACGGGACAAAAATCCATTTGACCTTAGACCTCCTTTAAATCAGAAGAATATTAATTTTTTTTTTACTTTTTGTATATGGACATAAAATTCCCCTTATTCATAACCAGATTTGATTAAATTTGTTATGATAGCAGATGAAATCTCTAAAAATGACTCAAAATGTAATTAACCATATTTTACCATAAAAATGTGTAATTTCATTTATGGGTAAAAAAATGGCTATTTTGGGTTAAAATATTTTTAAAAATTAAAAAATTGAATATGGTTCCATACAGTTTTAATAATGCTTATTCAACTGGCATAGAAGGAAAATGTTCAAATTACACTTTGTTTTTTCACCAAAAGTTGACATTTTCATGGAATTACCCAATAGGCAACTGTGGAATATGCTAAAATAAAATACAAAACCAAGTGATTAAATCATAAAATTAAGCAAAAACCGAAAACAAACCCACGTTTTAAATCATTTTTTTTTTTGTAAAAAAAACCGGACGTTTTAAAACATGTTTGAAAACGCGTTTTAAAACGCAGTGTTTTAAACGCGCCAACCCTGCTAGATCGTAGGTAGATTATATCAACAATGTTTCCATTTAATTTTATCATAATATGTGTACATTCTGACATGTCAAATCAAATATCTAAAGGTTGGTTCACCATAAATTTATTGCATTCACAAATAATTCTCATTTGAAAATAAAGAATATTCAAATATTCCATTGTCAATTAAATATTTTAAAAAGTGCCAAAAATGCAGATGGGCAAGATAGGAGGGACTGGAGAAGTGTCGCAAAAGAAGAGGAGAAGGATCCTGTTTACAAGCCACCACCCAAGGATGCCAGCAATGCCAGCCTGGCAATACTAGACGGTGATGAAGCCATTCCCAAACCTAGGTCATTGGCTGGAGCACCTACAGGTACGCAGGTTTTTTCAGTTTAGATACTCATAAAGTTATTTCATAGGCAGTTGTAATTTAAGTACCAATTCTGGGTTCCCACAGTCTTGGAAATCATTGAAAAAAAGTTGTCCTGGGAAGTCATGGAAAAGTCAGAATTTTTTTTTTTTTGGGGGGGGGTTGGTTGGGGGACAAAAGTCATGGAAAATTGAGAATTGGAGGAATGGAAAAGTCATGAAAATGATGATTATGCTACTTTTTTTTTTTTTGATAACCCCTTTTGATGTCATAACAGATTATTTACAGGGGTATATATTCTTGTCAGGTAATCGTGGCTATAGAGGACCCAATTTAATTTAAACTTATTTAAAAGCTGACAAATCGTATGCAGTTGGCGATAAATGCAGAGCTGCCAACCAGTACAATTTTCCGTATTTTGTACGGAAATGAAACTGGAATGTGGAATTATGCATATGCCTTGCAAAATACGGAATTTTGAAAATCTGATTATCTTACGATTATACACACGTCAGTGCAGTATGCACAGACAAAATGCACAAAAACGTAACCACCGTGTAGCGCGCGTAGCACGTGTAGCATGCATTCACCCACGGGGGTACCGGTGCAGCGTACTGCCCGCCTGCACTACCCTGCTGGTCTAGTCTGCGGTACACAGTGAATTAAAGGGAGCCACCGCTCGATATCCATGTACGTTCAATTTAATTCGCTTGCCCCTATTGCAAGGCCGTGCATAACAACAGTCTTGGAGCAGCGAACAAAATTGCCGTCGAGGGTGGGATAGTTTGTCAGTTGGGTTGTTCAGTTCGTCTATCTTCGGTCGAATGCATATCACTGCAATTGCGTGCTCGTTTACCGAAGATGTGCGGAGATTCCTGAATATTACCCGAGCCGGGCCAAGCTCCAAAACACCACGATTGGCGACTTTTCGGTCCCTTTAAGTGCAATCAATGTTTGCCTGCGAGCTGCTCTCGCGCTGTGTAGCAACTATTGACACAGCGGAATGAATAGCTAGGCTTCAAAATCAACTTCTCCGAAAAAACAGAAGGCAAACTTTTAAGGAGTATTCTAATAGTTGTTAATGATCCATATAAATAAAAGAATTATGACACCTTATTATACGTTGTGCCCCAGCGCTTTTATTAAATTGTTTTATTAAATTTCCTTATAATTCCTTTGGGATTTATTCATTTCATCTGTGGTCTTTTGACTAACCCCTCACGAAATTGGAACCACCCGCTAACAGACCAATACCTGGTTCCTTCTCGGATCCCCTACTCCGCTGCCTATACAGTGAAGGAGGGGTAGCAGGGCGTTAGATTTAAATAGTTTGAACATTAATGTTATTTTTAAAAAAGGCCATAGCCCTGATTCAGAATCAGACATCACATGCAGATATATAGTCAATGCACTGAGAACATATATTTTCAGAATGATGACGGTTTGTGAGTTGAAAATTTTGGATCGTCACATTTCAAAAAATAAAATTATTGCACATTTTATTCTATATTAAAGACAAACAATATAGTACAGGACTCGATCAAGTAATGCTTCAAAATCATTTACACAAGTCAGTTGATGAGATGTATTTTCTCCCTTTATTTTTTGGTCCCTTCTAGACAGGAACTACTGTGGACTCCTTTCTTCAAGAAGAAAGAGCAGGACTAAAGCACAAGAGAACCCAACCATATCTCCTTGGAATAGGCAAACCTACACCCTCCAACTTCTTCGTGATTGTTGATCAAAAGGCAATACCTTGTGGTGATCAAATCACAAAGGCAGTTGATGCCCTCTTCAAGTTTCATTATGCTTTTAATACTGAATAAGCAGATGAACTAAAGGGGTTCTACGCTTTTCTTGAGCATTTTGTGTACGAGATTGGCCTGCCAAAGGATCACGTACCTGTCCGTGCTCGCGAGTTGATGGCCAGCATCAGAGCACTTTCATCAGTTGATAATAATAATAATAATAATAATAATAATTCCTCTTGACACCTTCCGGATCTTACGAGTTTTAATGTTTTTTCCAGCCCTTATCCACATGTAGTTTGCTACAATTTGATTGGCAAAGAGTCAAGGATGTGTTTATTCTCTCAATGAGAATATGTACATACACTGTACTTGTTTAGGCTACATACAAGCAATGAAATGCAAATAATAATGTATCAGAACATGTTTTTGAATGTCATGTAATTTCCAAAGGTGATAGAGGAAAGGGAAGAACCATGATCTTGCCTCTAATATCTGTTTTTCTGCTATCCTGTCCTCTATACTGCATCTTTCTAAGCCTTGAACTCTCTTCTGGCCTTCCACGATCCTGGATCTCTTTGCATCATTATGGGTGGTTACATTGTACGATCCTGGTTTTTGCTTGCTTGTGAGATGGGTGGATGGATGGCCAGGTCATTCATTTCGACCTTTTTTCTCTTACTTGCTCTCTGTTTCTTCCTCTTCTCCCTCCCCCTTAACTCCAAGTATTTGTTTTTGTAAGTCATTTAATTAAACATGTTTTTTTTAATCAATTTTCATGTGATGTGGAAAGGAAGATGTGTTCATTTTCTACTGGAATATAAAAAGGTGATTTTTTTTTTTAAAACCTGTGCAACAGAACGCGTTCCTCTGCTGAAGTGAAGGGCGTACACTAAAAAAACTTGGTAAAATTTTTTCGTGTAATGTTTGGTCAGATTACCAAGAATGTGGTGATCTCGCTTGCGAAAGCCGAATTGACTTTTGTTTTACACACTTCTCTGGTAAACACATATTTGGTGCGGAGCGCACTCACAAAGTTTTGTCCAATGAGTGTTGCTTAAACTGCGCACTTTAGTTTTTGCTTGGCATGGGGGTATCGTGTGCAAATAGTTAAATTTCACGCTCATGCGATATATATAACGCATGCCAGCGCCAAGTTAGTATTTGTGGTGGTGTAGGACTGAGCCTGTTCATCGATCAAACATCCCCTGCAAACATCATCTCTTGCTTTCCTTCTTCAAATAATGGATGACGAAGTTAAGGAGAAACTAACAGAATGGGGATTGGAGACACTGTTAGAAACTTTTAGGGGTAAGTCCTGGAAATTCATCACCGTCAGCTGAGGCATGAACTTTGAAGTTGAACGGTAAGCCTGTGGCGCCTGTGAATGTGATGAGTGTCACGTGAGTGTGAGACTGCACAGGCAATTGAATTAGCATACTGTGTGGGGACCAAATTAGGCCGAACGTTGGTTAGAGTTTTTACTATTTAGCCCTTAGCACGCTAATGCTGCAATTTTGCACATTCGTACAATTAAATTCAACAATTGTCATAATTAGTTTTCTCTGTCACATTTGTACCAAATAAGCTAACAAGTGAATATAATGCTTAAGTAACATTTATAGAATAATTACCAGTATCATCTGTGCAAGAATAAAAACAAGATTCAAGAAAATATCGGAAGAACAATTGTCATTATTATTCCCTCAGATTTTATTTAGCGTACAAAGAGTTAGACGGACCTGGGGTGGGCTGCTGCCCAGGTTTTTAGACGGACCTGGGCATCAAGTAAGTCAAAGTTTCCACTGCAAAATTTGTAAAAAATTGTAGCACTGAGACATGGTACATGTACGTAGGCCTACCAGTTAAATTAGGCCTAGGCCTAGGCCTAGGCCTAGGCCTAGGCCTAGTAGTAGTAGAGGCTAGACTCAGACTCAGAAGGTGCCATTACTACTAGATCTAGGCCTAACCCTAAAGCGGCCGGGGGTGGGGGGTGAATCAACCCCCCTCGACATTTATCGCGATCATTCCACCGCGCAAAATTTTTGGACCGCGCTGCTCGCTGAATTTTTTATTTGAAGTCTCGTGCAAATTTCGAGACCAAATTTGTGATGCCCTGGTACGCGGTTCCGAAGTTACGCAACATTTTGTTAATGCATGTAACTTGGAAGTAACCCAAATTGATTTGGATATCTTGTATTGATTGTGCAATCTGAGTGCAATCTTGAGGCTGTCTCAAAGTGATCTTTTATGTAGCAGGAAGATCTATATGGTCATTGGAGATTGTAACATTTTTTGCCTGCAGTTCCCTTCTAAACCCATGAAGCTGAAAAAAATGGCATTTTGAAGGGGCCATTAGAGGCTTAAAATGTATGTAGAGAGTGTAATTCTGGTGTCATTTTAAGCCTCTAAGGCCAAGTAAAAAAAATTATTAGTTTCTCGTCCCCTCGCGCATCGTTTTTTGCCACCGCAACAAAAAAAGTTTTTTTCTTATTTATAAAATGAAAAAAGACGAAAATTTCAATCGATTTTCGCAGTAAAATTAAAAAACAGATGGAAATTAGACAACCCGAATAACATATGGCGGGGCACATATGGAAGTCTTACCGAAAAGGCACTATAAGTGTCGTCTTGGAAAAAAAAAACTGCCCTCATGAAACTAATAATTATTTTTACTTGGCCTAATGGCCCTCCAGAATGCTATTTTCCTTTCAGCTTCAAAGGGGCTGAAAGGCCTAGGCGGCCCCCCGGACCCCTGGCCAATTTTGTCCCTATTCCCAAAATTAAAATGTTGGCAGGTATGCTTGTGTGTGCTATGTAGGCTTGGTGAGGGCTTTTTACCCCCTCTCAAGGGGGGGGGGGGCTGGGGAGTACTATTTCATGAAATAACCCTTCTCATTTCTGAGATGTTACATTACTCTTTTTTTTTTTTTTCTTTTCTTTTGTTTTTGGAAGGGGGATGTAGGTGTGGACGATGAAATGTTCCAGAGGTTTGTAAAAATGCATGAAATTTTGAAAAACCATACAGTAATACAGATTCAATTGGTTATTGCAGCCCAAATTACAGTTCACACATTTCTCAGTTTGGTATGTGTCTATGTGTATGTACCAGGTTCAACAGGATTTCAAAAGAATACATGGGGAGGAGAAGGCAGAGAGGCTGCTGCAAATATAGACTCCAGAGTTCGTCACGCAGCTTCTGTCCTATGCTGACACAAATGCACAGACATGGAGAACTCACCTCCCAGCAAACCTGCCAGAGAATCTGGATAAGTTAGATGGTGAATATACATGTGATTTGATATCATTTAAAATATTATAGGTAAAATATCTCAAATTCTGGTTTTGACTGATACCGTACTACTTTTCATTCCCAATATTGAGCAACATGTGAGAATAATTATGATTAGATAGGCAAATCCCACAGAGAAGAGCTAAGACGCATAAAATATGAGATTACTGTAGCTATTCTTGTCTGTGGAACTTGTACCTCTATCACGGATATGAATAAGATGAGCAAGCTTTTGACATTATTTGCACCTAGTAATAATATGACAACACAAATTTCCTTATTTTCATCATAAATCATTTTTTATGTTTAGTATACTTACGAAAAAATAAGATAACATCGGCCATCCTTTAAGTTGCCATTTTGCACACAGACTGAATTATGATACATTTGGAGCTATTGATTGAATTATTAATATTTGTGATGTTGCTCTTTTTTGGTTGAAGATTTCTACATTCTGGCTAAAATATTCCATATAAACTGACAGAAAAAAATGACAAGGGTTAATCTTATGCTGTTTTTTTTTTTTCTTTCTTTTAGTTAATTCAGAATTAAAAAAAAAAATCTAATCGAGAATTACTGTATCAGACAATGTCTGGTAGCGAATGACTTGAATTGGGTACATTATGACCTACATGTTCAGTAGGTGTTTCATTCAGTTGTATGAACTTATGGACACAAGAATTTTTTGTGCGGTTGGGTCCAGGGGATGCATTGACCTAGCAAGTTTATTTCAGCATGTTAGTGGTGTTATTTATGCATATCCTTCTTCTCATTCAGAACAAGGCAAATCAAACATCGCCATCCAACTGCTCCCGTGTATCTTTCCTTGCACAAGGAAGGGGAAAACCAAATCCACGAAAGGATGAGGCGCTCAGAGCTTTCGTTGATTCAAAGCCAGTAAGATTGCCATATGCTTCTGTTTACATGAAGAGTTGAAATGAAACACATTAGTGTATGCTAAAAAGCCATACAAAACTTGTAGAAACCTCAGTGTAAAAAGTTAGTCTGTATCTCAGAGTCGAGACTTCAGTCAGATTTCAATCTTACTTTTCAAATTTTCCATATTAATTGCATGAACATGTTGCTGTACTAAAAGGACTCCCCATTGCTAATTTAATTGTGCTGCCTGATTTAAATCTTCTGTTATTGTCAACCCAATGGACAATGTTATCTAATGATCACTATCAGAATGAATACTGGAGAAGTCATTTTTGGAACCAAATCCTAACTTATTTTAAGATGAATGAAATAAAATTTATAACTTTCATTGAGTTAGGCACATGAGTATTAAAAGCGATACTATGAACAATAACATGTCTCTTCACAAATCGAGGGTTGCCAAAGAAAAGCGGCACAGTTAATTTTTTATATTCACGATCGGCGATGGTTAGAAATCATACATGTCATGCAGAAGAAAATTACACCAAGGTCACCCATTTTGGTTCAGTTGTGTATCAAAGCAATGTCTTCTTTTTAAATATCTGAGATGCAGGAACGCTACATGTATATACCAGGAAAATATAATTTGGGCTTACTGCACTCACTCGGGAATGGTTTCATGATTCTATGAGCGCAGTTTGCCAAACATGTACAGTCTACTCGTATTTGCCTGAATCTTGTCTTTCTATTTCAGTACTATATCTGATAAAACTTTCATTTATATCAACAGTTTAACAGTGTGGTGGACATATAAAACAATTCTCAAACTGAGCTGCCTGAACTGTGCAATTATGTTCAAATAGATTTTTTTTAAAAGGAAAAGCAAAACTAATGAAAGTCATGCATTCAATTTCAAGATATCTATAAATTCGCTTAACAGGTGGTATAGCACAACTCCGACACAGTTGTCTATGGAGATATTTTAGGTTTTTCCCCTTTTTGACGGACTAGATAGCTTTTACACATAGTTTTTTTTCACAGGTTCATTCTTTCACCCCATCAGATATATGCTGAACTTGGAAATTTTAGATTATGCCTTAAAAGTCTGTTGGTCGTCCTGAGCAATTTCAACAGCAGCGAGGTTTGATGTACACTGATGCTACTCCATGTCTGCGAGGTTCTGTGCCGTTCGGTGCGAATCGCGTGTTTAGGGGGCAAGTGTACAACACGACCATGTTTGAGAACACATACACCAGCTGTCGTGTTGTACGCTTGCCCCTTGAATGTATGTGATTCGCCTTGCTCCTGGTGAAATTGCTTAGGACAACCGGCCGGCATTAAGTCTTTTTTTAATTCCAGGAAAAAAATTTCAAGACTTCATTTGCTGCATTTCTGTCCGACCCTGTACATGTACATGCAGTATACATCTACATGTAGCTGTATCCGAAATTCTTGAAAAAATTCTTTATTCTGTCTCTTTTTTTTGTTGTATAATTATTTCAGATTGGAACCAACATCCCGCAATACATAGAGACGTCTAAGCATACTCAGCCATTCGTGTTGATTCTCGGGGACCGGTGCCATCCAGAGCAAGTGTTTGTGATCGCAGAGAAATTCGCTGTTGGAGAAGCCTCCCTGATATTAGCAATGGATGCTTGCTACAAATTTTTCTTTGTCTTGGATGTAGAACATCCTTTGCAATGTGAGTCAAGTTGGGAGTTTGTTCAAAAAGTCTGTCACAATATGCAGGACAAGAAGAACACATCTAACGCTGTGAGGATTCTTCGCACATTTCTGCGAAATAGCCTCCATTAGAATAAGACAGTTTGTAATGAGCACATTTTTCCTTGATGCTGATTGGTTATAGGGTCTTGTTGCCGTGGTAGTTACTATTAACGGTAAGTTTTGTGCAACAGGCCCCAGATCGGCTTCATTTTCCCCAATCCTGCCCGACCTCAAGAAATTGACACATTAACTCCTGGTGAAGAAGCAAATAATGAAGTGATTATATTGACGTGATTCTGAGGATGAGGATTGTGTCTTT
The DNA here is from genome assembly GCA_025618425.1 of Heliocidaris tuberculata. Taxonomy (NCBI): domain Eukaryota; kingdom Metazoa; phylum Echinodermata; class Echinoidea; order Camarodonta; family Echinometridae; genus Heliocidaris; species Heliocidaris tuberculata. The sequence continues at coordinate 21,800,772 of CM046842.1, forward strand.
TATTGTTCATAATTAGCTTTACAATTCACAAGAATTTACAAGACAAAGTGCTATACAAAGATATGGGCTTTCTCCCAAACACCTGTCAGGGTAACAGAGGTCGGAATGTATTAATTAGAACTTGAATATCAAGAGTTTTGGTTTCCTTTGTAAAATTAAAAGTGGCATCTAGGGCATGTGACCTTGATATGTCACTAAATACATAGTTACTTGTGTTAGTTGATGTTATCTATTTTAACTAAAAGGGCAAGTTGTCAAATCTATGTTAAACCCAAACCTATGCTCATCGGCTAGTTTGTCTAAAGATATAGTTTAGGAATGACAGCAATGGCAGTCTCCATGCATTCTTCGCGAGTAGTTTGGCAACTGAAAATCAAGAAAAGAGACAATATCTCCTTGGATATGTAGGGGTACCATGATGAACCAAAACTCTATCTACAGTCTGTTTGAATCCAATGTGTCCAGAGCAGTCTGACTACCTACAACGACCACACAAAAGAACTTCAATCCAAGACAACTGACATACATCATACAAGTACATGTTGTGACTTTTCATAAAATGAGCATGCAAAAAGTTTTGGCATGCAATTATACTAAAGAGCATATTGTGGAAGGTATTAAAAGCATCAGGTCTTCGGGGAGGACAGAAAAACCTGCAAACCGTGTGCTTCTTTTCACGGTGAGGGGGATAGTGAGCAAGTGGAAGCGACCAATAGAATAGCTCCTGGTAAAAGATGTGACCCCAACATGCTATCACCTATTTCAAACTATTGGAGTCACTTGAACAAAGAGGAGGAGGAAACAGTTTATTTGAGGAGCAAACTTTGATCGTTTAAGGGCAAGAATTCTGTGTACGACATTTGATATTTACATTGCAGGTGAGGAGCCAATGCCAATGGTGTCATCCCTACAGAGGTTGACAGCTGAATCATTCGAGATGACAACAGCGGAAGTTGTAGACGATGGCATATAGAGAGACGATAACCTATGGGTAAATTTGGGGACATAACAGACAATGCCCATGCCTTGGCCCTGCCCCTGGCCTTGGGCCTGTACTATAAAGTAATTTGAACCAGGACATACGTGTACATACATACATGTACATGCCTGCTGACAGGACACATGCATAGATCTCACATGTTATCATTGAATAGAGAAACGTGACTGTATATGACTTTGATGACTTTTTGACACAGTCAGAAAAATTAGAAAGAACATGAGAGTCAATACACTGTAAGTCATCAACCACAACATCATGAGGACATTTCAAACCAAAATGAAAGTGAGATTGCTAATTCCACTCACAAAGTTCAAAGTGGCACAGGTCTGAAGGGGTACACTTAAAGGGAAGGTTGAGTTCGGGGGAAAAGTAAAAAAAATAATTTGTGAGCTTTCTCATTCTTTTTATGTTACTTTGGAAGATTATCATAGTAGAAATGTCCCCTGAAAAAGGATTTCTCTTCAAATGCCCTCACATTCAAAATATGACAAGCAAGAACTGATATGTTCAGGCCTAACATTTTTGTGTTGTCCCATATACACACATTTCTGTGTGCAGTGCACATGATGCTCAGCAGGACTGAGTCAATTTCTAATAATTTTGGTGATTCTAAAGCCTTACAGCATACACCAATTCTTAAGTGCTGTATAATCAATCTTTCCCAATTGCTTTGAGACAGTATCTTTCACAATTCAATCCATGACCAGAACTCAACTTTATCTTTTATAACATGTATATCAAGACGATCTCAAAGATCAGAGTTTGTTGAGAAGCGTGTGCTCAGCAAGAACTTAGCTTCTCAATGGAACTGGCAGATTCATAAGAATCAAAGACTAGTTGAAAGTATTCCTCTTATGGAAGAAGCCAGAGGCATTATTGTTGCAAAGAAGGCAGACTTTTTCAAACGGTGTGATGTCATGTCTTTGCAGAAGAGGGTATTTTTTTCAGAGCTTGGTCTTTCATGATGTCAGTGATTTAGAAACAAACGAGGAATAGCAAGTACATGTAGGTAGTCTGGTATTGAGTTTGCATAATGAATAATCGAAAAGCAAGAAAACTCTACGGCATTCTTAGAATACTCATTTCCAGGCCCCTTAAGAGATGCGACACTCGGTCTGGCATAGTTCGACAAATAGTATTTCACTCAAATCTAAAGACAATCTACACATGTTCCAAATAGGAATATCTAAATTCATGGGGGCCATTACTATAATTAAACTACAAAAATTCAAATACTAGTTCACTGATTCCCCTCATGCCTACCCCTTCCTCCAATGACCCAACAGCTACATGCATTGTTTACTACCAATATGCAATGCTTGTTTTTCCCTATCACTTCTCTGTAATCAACATGATCAAGCAGCTCTAAAGCCATGATACAAATTATAATAGTTTTGAAAATTCCAGTTTCACTAGCACACAGTACCATTTTGATACAAATTTGCTATTTACAGAAGGATAATTAGCGAGTGTCTAGCATTACATAAAGGCACAATCAGCAGCAATGACATGACAAGCACAAGTGCTGCATAATCTAAGTTAGTAATAAGAGGCTTCATTAAAGTTCATAACAGCAATGATTCATCAACCACTGTACCTGGTATGTTGAGTCTGTTAGACTTCACGCAATGATTCACCAACAACTGTACGTGGTATGTCGAATCTGTTACACTTCATGATTTATATGGAAAATGCTCACTCTACATTTTTCGCCTATATCATGATTAATGACATCCTAAAATGAAACCAAATTAACCACTGTCAAAACAGCAACAGCTCGTTCAGTAATGACGGCGAATAAGGGGAGAGGCCTCTGGTAATCTGAGAGAGGCGAAGAGATACTTGCATCTATTTAACTTGTGTCATATGAACTTTCTCTGAGCATCCAAGAAAGAATAAGAAATTACCTAAACCACCATGTTGTTTGTGAGAGGATAAGGGGGTTAAGCATGGTGGTAGCAACAGTGACAAGTCAAAAGAAATATTAGATGGCTGTATATTTTCTGAACATTGATGACTCATCAATGACTATCATCAAATTGATTTATGGAGTTTGTTAGATTTGTGAGTGCTTTGGAATATCACGAGTTCACGACTTTACATATCTCAACCGTATCACGATAAATGATATCAAGTGATGACAACATATTAACAATCATCAGAGATATGACCAACTTTGGCAACAACTTGTTTGGTAAGGATGATTACAAGATGAGGCTGCTGGCAACTTCGCAGAGGTGGAAAGATACTTGTGTTATATCAACTTCGAAAACCAACTTCAGGTGAAAGGGCAATACACCGCATATGCAAAATAAATAAATAAATTGATAAAATCATTATCTTGATCTCAAACAGGTTTATGCTACATGTACCAGTATCCAAGAAAGAATTACCCACAATCAGAAGTGAGATAAACTCTTGATCCTCTGTTAAATATCAAATTATTGTTCTTTACCTCACACTATTTTTTTAAAAATCATACAAAATGAGGGAGGTTCTGGGGGCGCTCTTCTAGGAAATACACACTTTTTGCAAAGTGCCAATCTGGAGAGGAAAAAGGCAAAATGAATGGCAGGAAAGGAATCTGAACAATTCACAGAAAATATCAAAGAACTTTGGCTAACCAGGAACTGATAAAGATAGAGAATCTCTAGACAGGTCTGCAGAAAACAATGCAGCTGATTAACGAAGACCTGAGCAGCAAGTACCCCCATCACCCCCCCCCCCCCCAGAACCCTAGAATCGGCACACTCGAAAACAAGAGAATCTGGAAGGGACCACAAAGAAAAAAGAGGTGCACGAGCAGTGACGATAAGGCGAGCATTGATACAAATGAAACTCCTTATGACCCTGATTAATAAAGTATCTACAAAATGGTATGACGATTGTTTCTTGTGAATTTTTAACAATCCATAGCAAATAGCCAAAACGAATTGCATGTAGCATGATACGAAATAGTGAACGTTGCCTAGCAGGGAACTGAAGTGAAGCAAAAAAAAATCTACATAATGGGACTACCACTAAATAATAGGCACCATTTGGAACTGATGATGGATCATTCCTCCAAAAATATAACATGCACAAGGGCTGTCAACACCTTACAATGAAAAGTAGTAAGTCGAATATATTAACTAAAAGAAAGTTCACAAAAAGAAGTGATCTAACCTACAATGTATTACACCTGAGCTGTACAGTAGAATTTGACAATAATAATAATAATAATAATAATAAAAATAATAATAACAATAATAATAATTGTAATAATAATAATAGTGGGTTTTTGTAGAGCTCACATGTCTGTCAGACTTGACACTCCTGGCACTCCACAGGTGCCTGGTGCGCGTGTACATGGGCCCCAAATATTGAACTGCTCTCCCTCAAAATTATTCTTGAAATTAAAACAGACATGTAAAATTTCAATCAGGACCCCAAGCGACAAAAGGTTAATGTGGAGCCCTGGCTACAGTATAATGATACCACTACTACACACATGATGGAAAGCTCTTCCTAGAATGACTTCACATCTTTTTCAGGAATTTTCTTCTGCCCAAAGGCTTGTCACATATATACACCAGTAAACTGCCTCAAAAAAACTGTGGCCTTTTTTTTTTTTTTTTTTTTTTTCACGTATGACATGAATGGCAAGCAGGGATACAAGATGCAGAAAAGGTATCTATGTGCACCAAATAATCTGTGCATTTTAAGATACATATATGAAGTGCAGAAAAAAAAAAAAACAAGAATTTTTTTTTTTAATTCTGAGGCAGTTTGCCACTTCATATATTTGAATGAGCCTTTTATAGAGGCTGCGTGGCATGTTGATAATAATAACATACCACTTTTACATTACGCCATTCAATCTTGTCGATCTACTCTAAGGCACACAAGTTACAGTACATACATGTACATTTCCCAGAATTTAACACAGCGGCCACAAGGCATTTCAGGTAAAGCGATTCTTACCAGGTACCCATTTACCGCATCCGAGTGGAGTCAAAGTGCTGTCTTGCCAAACTTACAGCCGTTATTGCCATGGTAGGGAATCGAACACACCCGTGTGGTCCACAGTTGACTCATCAACAACATCCTGACACTTCTTTTGCTGTGCCATTTAGAAGAAAAAAAAATTTAGAATGTCTTCATCAGTTGGTCATGGACTTCCTTGAGCCTCCCACCCTGCTGGCATAGTGGTAGTACATGTATAGGGCTTCTGACAGCAGGCTTCTCGGAGAAAATAGTTTATGCATGGTTTAAATTGACAGAAATATGGCTTAAATGAATCCCAAAGGGTGATCCGACAGGACCAAAGCAATTTTGCAGGTTGAAATTATGCACCAACACATTTTTTTTTGTCCATATTAAGTGAGATATGGCCTTATGACATCCCGGGGAGTTGGTTTGGGAGGACCGAAACAACTTTGGAGATTCAAAGTAGGCATTGCTTGCTTTATTACCCTTGTTGGTACCCTTATTGGGAGAATCTGAACATGTTTTTTTCCTTTCTGAAATTCCTCAACCTTGGTATCAGCACCAAGAGTGTAATGTATGCACGAGAATTGATGGGTATGAATCCCTGCCCAACAATGTGTCACGTGGCAAGACATCAATCCATGTTTGCCACTCCCCATCTGAAGGTAATGGGTACCTGGTATGCTGAAGCACCACCGAAGGGCCACTGAGACAAACTGTAAAGCACTCTGAACATCTATAAGTGAAGAACACTATATCATAAATAATTGTTGTTATTACATGTAGGTAGCTTGGCAAAACGCAGTGGCACATAAGTTGCGGAAAAGATGCAGAGGAATATTGCAAGTTTTGTCTGTGCTACTAAAATCAGAATCTGACAAATCTGAATATAAGTTGTCATATTATTTTGCTTAAAAGTGTTCAAAGAGGTAAATACTTCATTCTAACATTTTGGTTCTGCCCCTATAGAATAAAATTTTAATTAGGTATAATTCTGTTTTATGCGTATTTCCTGCGTGTTTATGCTCCACAACTTTCGCTAAGCTACCTTACTATCATCATCATTATTATTATTATTATTTAATCATTTGGCATCATTGCTTCTATAATGCCTTCACCTCTTGTTCATGACATTCATTGCACCATCAGAAGTATTTACTTGTTGCTCAAGTATCTTGTTGTCACTTATGATCTTTTTTGTGCCTCCTGAGCTGTGAGGAATGAAAGTATCGCTTGCCGCACCCTTCTTCTTTACAGACAAACATACAAACCTCATCTGGCCATTTCTTTCGAACTTCTCCATTCATTTCGTGAATTCTCTGAGAGTGCGATTTCAAATGGTCCCTCCGTTTGAAGGACCTGCCACACTTGTCACAATTGAAGGGCTTTTCTCCAGTGTGCAGGCGTTCATGAATCTTTAAGTGAGATCCTCTGCTAAAGCTCTTCCCGCAGTAACGGCACACATTTGGTTTATACCCAGTGTGGACTCTGTAGTGCATAGCCAGAGATGACTTCGCAGTAAACAATGCATTGCATAGCTCACAGATTTGGAACTTGTCACTGTGATGCTCTCTTGAATGTTTTGTCAAATCAGCACTATCAGGGAACTTTTCCGAACAATGTTTACAAGCATAAACGTTGCGGTTGCTGGATTCTAATGTACTTTCAAGTGAGTGAATAGTGCAATTCTTCTTGTGCCGAGAGAAGCTCCGCCGGATCCTAAACTTCTGGCCACAGAGCTCACACTGATAAGCCTTCTCTCCAGAGTGCAAAGACATATGTTCTTCAAGGTGGGATTTCTTGTAATAGGACTTGCCGTAGACTTTGCAAATAAATGGCTTGGCGACAGTGTGTTTGTCTTTAATGTGTGAATTCAAAGAAGATTGGTTGGAACATTTTTTCTTACACACCTTGCAGGTGAACTTTTTCTTTGCCAAATGGGATTTTACATGATGCTTCTCTAGAGCATCTGCACTCACGAAAATCTGCCCACACAACAGACAAGTGAATGTCTGAGTCACATGTTTCTTATTACTGAAGGATGATGTCTCTGCACTTGTGCTTTTTGGTTGATAAACATTGCGCAAACAGCTCTCACTGGTTGTCATAGTAACATGATTATCTTCTTTTACTGCATCACCACTCTGTCCACTGCAGCTCATCTCTGCATTGCTACATTTTCCGCACAAGCTACATTTTTCGCACAGATCCCTCTTTCGATCTTTTGTAGGGCTATAGGAAAGGACTTTGCAACATGACCGACATTTCTTTACCTTAGAACTCTGATCCTTTGACCTGTGATGTGTCTTTGCATGCGATGTGAGCTGGATGACGTTACTATACTCTGCGCTGCAAATGTGGCATTGGTAAAGCTGCCTTCTTCTGTTGGGTGCCGTGGTGTTTCTCTGGCTTTCATAACGTGATGGTGATTGCTCATCTTTGGCAAATGTCTCCACACTGGTTTCTACATACATGTAAGAGGTGCAGAACATATCAATGAATTTCCAATAGAAAATGCTGACATACATTGTACAATGTACCTTACTCCTACTTAGAAACTGGCACACAGTGGTTTAAATGCTTTAAACCTCCATAAGCGCAGTACGTGCATGTCCTCATGTCCAATGGGCGTACAGTAATGCGTCTATATTACGCTATTTACACTATTTTAGTCCACGGCAGAGGTTTAAACCCTTACTGTCCTGGAAGTACATGTAGGCCTGGGAGCCCCCCCCCCCCCCCCGACAAATTTTGCTGTGCATTTTGAACCACGCAACTTTCTAATTTTTTTCTTTCTAGTCGTGCGCATCTTTTGACACCAAGTATACAAAGACCGGTCTTACTATTTACGAATCACATGACTTTTTATGACCTCATGTCAGCCCGAAAATGGAGAATTTCTGAGTTTTGTGTACAAAATGAATGAGAAACTGCATTTCATCATGTTCCTCCTTTATCACCTATAATTTCTTCTTTAAGCTGTAATTATCATTCTAACTGAATATTGGTTCTTTTAACAGTATGAAACAGCAGACTTATAAAAAAAACAGAAAAAAGTTAAAGTTGAAAAACAAGGAAATAAAAAGAAATTTGTAAAACAATAGAATACATAAGAATTGAAATCATTTTTAAAAAACTTTCTCATGTAAAAATGTTTTTAAGGTTTAGGGAGAACTTTTTGCATTAAAATTTTGTCTCCAAGGCCTTTCTTTACTTGATTAATTTTGATAAGTATATTTGTGATATAATTTGTATAAATTATAATATGAAATGAAAGAAATATAGATTTACATAAAAATAACAATGGAGTTGTGTTCTTTATGAGATTCTTGAGGTCCATGCAAAATTTTGTGCCGATCAGTCATGTCACGGCCGAGATGGGGAGGGTGGGCTCCTTCTCCCCCCCCCAGTCAGAGAGGAGCTTGAAATAGCCCAGTACAGTAAGGGTTAATCCATGGTTTAGACCATGGGTGAAGATAAACCTCTTTTGTGAATTTGGGCCAATGAATTCAAACAAAGACATGCATGTAGAGTGATCACTCATTTAGACCAAAAAAATGGTACTTTGCTACAAAACTGCTAACTACTTTGAGCTGCTGCACATAATATTTAAAAAAAAAAATTAAAAAAGAGTAATGACTACTGTTACTACAGTGACCACACATTTGCCACGGCTTTATGTTTTCAAAAAGGGTTACGTTGGAATGACATTTTACAATAGGTTTAGGGTTGGGGATAGGTAAGTGTTTGGTTCATGTTTGATATTAGCTATCTGGTTAGTGTAGAAAATAGAGTAATTGTTTAAAAGAGCCTGTGTCGTAGAACTGTTACTTTCAAACCTTTCGAGACAATTGACAACATTTTGTGGTTTGGCTGAATAACTTTTGATTCACAGCTCTTAAAAAACTACCAGATGAATAAGTAGAAAGACCAAACATTTCTGCACACACTATGTCCAATTTCGTTGCATGACCATATTGCGTTTCATGGCAGGAAATTTTAAACAAGAATAAACTTTAAAATCCTTAATTGGCAACACAATGAGAGTCTCAAAATCATTGTTTTTTTAATCGAAATTGGTACTTTTTTCAACTTTTCGACAAAATTCATCACCATGTATATCATTCTCAAAGACAGTACACGTTATTGAAAACCATGCAGCAAAAAAGAAAAATTTTATTCTTGCCAATTTGAAGAACAAAACATGATAAATTTAGCCCTTGAATAATTCTTGTCCTGAAAGGGTTAAAGCCCGAATTAGCCATCCATGCTTCATTTTTCTTTCCCCCTAGCAGCTAATACATGTTCATTGTATACTCACCTTCTTTTACTGACTCTTGTTCTATTTTGATCTCCACTTTTTCCCATCCTTCATCTCCTGCTTCACTTTGGTAAGCATCACCTTGCCTTTCTGGTGATTCTGGGTCTCCATGCCCCATACTAAATTCTAAATAAGTTTGAGAAAAAAATGGAATATATTTTAAAGGAAATGTTCAGTTTTGTAAGCTCTCGTCATCAGATATATTGGATGTTTGTTGATGAATAGCAAGATAAGTATTACTAGCAATGCAGAGATGCTGTGAAGATTTCACATCCTAAAGTGGCATATTAAACAAATGAGAGGCAAAATATCATTTAGGTGCCCGGTCAGGGATATAAACTCCCAACAACTTCAGCGTGCACTATACACCATACACGCATTCAAAACCTACAAAGAGTGACACACATGCTATCTCAATGCGAAGCCTCTGGAGAGCCATCAGGGTGGAAAGGTCCTAGAGTAGTAGAGTAGCATACTGCCTTGATCTAGGGGTTCTTACATATTTACAGTAAATTTCACAGCAAATCATTGATGCAATACCAAATGATCTCGTAGAAACATCTTTTGATACTGGAAAATAACATGAGACTATATTGAACATGTTATACTAGGCTAAGCATTTACTGATTAATTCCTCTTGAATTTCACCCCTTTCTGCCATTGAAATTATACATTTTTTCTTAATGGTATCAACTTCTATAATATACAATATTATTATCATATTCTACATCAGAATGTGAATTTGAGGAGCTCTAATACTGATCTCCCACAATTACAGTATTATTGCCAGTACACAACACCCTTGGTGCTGATACTAATGGTGAGGGCTTTCAGAAGATAAAAACCATGTGAAGATTCTTTAAAAAGGTGCCAACAACACTAAAAAATCATTCATTGCCTACTTTCATTCTCCAAAGTTGTTTTGGTCCTCCTAAACCACCACCCTGGAATGTCACAAGGTTATTTCACACAATGTGGACCAATAAATGTGTCAGTGCATACTTTCAAGCTGCAAAATTGCTTTGGTCCTCTCAGATCACCATATTTCTGTCAATCTGAACCATGTGGGAACTTTTTCTGCCAAGAGGCCTGCCCAGCAATAACCCGAAATTCCTTTAACAGAAGTGATTCTGTTATAAATCTGAAGAGTTTTCAATGACTGAGCAAATATGTTATAATACAAAGAGCTCCATATTCATAATAGATGAAAAGTGTATTTTCCAGCCACACTCATTCGCTTACTCCGAGAGGCATCTCACAGGAAACACAGATTACACCAACAAAGATGTTGCATAACACTTGCGTAACGACATGTTACTTTGCCTGATGAGGGCCAGGATGGCATGATGAACTACAGGGGGTCCACAAAGGGTTCTAACATGTAAAAGCAACAGGTCTGAATTTTGAAACTACAGGTTTGAAAATCAGCGACAGGATAGGATTTCTTAAATAATCATTTTCAAACCAAATTATCTAAATGAAATATTATTCATAAAATTTGTTTCAAAATGCTTCAAAATATGCCTGACATTGCACCAGAAAGCCTCAGAGAACCACAGAACTTCCAGCACCTTCAAGCAGGCTCTGGACTCCGGCCACAGGAGACTTTGCGCTTGGCATACATCAAATACTTATTATCATTTGCAATTATCATTTGAATACTAGAAGAGAGTTGTGAATTTTTGAAGTTGCAATCAATCAAAAACAAATTGGCAACTCTGTGATGTATCTTGCGAGCTCATCTCCAATTTTCTCAGGACAGAAAAATTCATGAATTTTCATTTTCTTAGTTTTTGATGAAGGAATAGATTTGTTTCCTACATTTATGTAAAAACATGAGCAGCAATTGTATCTAAGGTGCATGTATGACTGAATATTTTCTTTATTGATGATTTTTCAGGTACTTGTACAGTGCAAATGGGAGAATAGCTCGCAAGATACTTCACATCTGTAGTTACTCATTTGTGTTTGATTGCTTACAACTTCAAAAATTCATAACTGTTTTATTTCTCATTGGATTTTGCTCAAACCTTCCCTGATTTGTTTCTTTATTATTTCTGCTTCTTGTAAAAAGAGCGAAAAAAGTCCCCAATCATGGCGTTTTGGAGCTTGGCCGGCTCGGGTAATATTCAGGAATCTCTGTACATCTTCGGTAAACCCATGAATTGTGTGTATGCAGCACGCATTCGACCAAAGAAAGACGAACTGAACAACACAACTGACAAACTACCCCACCCTCGACAGCAATTTTGTTCACTGCTCCAAGATTGTTATGCACAGCCTTGCAATAGGGGCAGGCGAATGAAACTGAACTTACATGGATATCGAGCGGTGGCTCCCTTTAAAACCAACTTGTAATTAAAAGGTGGACTTTCCCTTTAAAAGGTATGAGATAAAGATCTTCTGTATCTGTACACAATTTAGAAGAACAACAGCCTACAAACTGACCTTCTACCTCAGACATAGTTTCTTTCTTGATTTTGACACTAGATGTTTTCAACTGGCACCCCTCATCTCTGGCATCGCTTTGTTCCTCATCAATTAGTCTCTCTGATGAGCAATCACCTCCAGGATCCGTATGGTATTCTATACACAGAGGAGTCTAGTTACACAAAGGCCGGAATTCGCAAAGGTGGTTTCAATTGAGACCATGGTTTATGCAGATTTTCTGGTATAAATACGCTTGATTTAGCGCGTACAAAGATCCAATAATGAACGTGCGCCGGTTGCGCGTGGTTGGCAAAAGCGCTAAATTTACGCTTGTTGCCATGGTTCAGACCATAGTTTATGAAAATTAATTTAAATAAACCATGGTCTGAATTGCATAAACAATGGTCTGAACCATGGCAACAAGCGTAAATTTAGCGCTTCTGCCAACCACGCGCGACCGGCGTGCATTCATTCATGGATCTTTTTAAGTGTATGTGCTAAATCAAGCGTATAAATGCAATCTGCATAAACCATGGTCTCAATTGAAACCACCTATTGAATTCCGGCCAAAGTGTTCTGAAAAAATGTCCAAGTCAGTGCCATTTACTATACAGATTTTTCTAACTGCTTTCAACCCTTTCAGGACAGCAATTATTCAAGGGGTAAATTGGTCACATTTTGTTCTGCAAATTGGCAACAATTTAATATTTTTCTTTTAGGACTACGTGGTTCTAATAAGCTGAAATGTCTATGAAAACAATATACGCGGTTATCAATTTCATTGAGAAGTTGAAAAAAAATTTTGTTGCATGACCATATTGCGTTTGATGCCAGGAATTTTAAAAACAAGAATAAGCTTTAAAACCCTTAAATTGGCAACAAATTGAGAGGCTTAAAACCATTGCTTTTTATCAAAATTGGCAATATTTTTTTTCAACTTTTCAACATTTCTAACCATGTTCATTGTTTTCAAAGACATTACACCCTAGAACCAAGCAGCACTAAAAGAAACATATTGCTGTTGCCGACTTAAACAAAATGTGATCAATTTAGCCTTTGAATAAATCCTGCCATGAAAGGGTTAAAAGGGATGAGATACAGTAAATGTAAAGCTCTTTTGGCTCCCTGTCCACTGTTTAGAAGAACAAACAGCCTACAAACTCACCTACTACCTCAGGTTCTTTCTTGATTTTGACACTAGACGCTTCTAACACCCACCCCTCATCTTGGACATCGCTTTGTTCCTCATCAATTAGTCTTTCTGATGAGCAAGCACCTCCAGGATCCATACGGGATTCTGTGAATAGAGGAGTCTAGTTACACAAAGCGTTCTGATAAAATAAACCAAGTCAGTGTCGTTTACCATTGAGATTTTTCTAACTGCTTTTAACTCCTTCAGTACCACCATTTAAAAAAAAAAAATCATTGTCATAAATAAACTGTATAGTATTATTTTGACTCAAAATGCTTGTTTCATTGTTAAAATTGGGCGTGGAATATATATCCACTGGTAAAACACTTTACAACAAAACTACCAGTTCATGTTACAGGGAAAAACTCTTAGTACACAATGTAAATTAGTCTTGGGGAGAATTTGCAACTGGGTAATTCCACAGAAAATGTTCCCTTTCCAAAACCACAAAAATTGGCTATAACACCCGAAGTACTTTGTCTATTATGACCAATTTGATATCAAACAAAGGAGCTCAACAAGCTCTTTAATTTGAGGTTTATGTTAATAGGATTAAAGTATATTAGGGCATGATTTTCTATAAAAACTCAATTTTTGGACAAAAAGTGGCAACATTTTTGGTCAAAACGTCCTATCTTTGAGTCTCATTATTTTATGGCACAAACATTTCAGATTTCATTTTGGGGTAGTAAATTGTGATGAATGGATCAAAGATTACAAATAAAAGGTTGGCCTGACCCAATGAACCTTTGAAAGCAATGTTATAAGGATTTATAAAAGATGGACAAAAGTGTCATGTCCGTTACGCTCCTTTTCAGCTCTGACAAGAAAATGTGTAATCTAATCGTTATGCAATACATGTATGTAGGCATGTTAACCCTAAAAAGACTGGGGGGGGGGCCTTTTAGGCCCCCCTCTCGACATAAACTGCGATCATTTTGTAACGGTAACAGATTTTGCGTTGCAATTTCATGACTTTTTTCCCTAGAGTTTTGCGCAACTTTTGATACCAAATTTGCATGCCCCGCGTGCACGGTTACGGAGTTACGTCACCGTTTCACATGGCGTGTCAAGAAGGATTCAGTATTTTGCATTCGTTTGTGTGTAGAGTCAATGGAGACTGGAAAGAACATTACAGATACTGTTTTCAAACTATGTTTTCATTGTGTTCTCTTTGATGAATGTCATTTGTGCATACAAATAACTCTTCAGGATCATAAAACAATGAAATACATTAGATCATAAAACAAAGAAATACATAAGAAATAAAAAACAAAGAAATACATAAGAAAATAAAGCAAATGATAGAAAAGCTTCTTGTAGCTATATTTTCATTGCATTCTTTTTGATTAATGTCAGGCAATGAACACCTTAGTCTTAGTGATAACAAGCTTGTAAAGGGAAATCTAGACTAGAATTGTCACCTAAATAGAAAAAAAAAACACAATTTTTCGAAAAAATGTGCATATTCGCATAATTAATTAGGAATTTCTGTAAAAATAAAAAATTCATATTAATCTATGGATTCATGTAGAGGACATAATGAACTATCTTCGGACCAATTTTCGTCGTAATCGGACAATCTACAGCAGAGATCTGAAGGGGGGGGGGGCCCTTTAGGCCCCCCCCCCCAGTTTTTCCAGCCTCCAAAATACCTCAGTCTATTTAGGGTTAAGGACATATATTTTTAAAAGCATCTGTTGATGCCTAAATTAGACCAGTTGGACCCTAAAACTCAAAGATCTTTGAACATTTTCAAAGGACTTAAAAATCCTTGTCCATTTTGTGTCATGTCCATTACGGTTACGAAGAGTCAATATTCTCTTCAACTGCTCTAAAAATTTGCTGTGTATATCCCTGACAGTAAAATGTGCCCGATTCAGTTACTAAAATAGGTTTTAGGACTCCTGTTTTTGAATGAAAGTGTCTTAAATAACCTACATGTAATATTCTGCTGACTGTCATGTCCGTTACGCTGGAATCGCCCAACTGAACTCACATCATGGGGAGGGATTAAATTTCCATACATCATTCAAAAAGGAAGATGATGAGTTATTTCTCCCTGGAAAGTAAAGGAAGTAATACCTGCTTCCAATAGTAATTTCTATGCAGGCCCTCCCATTGACCAATTTCCCTGGAGGGCTGCAAGGGTCAACAGTTCTCTGAAGTTGCTAGCATTACAGAGATTGTGCACGGGACTAAAGTAAAAGTTTGTTTTAAAGAAAAAAAAAAGAGCACTCTCTATGAAGTATCTGCTTATTTCATTACCTTCTTTTTTTCTTTTTTATTTTTTCTCATTTGTGGGGGTTTTTTTGCTTTGGTTTTTTTTTTTTAGCTTTTCAGAGAGTAGGCCAGGTAAAATTAATTCCTAGTTTCTCGTCTAGATTTTCCAAAAATGAGGAGGGGGTACCATGTTATTTGATATTTGATATCTTTCCAAGATGGCTGCCACACATACAAATGCATTAGGCACCGCTTCCCGTTGTATTTACAAAATGTATATTTTTCTGGGGTCCCTTTAAACCCCAAAAGGCATCAAGTTTTAATTTTAGGGGTCTGCAGCAAAATATTGGTGGTTTTAATTTTAAAATTTTTTTTAACCAAAAAATTAAGAAAAAAAAGGAGGCGGGTGCAAAAAAGGATGCGGGCGGGGACGAGAAAAATAGAAATAATTTTCATTTGGCCTAAGTAACTCAATGCAACAATAGCGAGCTTACGATTTCAGGATGGGAGGCTTTGAAGACGGGGAGTAGAGCAAAAAATCGATGTGCGCATGCGCGACTCGGAGTATCTCCCCGTTCTGGTTGATTTCAGGATGGTTCTCGGGCGAAATAGCGTCCGGTCTAAAGTGGGGACGGGAAGCTGAACACTACAGTGTGTCGCCATCCACCTGTTCGTAACTTGATTGGAAAACAAGACGGGGAGAGTGCGAGGACTGTCACAGTCGGTTAACTCTCCCCCGTCCGGTTGCTCTCCCGTCCCGTTTCGTAAGCTCCCTAATAACACGATCACAACGACGTTGAAAATATAAGCTCAAGGGTAATTTTTCAATACCCTATTGATACATGTATACTGAAAATGTACATGCTATTGTAATGTTCGCACATTTCCTTATGTTATTTATGTCAACTGGGCTATTGAATTCCCCTGAGGCTTAGGTAGATCTTCTTTGAAAGTCTTTGGCCGGAATTCACAAAGGTGGTTTCAATTCTGACCATGGTTTATGCAGATTTCGTGGTATAAATACGCTTGATTTTATAGCATACACTTAAAAAGATCCAATAATTAACGCGCGCCGGTCGCACGTGGTTGGCAAAGGCGCTAAATTCACACTAGTTGCCATGGTTCAGACCATGGTTTATGTAAATTAATTTAGCACCTTTGCCAACCACGTGCGACCGGCGCGCATTCATCATTGGATCTTTTTAAGTGTACGCGCTAAACCAAGCGTATTTATACCACGAAATCTGCATAAACCATGGTCTGAATTGAAACCACCTAAAGTTGTGAATTCCGGCCTTTGTGATCATGTTCCATGTTGCTCTTTCTCTCGATCTCTCTCTGCTCTGAACAAGTTCAACTTACCTGATTCTAATACATCCAGTTCTTGCTTTATTTCAATGATGGGTCTCTCTCTGCCTAAGGGAGGCATCTCAGCTCTAGCTTTAGTACCCATCAGGTCCATCTCTATGAAGCTTCAGGAAACTGGACTACTCTAAACTCTCCACTCGGTGTTGAATATTGAGATCAGAATCTGATTAGGGAAGAAACATTAATGTACTTACATGTTAGGGTAAAAATGCCACATCAATATCCGACTAGCTATAGACCTACTTCACCAGCGTATGATAT
This sequence comes from Heliocidaris tuberculata, assembly GCA_025618425.1. Classification (NCBI taxonomy): domain Eukaryota; kingdom Metazoa; phylum Echinodermata; class Echinoidea; order Camarodonta; family Echinometridae; genus Heliocidaris; species Heliocidaris tuberculata. The sequence goes on from CM046842.1 coordinate 21,817,536, forward strand.
GATCATTATCATTATCAGGATCACCATGGAATTGCATCATAATTTTAATTATGATCTGCTACTCGATTACTTCATCATGAGAGGGGTTGTGACAAGAGTTGCAATCAACTTACAATTGATGTAGGTCTATTTGACCACCATCAGAATCATATTCATCATCCTTATCACCTTCAGGCTTCAACACCATCAACATTATCATTTAAACAATGAATTAGACCTACTTCATCATCTACTTATTAGATAATGATCTTGTAATGCAGGGCCCTCGGCAAGTTGAGAAGAACGCATGGTGCTAGTCTGTTGATCAGACTCGGAGACAAGTGTCGACCAGAGTGCACCAAGGCAGGGGGGGGGAGGGGGGGGTATAACATTTTCCTTTTAACCAGTGTTCATTCGAAAGTTGTGTATTGACAAGTTTACCATAAATTAGTTTTTAAATACTTCCAAAAAGAACATAATTTAAAATAGTCTACATTTAGCAATTCAGTTGGCCAATGAATGGTCTGAATTCCTAGGCTACCTAGGTAACCCCCCCCCCCCCCCCCCACCTCTCTCTCATGGGCACACCTGTACTAAACCCTCTGACCTTATCTTCAATGAATTTATCAACAAAAGATTAGTGTCCAGACAAAACTTCTGGGGCCTGTTTCTCGAAACAAACGACAAGACAGTCATAACTTTATCCGCCAACTACGGAGATGTCCATGATCTTCCTAAACTGTTTCACGTTGACTATGGCTGGCCTACAATGTACCGTGTCATATATTACAGTTCCCTCGTCGGATTTTAGTTCACCAAAGAAATCTTTATAGAAATCATTTACGAAGATCGCCCAATTATTTGTTTTCACACAAAAAAGCACTCTTGTAATTATTATATAAGACGTAACATGTGATTTTCAAGTTTATTATGGTAGCACGTCATTTTTCATGCTAATTGATCAGATATGAAGGACCCATATCGTAAAATAGCTTTGCAATCAGAAGTTAAGAGACTTACTAAATTCATTTTGACATAAAACATACCTAGCAACAGTTATGAATTTATATTTTTTCTAGATTATAATACTTCCCATTGCTTATCAGTAAGGCTTGTATTTTTTTCTTGCCCAATGTTTATTTGTCAATAGTTTTTTTTTTTTTCCAGTTTCCAATGATGGGATTAATTTGACGAGTTTTTGGTTTAACTTTTTTTTTTTTAATCCCACCACAATTTAATACAGGCCTATCTCCTGTCAGTCTATTAATGTTATCGTTTTTATTATGGTTTTCTTTTTCATTTGAAAAAAGGTTCCTTTCATATTGAAATGACCTCAATTACAAGACAATTAGGCTATTGTTTTTTTGGTTTTGGGGTGTTTTTTTTGTTGGTATTTTTATCCATTAGAATGTGGAAAGAGTGTTGATTCACTAGAGTTAAGTGGAGACAAGCCTTGAACAAAAACACTATGTATTTTCATATAATTTTCATAATATAAACATGGATAAATTCCAGATAAAGTGAATGCGTAAAAAGAGTTGCATAGAAGTATGTAGTGTCCCGTTTTGCCTACCATAATCTACCCAAGAAGTAACATGTGATGGCGCTGTACGTCGACTAAAAAAGATATGACAGGGTTGGAGGCGTCATAAGTCCTTAGTCAGGAAGTTGTCATGCATCTTGGTAAAGACGGCTTCGTGAAACACGTAGCGGACAACTCGAGAACTAGCGCTGACTTAGTCAAGAACTTAGACATATGATGGTTTCGAGAAACAGGCCCCTGGGTGCCATTGCATAAAGACTTACTATTATAATAGTAACTTTGCCATCAATGGTAACTACCATGGTAACGTTGCTCAAGAGCCAATCAAAATCCAGTATTCCATGAAAAGTTACTATAATAGCAAAGTTACAATTACTTAGTATAATAGCAAGTTTTATGCAACGGCACCCTGGTAGGTCTCACTTATATAGTCACTGGGAGAGATTAGTGAGAGAGAGAGAGATCAGAATGAGAAAGAGAGGAAAACTTGAAAGAATAACCCTTCAAGAGAGGTAGCACACACAATCACATCCATTCATAAATACAAACTAGACATAAGGTCTACTTGGAGTTGGACACACATAAGATGTAGATCTATACTATGGAGTGCAGATAAATTTACACACCAAAATCAGCTGTCCATTGTATCATTTCAGGCCTGTCAAGTCTTACAAGTAATTTTTCCCCTTCCAAAGACCAAAATAGTTACATGAAGAGGTTATCTTGGGAGCAAGAAGGCGTGGCACTATTTGTTGAAAATCAATAAGCAGTCTGGCGCTGAGAGAGCTAGAGATAAAGTCCCAAGCCAAGGGATGGCGCTAGCAGCACTGCCACTGCACTGCCACTGGTAAACTGTGCCAATGAGGCCAATGTTAATGCCCTCCTACTTTCAACATATTTCTTTATAAATAACAAGTCCTGATCATTTCCTTCAGTATTTTCAGTCATAGATCTACATGTACATCATCATCATCATCATCATCATCATCATCATGCATTCACACTTATCATGTTTACCATCATGACCATGGCATAACGTCTGAAGACTGCATGAACGTAGGCTCGAGTCGAAGCGTTGGATGGAGTTGGTCACTTGGAAGTTGGATGTTTGAACAGTTGAATTTATCTTTGAAATGAAAGAAAATGCTAATTTACAAATATATCAAATGCAGAATGTAGATCTACTCAGTCCAGTCCCATCTCCCTGCTCAGTCTATCTAACTTTTTCAGCTGCATGGCCTGAATTTGCACTCCTCTATAGACCTCTATAGCCATTATACTTATAGGCTAGATCTAGTCGATTATTAACGTTATTGTAATAGTAGTACATCATATGATCCGGTCATGATGATCATAATTGATAATTTCAAGGCGCCAACCTATTTTCTTTGAAAAGTACATTTGCAAAGCAAGGTATTCAGATTTTTGTTCTTGTATTAAATATGTTTGAACGATTTGTGTTAAGAAGAGTATCATTAGAGATTTACAAAATCCAGGATTTATATCTTGGTTTTGCTGAACTGTAATGATGTTACCTTTATAATGGTTACACTATTTTCACCTGAGACTGAACCTAAGAATATAATTATTTATTTGAGAGGTCGAAGCCGAGGAAGTTTTCAACAACGCTTGAAAAATCAAAATGTTTTCGAAGAAATTATACGTTTTGATTGCAGTTCTGTGTATTTACCTAACACTGTCATATTCTTCCACGTCATCTGAAAATGAAAAGGTTGATGGAAACCAATCGAGGCCTGTTAAAATTGGTAAGTTCACTTTCGGTATTCCTGTAGTACTAGCATGACTAGTGACGTGTTGGCTTTGCTGTGCCTGGGCTGGGGCTGGGTTAACTCCAGGGAGCTCGAACGCGTAGCGTTCGAGCTCCCTGGAGTTAGGTCAGGATTAGCTATACGAGCTCTGTGGCTTATCAATCTGGCTGGTATAGTCAAGGATTGTAATTCCGAACAGATTGTATTACCGTACGTGTAAAGTTAAGCGCCTAAAATGGGTTTTCATACGCGTGGGATTACGCGTATGAAAACCACACTATTGAAACAAAGCCAAAGGTTGTGTCTTTTTCCCATAGATCTAGATCTAGGTAGACCTCTAGATCTAGTAGGTTTCACACGTTCGGAAAAGCAGTACCTTTTTCAAGGGACCAAAACGCCGCGTCGTTGGGAAGGGGTTCACTCGGAAGGGAATATCGTATTAAATCTACGTTGTCTTTTTAAAATTCTATCAACTTCTTTTTCTGTAGGACTTTGAGCATTCATTATGTAAGTTTGACAGATATTCGTGTGATATTTTATTTGCTATCGTTGATTTTCTGAAAAGTGTTCGGACACTGGATCCACCTCCATATAGGCATGGGCTGTATAGCTCTGTGGCTAGTATGGACTATGGTGGTTGATCCAGTGTCCGAACACTTTTCAGAAAATCAACGATAGCAAATAAAATATCACACGAATATCTGTCAAACTTACATAATGAATGCTCAAAGTCCTACAGAAAAAGAAATTGTTGGAATTTTAAAAAGACAACGTAGATTTAATACGATATTCCCTTCCGAGTGAACCCCTTCCCAATGACGCGGCGTTTTGGTCCCTTGAAAACGGTACTGCATTTCCGAACGTGTGAAACCTATGGGAAAAAGACACAACCTTTGTTTCAATAGTGTGGTTTTCATACGCGTGGGATTACCATTTTAGGCGCTTAACTGTACACATTCGGTAATACAATCTGTTCAGAATTACAATCCTTGCCTATACTGTGTGTGGAGGAGGATATCAACCAAAAAATCTAGATCTAAATATCACCATTTCCCACATACTGTGAGCCATGCAAACCACCCTCGGAGTTTGCTATAAAAGGGGTTGTAAACCTTCCAGGATCAACTAAGATTGTAAAAATTGAATGAATAAAAAAGAAAAAAAGCCACAAAATTGGCAGGTGTGATTGGTTTTTTTTTACCTTTCATATGTACATGTATATATGGGACTAGATTCTACACCAATCTTTATCTTGCATGTGTAGTCCCATATATATGATGGGGGGACCTAAAGCTACGCACTTTGTTTCCAGCGGCTAAAAAGTCACCTTTTCAATGATTTATGCGAATTTCTTTTATATATCTTGGTTCTCTATACTCTTAAATTAAATTTTTGAGAAAATTACGACAGACAAATATCAATAACATAAATTTTCAAGTCGATGTCGATACCCATGTCGAATTTGGTCAAAAAAATGAAAGGGTCCTAAACTAAGCTACGCATATGTAATAAATGAATGTAAATTTGATTTTTAAGCTGACTGACGTGAATTTCATCCCGATATAATAATAGTGATAATATCACCAAAAATAAAGGAAAATTACTCATTCTTTTTGGCGAACGTAAATGATAATCTCGTTGCTCAGTCATACCAATAGTTTGGCGCATTGAACGCGTCGTATTGCGCGTATTTGTGGGGTGCGTAGCTTTAGGACCTGCGTAGCTTTAGGACCCCTGACCATACAAGTTACAAGTGCAAGGTTAAAAAAACCCGATCACACCTGCCGATTTTGTGACTTTTTTTCTTTTTTATTCATTCAATTTTTACAATCTTAGTTGATCCTCGAAGGTAACCCCTTTAGCAAACTCCGAGGGTGGTTTGCATGGCTCACAGTATGTGGGAAATGGTGATATCTACATTTAGATCTAGATTTTTTGGTTGATATCCTCCTCCACACACAGTATAGGCATGGGCTGTATAGCTCTGTGGCCAGTACCAGATTGATAAGCCACAGAGCTCGTATAGCTAGGCTGGGATAGCTGCACGAGAATCCGGGCGCGGCCTATTATTAGGGTGTCTGAAGTCACACTGAAAAGTGTCAGCTTAAAAACGTGCTGATTCAGGGGAAAATATGGCACAATTTTTGGTGCAAATTCTTCCTGTTATTAAAATGTGATCTGAATTAATTTTTATCTCATATTTGGAATGTATGGAAAGAGAAAATCGTGGCCATTCTTTTGACACTAACTGACTAGATCTACATGTAAGCTGCTAAGGACAAGTTTTTAGGTTCACTAGTACTAGAAAATTAAAATAAGAATTAAGAGATAAATTGCAAACCCTTGTATTTGTGTGTATTCAGATTGCCATTTCCCCATGCATTTCCTATATTAAAGGGAAACTGAAATTTCTGTTTTACACAAATTTTGTCACTTTTTCGCAATTTTGGCTTTTTTTTGCACTGTGATCTGATATTCAAACCTTGAAAAAATTCATACCATCAGAAAGAGTGTAAAATTTCCTATCTGAGCCCTCTTGCATAAAAAGTTGCGATTAAACGCAACTCAAAAACTTAAACGCAACTCCATTTTCAACCAATCAGGATCCCGTATTTGGGACTTGCGTTTAATTTTTTGAGTTGCGCTTAATCGCAACTTTTTATGCAAGAGGGCCCTGGTCATGTAAAGGACAAGTTTTTGACATTAAGTATAAAGTCGTAACACAGGTCTCGGAAGCTCAAAATTTATATTTGTGTGTGTCCCATTTCTTAACTACATAGCCTATGGCAGAAAAAAGCTGAAAAATTGTCTGATTTCATTTTCATTCTCTTATTTTGCAGTAATTAACTGGAATTTTTCATGAAATATCATATTTCTGTCAGTTTGATGGCTATTATTTTTCAATTCCAGAAAGAAAATTTGATATTATTTTGAAATAAGTGAAATAATTTTTTTCTCCAGACACCCTAGTACTATTATTTAAACTCGGCATTAAGGTTTGGGCGAACTCGATGGTCCTCGGCAGAAAATCGCGGCCGAGGCCGAGTGAGCCCACTCACGGGACCATGCATCACTCACTCTGTGGGGCTGTGTCAATTTCGGCCCGTCACGACCTCTAAGTTGAAGAGGTAAAAACACCAATATAATTGGCAAAATTTTGAGAAAATACTTCCTACAGTAAGGCTTCTGCATTTTACACAGTACAATAGGCCTAGAGGTGCACGGCCGATATTGGAGACTGTCTCCCATTTGGGAGACGATCTCTATACACTCACACTTATGCGAGGTTATTGGAGATAACCTCGCACTCAGTACCTTAATTTCATACCGTGAGCAATTGCCTCCCATAGGCACGTGTGTGATATCTTGCCCATATGTGTGCAGGAGAGGAGTAAGATACTGACCAAAAACAGCCTGAAAATTTCATTTGATCAAGATGATAAAAGAACCTATCAAAGGATCTGGCATGAAATTAGATATTCTGTCATTCTAAAATGTAGAAGGAAGTATTTTCTCAAATTTTTGCTAATTATATTGGTGTTTTTACCTCTGGGTCATTCCACAGGGTTGGGGCAACAGCATATTTTTGTGTACATCCCACATATCTTATATTATCCTGAATTTGTTGTTTGGTGAATTTTATTGTAATGAGGTTTTAATTGAAGGCAAGTGGTTATTTGATCTTATGATGAATAAATTCAATGTTTGAAAAAAAAAGTAATGTTGGTGTATCTTTGTTTGCCGATGTCCACTCCTATTTTTGGGGGTACAAGTGTGACATGAAAACATGTCTTTTTCAGATATAATTATTAGCAAAACTGAATGACTTAGCCACAAATCTGTAGTTGTTTTTTACCAAGCAATATATGATGTTTAAAAGTGTAGAATGTTATTTGGCAAAAGCTAACAGTAGTTGTAAAAATTAAATCCAAAGTTAGGCCATACCACCGTTACAAGAAATGTCCACTATCCAGATTTATCGTAACGGTGGTAAAGTTACATTTTGTTCAAAAATAGAATGCACTATAAATCTCATGCTGCAGTCGGGAAAATAAAGGGATTGGTGATGGAAATATTTTCATAGAAAATCTTGGTTTGATAAATATAACAAGGACAAGAAAAATATGTATCACTCCTAAAATTTGATCGCGATGTCCCTGTGCATTTTGTAACGGTGGTTGTAACTCCTTCGCTGATCTCGAAAATAAAAGAAATCAGCAGCCCTTCGGGGGGAGTGAAGGTCACGTGAGTGAAACATCTTCGAGGGGAACCACACAAATTTAAGTCGCCACTCGTCGCAAACGATTTACATTGTAGGAGCGTTTTACCGGCATTGTCCACCGTAACGGTGGTACAAACAATGAGACGATTTCCTCCTTTGTAATAGCGTGAGCACCGTGATTTATTCATATTTTAAAGAAATAAGTCCGTGTAATTATCCTATTGACTCGCTGTGATACAATATCGATTTTGATTGATTTTATTGTTCAAAGTAATGGCGAATCGGGCATTTAATTTACACTACGGTCCCATATACTCATTTTCGTGTTGGAATGACAACATTTCATGATCGGTGATGAAAAAACAACGGTTAGCATTTCTCCTACGGGGCCCTCGTCAGTATCAAAACTATATTTATTATCCAGTACCAATGGAAACACTTATGAGTCATCTCTGTCCCGTTTTTAAACAGTTCTATGATCCAAATTCTGTAATTTTAGATGTGAAGTTGTGTCCTACAATAAACTTCTTTCAATGACTTGAATGAGTATCTCACTGGATTCATGCGGTAGGTTTCATGCCTTAATACTTCCAGGGTGGGCCTCTGGTTACTGTCCCTCATTTTAAAAAAAACTTAACAGATTATTCAGCTACATGGTGGTTGGTGGGGATGAATGATTAGAGGGGAGGGCACTAGTGTACCCGGGGGGGGGGGGGCAGAATCCCCCCCTGACAACTTTTGACAGGAAAACATTTTTTACCTTTTTTTTTTTTTTTTTTTTTTTTGCTTGTCGGAGAATCATGGAGCTAAACATCTGATACCTCTCCCCCCCCCCCCCCCCCCACTGAGCGACTTTTTGAGGACTTGAAAATTTTTTTTGGGGGGGTGGGGGTGGGGCCAAATAAAATCAATCCATATTTTTGTAATGAAAAAAATATTCTTAATAAAGTATTAATGGATGATCGGATTATTTGAACTGTTTTCACACATTTCTCACATACACAGAAATAAAAGACAAGCATACTTTCAGAGATTTTATTTCAGAACAACTGGTTATCTACGTATCACATGTGATTTAAAAAAATACAAAACTGGGCTCCTTAAAATTTGTCCGTAAGTGATGTCAAGTGTAGAAAAGGAAATGTGCTAGGAAACCATGCCTTTATTGAATATGGTAGTCTGCATAAAACATTTTCACAAAACAATATTTCCCCAGAATTAGGATGACTTTTACATTAAAAGGTACATGTATAGATCAAACAGTACCTCTGTTACAGGGACATGATGTCCTAGTAACGGAGGTATTATTTTAAGAAGGGGGCTATGTCCAACAGGAATTGTTGAAGATTACAATTGAAATCAACTTCCACTTGAAAAAAAAAGACCTCTTCCTTTTCCTGTTGCAATCTGCTCAGTAAACTTACTGTGAAGAATTCAGGGAAATTATAACAATATATAGGATAAATCGCAATAAGCAGTGTAGTAAAATCACGCAAAACCGTTATAACGCAAACCCGTAATAATTTGACGTCAAAATAGTTAATCGATTACCAGGATATCACTCTCCGCGCTCCACTGTGCAAGAGAATTTGCACGCAAACCCTATGTGAATAGAGAAGGCATGAACGATTCCAAGTTGCGTTCTTAATCTTTAAATTCACAGGGACGGCTCAAAAAGCAAAGGGACGGCTGCAAAATACGATACTTTTAAAGAAAAATTTATACTTGATCAATCTATCCGCGCCAAATTTTTTTTCCCTGTGGCGTTTTGCTATAAATCAATCAAAATCATAATTCATCTTCTGCAAGCAGCTGACAAGAACGCCTGATAGATGTAATGACAGTCGTTGTTTGTCCAATATACACGTGTGTATGATGACCAACACGGCTGGCGTGGCAGCAGTACTATAATATTTCTTTGTTTTTTCTTCTCTCTATCTTCATTCTTTTCTGATGAATTTCTTTGTTTTTCTTCTCTCTTGTCTTCTTTTTCTTATGTATTCCTTTGTTTTGCCTCTATCTGTATTGTATTTCTTTGTTTTTCTTCTCTCCTTCTTCCTTTTTCCTTATGTATTTCTTTGTTTTTCTTCTCTCCGTCTTCCATTCCTCATGTATTTCTTTGTTTTTCTTTTCTCTGTCTTCCTTTTTTCCTTATGTATTTCTTTGTTTTTCTTCTCTCTTCTTTTTCCTTATGTATTTCTTTGTTTTTCTTCTCTCCGGCTTCCTTTCCTCATGTATTTCTTTGTTTTTCTTCTCTCTGTCTTCTTTTCTTCCTTATGTATTTCTTTGTTTTTCTTCTCTTCTTCTTCCCTTATGTATTCCTTTGTTTTTCTTCTCTCTGTCTTCTTTTTTTCCTTATGTATTTCTTTGTTTTTCTTCTCTTCTTCTTCCCTTATGTATTCCTTTGTTTGTCTTCTCTCTGTCTTCTTTTTTTCCTTATGTATTACTTTGTTTTTCTTCTCTTCTTCTTCCCTTATGTATTCCTTTGTTTTTCTTCTCTCTGTCTTCCTTTTTCCTTATGTATTTCTTTGTTTTTCTTCTCTTCTTCTTCCCTTATGTATTCCTTTGTTTTTCTTCCCTCTGTCTTCCTTTTTCCTTATGTATTTCTTTGTTTTTCTTCTCTCTGTCTTCCTTTTCCCTAATGTATTTCTTTGTTTTTCTTCGCTCTTCTTTTTTTCCTTATGTAATCCTTTGTTTTTCTTCTCTCTGTCTTTCTTTTTCCTTATGTATTCCTTTGTTTTTCTTCTCTCTTCTTTTTTTCCTTATGTATTTCTTTGTTTTTCTTCTCTCTTCTTTTTCCTTATGTATTTCTTTGTTTTTCTTCTCTCCGTCTTCCTTTCTTCATGTATTTCTTTGTTTTTCTTTTCTATGTCTTCCTTTTTTCCTGATGTATTTCTTTGTTTTTCTTCTCTCTGTCTTCTTTTTTTCTTATGTATTTCTTTGTTTTTCTTCTCTCTGTCTTCCTTTTTCCTTATGTATTTCTTTGTTTTTCTTCTCTCTGTCTTCCTTTTTTCCTTATGTATTTCTTTGTTTTTCTTCTCTCTGTCTTCCTTTTTCCTAATGTATTTCTTTGTTTTTCTTCGCTCTTCTTTTTTTCCTTATGTATTCCTTTGTTTTTATTCTCTCTGTCTTCCTTTTTCCTTATTTATTTCTTTGTTTTTATTCTGTAAATCTTCTTTTTATTTCTTTATGCATTTCTTTGTTTTTCTTCTCTCTGTCTTCCTTTTTTCCTTATGTATTTCTTTGTTTGTCTTCTCTCTGTCTTCCTTTTCAGTATGCACAACACGTGCGTCAACTACGGGCGAACGACTAATAAGAGACTAGGAAAATCACTGGACCGTACGACCTTGCTGAGCAGGGCTTACGTAACAATCAGCAAATATAACGCTAAACCGTTATAACGCTTTCTCGTGATTTTACTACACTGATAAGAGGAAACAAACAATTCTTGAACCATTTACATACACCTTTTACCTGCAAAAAGCAATATACACTTGGGAAACATGTATCTGCTTTCATACAATTTATTAAAGAAGACAGGTTTTCACAAACTTATATAACATTTTCAACAAATTATAATGGTTTCTGAGTTAAATGGTATATTAGATCATGCTATACATGTACCTCCGTTACAGGGACATAATGTCCTTGTAACGGAGGTACTCTTTTAAGAAGGGGCTCCCTTCAACAGAAATGGTTGAAGATTCCAACTAAAATCAATTTTAAAGGGATACTTTGGTAGGCCTGCATGGGCGATTTCCGATGAGAGAGGAAAATATACTCGGAGCTTCGTGTCACTTCGATACAAGGACTTCCATCGCACGTGCTAAAACATGTGATTCATATTGGACCACCTCTGAGATAAGACTGGCTTGTGTTTTAAATTTCGCGCGGTGGGAAAGTAATCAAACATATGGAAAAGTAATTACAGAGCCAGCTCTTTGGTAGAGCCTGGGATTAGTTACGTAATCGTGGTGACAACGAGTCGCGGAAGGGCAGTGCAGAAGCGATGGCTAGACTAATCAACCAGAAGTTAACCGTGTTTTGTATTTGGAAATATTTCAGCATTACACTAAACTTGTTTGGGGGAACAAGGTTACAACCAGTTACAAGACTAAGAGCGCGGGACTGGTTAAACCCGAAGTATTCGCCGAGCTCCAGTTCGGTCAACTTCGTGCCGTCCGATCATTTATGACCTTAGTCCGACGGCCTCGCACAACGGGCGTGCTATGTGTACAAGTAAAGGAGCCTTTTGCAAATTCCGCACGATTTCATTTCCCCATGAGTTCTCATTAGACTGCCCCTTTAATATGAAAAGACATCCTTTCCCTTCCTTTCCCAGTTGCAATCATTTCAGTAAACTCATTTTCAAGAATTCAGGGAAAAAGTATAAATGGGAGGTCATAACATGGAGGGATAGAAACAATTTTGGAATCCATTAACATACACTTTGCTTTCATAATCATCTTTGAATTATCAAAAATGACCATTAAAGGCATTCATTAACTTTGCCCAGGATTGAAAAAAAAAATCACTGTTCCAGCTAATGCTGTAATCATAATTGCAAACCTTTAGCTCAGACAGGAATCGCCTGAGTTTTATAAGCTGATCGGTCGTTTATATATCAAGATATTTACGATTGAACATTGATGTCGGGATAGAGTACCACCGAACCCCAAAGAACTCTTACGGTTGGCATACCTCGCTCTATCACAGAATACCGTACGGGCTGGAAACCCGCTCTGAAATCGCCAAGCGCTGGTGCTTGGTTTTTGTGACTGCAGCGCAGCGAAGAAGCCGAGCGACTTGCGCTAGCGATTGATCGCGATTTTCTCTTTTTTAGGATAGTAAACGGGTTCCATTTTCTCTCATACTTTCACATATCCTTAATTATATATGTAGGTAGAGGACTGCACACAATTCACTGGCATTTGAGCTGATTTTACAATTTTTCACAAAGTTAATCAATCACTTTAAAGTTAGTAGAAATATTGTATGGATTATGCTTGTGTGAGATGATGAAGACTTGGGACTTGAAATTGATGCTGGGAGAGAGAAATGAAGCAAAGGATGAAAAAAATGTCCACTGTAACGGTGGTATTTTACCACATCTGGTAACTTTGATTACTCTACAATGAAGAGGTCTATTTACAAAATGCAAATGGAATTTATTGAATTGGTAATGTAGGTAACTTTCAATGAGTAATTTATCTCAATTGAAACACTTTTATTTTGAGCTTCCATGTCACAAAAATTGCCCCAACCCTATGGAATGACCCCTCTTCAACTTACATGTAGAGGTCGTGACAGGCCATAATACAGTCCCATACAGTGATGGTCCCGTGAGTGATCTCTATATTATCTGAGACTAAATGTCAACATTTTTTATGGCCTATTTAATTTTGGGAGACAGTCTCCCATGTAGGAGACCAACTTTCTTTGTTTACATTTGCGGCAAAGGGATTACCTTGGCTCAAAATGAAAATGTGATAAGCAGATTCCTCATGAAAAGGTTCCCCTTATGACCGTCTACTTACAAAATCCACCATCTACTTTTGTTTTCATAACATTTTTTGTTATCATCCACACACAAAACAAATGGGCTTCTGATTTCTGAAGGGAAAAAATTTAGCAGAGAAGAAGGAGTGCCTTGTTGTTGGTGTTGTTTCTTTTGTCCTCTTGTTTGCAAAGTTTCCAATTGATATCAGAGACTGTCTCCCAAGTGTGAGAGAGTCTCCCAAATCGGCCGTGCGCCTCTACTGTTTTAGACTGATAGAATATCTAATTTCATGCCAGATCCTTCGATAGGATCTTTATCATCTTGATCAAGTGAAATTTTCAGGCTGTTTTTGGTGTCAGTGATCTTGCTCTCCTCCTGCACACATACATGTATGGGCAAGATATCACACACTTGCCTATGGGAGGCAATTGCTCACGGTATGAAGGTACAGAGTGCGAGGTTATCTCCAATAACCTCGCATTAAGTGTGAGTGGAGTGAGCCAAGACTCAGAGAGTTCAGTTGATCGCAAATACTTGTTTTACTCGGGATTTATTCCACTCATAGGCCCTTGCCTATGTGGGACTGAGCTGTGTCCAACATTCACTTTTGCAGCAGTCAAAAACAGACAACATAATTGCTCTAAGCAAGATATAATTTTCTTGAATTTGCTAGATCACCTGATTCAGGGACTCTTCAACTCTTACTGTGCCAGTAAGAGTTGAAGAGTCCCTGTCATTTCCCTGAAATTTAGGGATTCAGAATTGAAAGTGAAATTTTAAAAAATGATTTTCCTCTCATGTATGAATGATCTAGAATGGAAAAAGGCCTGCTGATACACACAAAAGCTATTGAAGCCTATTCACCCGTAAAAGCTAGTCTAGAGTACTACAAGGTTATCTTCAGATAAGCTTGTACATGTATAAATGGATTTATTCAGGATCTTATCCAGACATCGCTCTACTGTACAGCAACATCGTCCAGAGATGGTGCTGCTGCTGTGCGACGTGGCTACGCCAGTTTGTTTAGTGCCATTTGGAATTTGTGGATAGATGTTTGGGTTTTTATGTTTATGCCCTATAACCTTGTTCATTGGATAAGTGGTTTATAAATGCCTACAGCCTAGATTGTTCCACTCCAGTTGGGGGGGGGGGGGGTGGAGGCACTCGTATATATTCTAGAGTAGGCCTCGTACTGCTTTGACGACCTCCTTTTTTGGCTTCCAATTGGCGTTCTCAATATATCCGAATTTCCATAAAATGCCGTTCTCACACGTTCTCAAGATACCTGGCTGGAACAAAATTGCTCCTCTCTCTCTCTCTCTCTCTCTCTGTTCGCCCCCGGCATGCCCCGTTCCTAGCTCTCATATTCCCTAATTTCTCATATTCTACATTAATTTATTTAGATTGACTTAAATACCAAATGGAAAGTGGACTAGAAATAGGTTTGAGAAAAACATTGATCGAAAAAGAATTTCAGAGATATCGCGATCTAAAAAAATAATGTCGGATCACAACGCGTGTGAACTGAAAAAGTGTCATAAAAACCGTGAGACCAAACTTCGCACACAATAGTTTACATCTAATTCATTCCAGGGGCTGCGAAGCATTTTTTTAAGGGGGGGGGGCTGATTTGATTTCACTCGTTAATGACAATTTTCAAACCCTTTTTCCAAAATTTGATGAAACATGTCTACTCTACAGTTGTATGATGAATTAGCACAAAAAATGGACGCACTGTTTTTTTATAGAGATTACCTGTACATGTAGTTCTATTGATTTTTTACACTTTTAACATTTTTTTTATAATTAATCATCAAATAACAATTTCATTGTTAAGGACTAAATGCAAAATTTCATGTATTCCTGTGTATTCTTGTAAACTTTAGATCTAGTATTAAATAGTACTAGCGACTGAATGTAGACTATCCACTGATATTTGGAAAGCTTTCGGTATTCGCCTAAAAACTGACTCAGGTACGACCCAGGTACGAATCTCAGGACTTCACACCTTTCTGATGGTGATGTTAAAGGTCGGTCCCAGACTTACATAATCATATTTGATTGATACGCGTCTGTCAAAACTCAATTACACACACACAGTGCACTACAATTTTGCTTTTCGCCCCTTTAAACTCTGTCGGTGAAGTCTAACGTGGAAAACCGATGAGTTTTTACCTTTTTATACAAGTTTCAGTAGGGGTCTATGTTACATGTAGTTTAAAAATAATAGGGGAAAACTGGGGGTAATTTGGTTGACATTGAAAACATACTGTACATGTAGGTCTACATGTACATGAAAGAGTCCTCAAAAAGACAGGGGAAATTCCTACAAATAATATGGGGAAGGTTCAAAGATGGTAGGCATTGAAATCTAACAATAGACCTGTAATGGAATACAACATTATCTTAAGATAACCTTGTACATGTATGTTTATAAGTGGCCTTGGCGAAGTTCCCTAAAGATGCTATCAGAACACAGTCAACAGTCACAAACACAGTCAGACTTGAGCCATAACCTTTGGAAATTCCTTATCATGTTAATTATCATTTCATTCTTTTTTCTTTACAGCAATAGTCGGCGGGGGCATTGGGGGCACATCCAGTGCCTTCTACTTGAGGGACCTTTTTGGTGAAAATGCAGCCATCACACTCTTTGAGAAAGACACCATTGGAGGTCGCCTAGCAACCGTTTCCATTGCTGGAGCAGAGTACGAGATAGGCGGGACCATTATCCACCCACGCAATCTGTACATGAAGAAATTTGTTAAAGAATTTGGTAAGACATTTTCTACAACTATTATCGCACTCTGACTTCAAATATATTGGTAAAGTCTGCCTTCAAAAGTTGGACCTTGTTTACATACTTATCCTTGAGAGATCTAGATAAAGTTTATACATAGATTATGTATAAAATATAATGAGTACAGAATACATAGTCTGTATTAGTAGATGACATGTATTGCTGTGTCACCAACCTACAGCTCTCTCTCTCTCTCTCTCTCTCCCTCTCCCTCTCCCTCTCCCTCTCCCTCTCCCTCTCCCTCTCCCTCTCCCTCTCCCTCTTCCTCTCCCTCTCCCTCTCCCTCTCCCTCTCCCTCTCCCTCTCCCTCTCCCTCTCCCTCTCCCTCTCCCTCCCCTCCCTCCCTCTCCCTCTCCCTCTCCCTCTGTCTAAGTCATTTTTTATATTTCAGGCCTTTTTCACCTACAATATCCCCCCCCAAAAAAAAAAAAAAATAACAATAATAATAATAATAATGATAATAATAATGAAATAAATAAATAAATGAATGAGTGAATCGATAAATAAATCAATAAATTTTGAATACACATGTAAAATGAACGAAAAAAGAATTTAAAAACTAATGAATTTCAAAAAAAATGAATAAAGAAATAAATGAATAAATAGAAAAAGGAAGAAATATCAGTGATAAAAAATAAACATAGAAACAAATAAAAAAATCTCTTTTTTTTTATTTATTTATTTCATCAATTTATTTCCAAACAGAATGTTAGAATGAATATTAGTGGACTGAGGGAGGGCATATCTGAAAGATTATGAGCTCTTTGTTTCTTATATGACTAAAGGAGGGGGGGGGGGCTGCAGGCAGGAATCATAGAACAATGCAGATTTAGATTTTTTTTTAAGCAGTAAATTTAGCCTTAAATTTTTACAAAGATGAAATGAGTCATACTTTCACGTTTCTTCTTGTTAAGGGACCGAAGGAGAGGGAAGTTGAAGGCATTGATAGAACAATTAGGTTAAAGCCCCAAGTAGGGTTTGTTTGGGGGTGTTGTTGTTTTTGTGGGGTTTTTTGTGTTTTGTTTTGTTTTGTTTTGTTTTGTTTTGTTTTGCAGTCTAGACCATTATTGAAAAGAGTTGAATCATGTAGTTTGCCACATTTTTCTAGAGCTCTTATTACAGGACTGCAAGAGAAGGAGAATGAAGGCAGTGATAGAACTATTCAAATATTCAATGGGAGATGTTGCTTTCCAGTTGTTTTACCAAATAAAAATTTGAGTCATTGTTCTATATTTCATGTTTTGTTTTTGCTTCATTTTGTTTTTTATTCATAGGACTGAATGGGATAAAGAATGAAGGCAGGGATAGGACTGGCAGAGAAGAGCTTGTTTTGTAGTCCAGTTCATCGATAAGAGATGAAATAAGCAATTCATATCATATTTCTTTGTTATTATTGGACTGAAGGAGCAACAAACAAACAAAAAAAAGGCCTGACAGTCATAGAACAATTTAGTTAGTATAAGAGGTGGAGGGTGCTTCTCAGTGTACAGGATTACAAAAGATTTAATTGGCAATTTATCACGTTTATGCTTCTGTTGTTATCATACATGTAGGACTCAAAGAGAGGAACAATGATGGCAGAGATAGAACAATGGGAATCTATAATGGAGAGGAGTTTGTCTTTCAGTCCAGTCAATACTCCATTCTAACCCTGATTAAGATGGTCTGGCGGTATGGACTGGATATCTTCCGCATGAACTGGACCATTAACAGTCTACTCAAGAAATTTGAAAGGTACACACATGTTACACTTGGCTTTGTGTTTTCTGATGATCATCTTCAGTGAGACTAGTGGGATTTCAACTATTGATGGGGTACTGGTGTCATTGAGGGGACATTGAGGGTGTCATTGAGGTGGATGAAATGTAAGAGAACAATAAGCCAGTTTGTAATAAAAATTTGCACGTGTGCAGATGCATATGTAGGTCATTTGTACTGAGTACGATTGACTTTTAAGACAATTGACCACATTTTGTGGTTTGGCTCAGTAACTTTTCATTCAGAGCTCTGAAAAATATACCAGATGCATGAGGAGAAAGAGCAAAATTTTCTACACACCCTATGTCCATTTTTATTGCATGAGCATATTGCATTTGATGCCAGGAATTTTGAAAACAAGAATAAATTTTGAGATCCTTAAATTGGCAGCACATTGAGAGGTTCAAAATTATTGTTTTTCATCAAAATTGGCAATTTTTCAACTTTTCAACAAAATTTTTAAACATGAATATTGTTTTGAAAAACATCACACCTTATTAGAACCATGTAGCACTAAAAGAAAAATGTTATTATTGCCAATTTGAATAACAAAATGTGATCAATTTAGCCCTTAAATAGTTCCAGTCCTGAAAGGGTTATAAATACACTGTCATTTTCTGATGATCATCTTTAGTGAGACTAGTGGGATTCCACCTATTGATGGGGTACTGGTGTCATTGAGAGTGTCATTGAGGTGTCAGTTTCTACACACCATGATGTGCGCACATGTATGATTTTACATTTTAAACAGGTAACGCGTCCACCAAAACAAATTGGGGTCATTTCAGGGTCATTTGTACCATGAACTAATTACGATATATTGTATGGATGTCGGAAGCTAGTAGGATGGGTTCTTGTCTTCCTTTTCTCTCCATCTACCTACATGTATTCTTTCTTTTCATACACTCCCTATTATTTCTCTCTTCCTCTTCTTAATGGAGAATGAAACCCTTCAGAAATATCCATTTTAATGAAAAGAGAGGAGGAGAGGACAGAGAGAAGCAATTTTTAAAAAGTTCCATCAAAAGTCTCAATTTACTTTTTAAGGTGATCCTCAAATTGGCAATGTTGAGCACTGCAAAGTGGCAGGTTTAGAAACTACAACTCTCAATATGTTTTGTACACAAAATTTCATATTTTTTTCCATTATCTCCAAAGATGCTGCTTGTCTTTTTGTGAACTCAACATATGTTGTGTCAAATACATTTTCCCATGATATATCTTGACCTAAGAAGGACACAAGCTGCACCTTGAGAGATAATGGGGAAAATATGAAATTTTGTGTACAAAACATGTATGGAGAGTTGTACTACTAAACCTGTCACTTTGAAGCAACATTGCCAATTTGAGGATCGCCATAGAAAGTAAATCGGGACTTTTCAAACTTTCATAACTTTCTCATTTTGTAACCGATTTTGATGGAACTTTTTTTAAATCGCTTCTCTCTATCCTCTCTTTTCATTGAAATTGATTTTTTTGCCCAGGGTTTCATTCTTCTTTAACATTTTTCTCTCTTTCTCTCTTTAATCCATTTGATTCCCACCGGTAGCATTTTGCCACTGACCATATTTATGCTACAAATTCTTATCCAGGTCCACTCAGAAGCTATTACATACATGTACATGCTTTGCACAGGACAGGCAGGACCTTAATAATAACGTTGCAGTCAAATTTCTTCAGTGATGGTTCATTAAGCTTTCCATACAAACAAAAATCACCATTGGAATTATTCTGGTGTCAAGTCTGAAGCACTTGGGTTTCTTTGAGAAAAAAGGGAAGATTGAATGAAAATACATTTGGCCCAAAAAGTTTACACATGACAGCTAAACAATATATTTTTACAACTTAAATCATTCCTGCTAGCTTTTCTCCTCTGGATGACAGACAAGTTTGGTCTCTGCATAATTATATATACATGTATATACATGTATTAGGCTTGAGTCATAACGGTTTTCTTTTTTTGACCGGCGTCCGCCGGTGATTTTTCGGCGAGACCGACAGACCGTTGAAATAAAGAAATTCAGTGTTAATGAAAGACTTTGAAAATCAACCAGTTTAAGAACTAAATTCCCTTATAAAATCTATATTAGAACTTTCTCATGATATTAAATTTCAAACCATTAATCCACCAAGTGGGACTATGGAAATAAGATTACAGAGCAGGATTTCTCAATTTTCTTGCTTGAATTTATCGGCCCGTAACATTATGATATTGTTGCATTCTGTATACGTGTATGGGCGCTGCCATCTTTTATCTGTTTGTTTGCAACTCGTGATTACTCCACTAGAGTTAGCCTGGAGTTAGCGCCATCTCGGGGCAAGGTGCGCAGAATCGTACCAGCAGCGCTCACACAGAATTCAACAATAATACATGTATACGGGCCGATAAATTCAAGCAAGAAAATTGAGAAATCTTGCTCGGTGATCTTATTTCCATAGTCCCACTTGGTTGATTAAAGGATTGAAATTTAATATCATGTGAAAGTTTTAATATAAATAAGGAAATTTAGTTCTTAAAACTGGTTAATTTTCAAAGTCTTTGACACTGTGAATTTCTTATGTATTTCTTTATTTCATCGGTCCGCCGGTGTGCATGAAATTGCACCGGTGACCGGCTGCATCGGTCGGGCGCCGGTGGACTGACCGACTCGACTGGGCCAGTTTCAAAATTGTCGTAATCATGTCGGACGGAATTTGATAGCAAATGTGGCAGTCATTTTTGTTCCAGAGGTAGTGGGCTTGGATTCTTCTACATAGATATTGAGAGCATACATGCTTTTTAGAATATAAGAGTATTTCCCGAAATATTTTTTCTAAATTTCTCCCAGGCTGCAAAAATTGACCATGTCGGACGGAATCGATAGAATTGAGGAGACCAGACCAGACGTATTCAAATTGGTATTCTATCGAAAGTTTTACTGATAAGTTAAAAATTCACAGTCAAATGAACAGACAACCAATCATAGTATTTAATTCACAGTAAATCTTTATTAAAACAATGTTGTCATGGAAACAGGAATTTCTCAAAATGACGTCATGTCGGCACACATGTCGGACGGAATGAAAAATGTTACTATTTTGGCAACTTGCAAAAATCATTAATTCTTTAGCTTTGATAGGAAGGTCATGATAGGTATTAATGTTATTGATAATTAAAAAGAGTTCATCTCTATTCATAAATTTGTTATCCATGGAAACATTGAAAAAATTCCGTCCGACATGTTAGGTTCCGTCCGACATGATCAAGCATTAATATAGCATAAAATAGCATAAAAGCAGCAAAAGTTAATTGTTCATTGTGAATTATGCTTTGTTGCACAAAAGAAAAAAGTACTATGTGAATTTTAAAGGTTAATAATTTGCCAAATTTATTGTGAATTGGTTGCTATGACAGTTAATTTAGTGATTTAAAACAAATGAGAAACGTATAGAACGTATAGGAGATTACATGAAAAATTGTATGGATGGTGAAAAGTTACAAAATTTCCATTTTGCATTTTCATTCTGGCAATGAAATTATTTTACAAAATTAGTTTATTAAATTACAAAATTTTCCATTTTGCATTGTCATTTTGGCAAAATGAAAGTATTTCTCAATTTTACAAGACAACAATGAAAATTGGTGCACACTGTATAGTGTACATGTGTCTTATATGTATAAAAATTGGCAAAAAATGTTTCAACTCTCACTATCAGTAAGATAACGTATAACAAAACTGGTATTGAATTAATCAGAAAGAATTACATGTACTCTACCAAATCAATTCCTCTTCAACCATAATATTTACTATTTTAAACAACATTTGAACAATTAAAAAGAGTTGTGTTTTAATGACCACACAATATTACTGTAAAAGTGTCCCCATGAAAGGTACATGTATGTTTATTCTTTTTGAAAATTTAAAGTGAAATGAAGTAACTGTAAAGTGATCAATCATTCATTATTTTTTTCAATTTTGGCCTCTAATATTGCTCTTAAGTCTTAACTAAAATATGCTCGCAATATTAGTCCTAATTATAAACAAGAGGCTTAATGTCATTTCAAACTGATCAACCACTGCATGACATGTCCTTGTGAACAATAAGCATCTATCTAAATTTTGAAAAACATTTTAGGCTTTTTAGGCATTTAATTTGAAGCTAAAATTAGTGCAAAATTAGTGAAAAACCTGTGTCAATGTTATTATTACATAATTCACAAACTGATATTTATATGTACATTCTAGCTAGAAATACATGTCTATACAATGTTGTCTCTCAAGGCAGTCATATACTGATTATCTACAAGTCGTAAAATATTTTGAACAAGAATTACAATGCTTAACAGGCCATTGGGTAATTTCACGGTAAAATGTTCCATAGCATAATTTCTTTAACACAGAATTTCCAAAATTTGAGGGTTCTAATCATGCATTTCCCTTTTACGAAAATGTCCTGTGGTATTTTCTGTGGTACTTGCATTTACCACACAAAAAACCACAGGAATACCTGATACCACAGGAAATCGTGTGGTAATGTGAACAGCGGGCTGTGGTATCCATGTACATGTAATCCTGTGGTACACATTGTTACCACACAAAATACCACAGTCGCGCATGTGATAATGTAGCACAAACTTGTGTGGTAATGTGAACGGCTGGCTGTGGTACCCTGCAGTCCTGTGGTATTTCCTGTGGTACACAATGTTACCATACACAGTGACATGTGATACCACAGCTGCACAGGTGGTACCACAGACTTATGTGGTAATGTGAACGGCTGGCTGTGGTATCATGTCATCCTTTGTATTTCCTGTGGTACACACTGTTACCATGTATGTGATACCACAGGTGGTAATGTACCGCAGACTTGTGTTGTAATGTGAACGGCTGCCTGTGGTAACTACATGTAATCCTGTGGTATTTCCTGCGGTACACATTGTTGTAAACGAAATACAGAGAGAGAGAGGGAGAGAGGAGGGCGGGCACATTACGAAGTGCAGATAAGAGTTTGTTTGCATAAGGGGTAAGATCTAGTTTAGACCATTTGGAGAAAATCAAGTTTTTAAATTCCTCCCATATTGCAATATTTTTATGCATATGGGCGGTATAAGACTTATGTGTTCTACATGAATTCTGCATTACTGTACTTCTGACCAATCAGATTGCAGGAAAATTCCATGGATCTGTAGTGTGTACATGTAATGTAGGTTTGTGTTTGTGATAAAGCTGGACTATACACTCATAACTGCAGCACAGTAGTGAATCTCAGAAGATTCCGTCCGACATGCATGCCAGTTTTCATGTCGGACGGAAAAAAAGTCAACCTTATTTTTTTCGTACTTGATGAAGGTAAATTTTCAAAATAATTATTTGTGCTAGTACTGCATCTAAGTCATTGATACTTGCCAGGGAAGAATAAATAAAATTGCTGATAGTTTTTTACAGAAAAAACTTTTTGGAAAATTTGTGCATGTCGGACGGAAAAATTTGAGTTCAAGTTTTTAAAATTGCAGGAAATCTTCATTTCATCATATCTGGTTCCAATTTATTAATCAAGTGGTTGATTGAGATGTTTCTTAATATATATGTGAAGATAAATTTGCAACAAAGAAATTAAGTGCTTATACAGATTCTTGTACTTCTTGGAAAAAATTCCGTCCGACATGCTTGCAAATTTGCATAACGTTACACAAATGTCTAAAAAGGTCAGAAATCATGTAATATTTGCATGGAAATGGATATTTTATGAAAGAGCAGATGTGAATCATCCCTAAAATGTAAATAAATATCATTTACAACCAAGTTTCAAAATTGAGCATGTTGGTTACCAATTTTGAAACAGGCCCGACTCAGGCCTACTTCAAACTTGATTTTCTCACAAACCCAAATCCTGATCATGATCATATTTACAATATTGATAGGTTTTAATGAGTACTTGACTCTAATTTGACTATGACTTATGAATGGTGCCCCAAAAAGGGGCCAAAATCATTAAAATATGCTAATTCTTGCTCACATGTCACTTTCATAGCATTTTTCAAAATTGCTTGTCTCGCAAACCCAATGCCTGACCATGATATTTACAATACTGGTAGAACTTTTGTAATAAGTACTTGATGAATATAACAGTCATACACTATGCAACATAACAATGACCTTGAAATGATGTCCCCAAAAGGGGTAAGAACCATAAGAACCATAATATGATGATTTCTGCTTACGTGTATAAAGCTAGCTTTATGGGAAACAAAGCCCCATATTCTCAAAAGCGGCCTATTTAGGATGTTGATTTAAATGAAAAGTCAATATAGTCAACCCCTAAGTTCTGTTGGAATTACTTAAATTATGTAACGAAATAGAAATTGAGCAATAATCTTACAGGCTTTAGAGAATAAAGGGCCAAAGGTCTTTGCAATAACCTACCATGATCTGGAGAGTATCTCTATCCAGAGTCGGTCAATCACTTTGCATTGTTGGATCTAAATGCTTTGTACTTGGACTCGATTGTTGCTCAGTTTCTATTTCTATTTCTATTTCTATTTCTATTGACTTTTCATTTAAATCAACATCCTAAATAGGCCGCTTTTGAGAATATGGGGCTTTGTTTCCCATAAAGCTAGCTTACACGTAAGCAGAAATCATCATATTAATGGTTCTGACTCCTTTGGGGGACATCATTTCAAGGTCATTGTTATGTTGCATAGTGTTTGACTGTTATATTCGTCAAGTACTTATTACAAACTACCAGCATTGTAAATATCATGCTCAGGCATTTGGTTTACGAGACAAGCAATTTTGAAAAATGCTATGAAAGTGTCATGTGAGCAAGAATTAGCATATTTTAATGATATTGGCCCCTTTTCGGGGCTCCATTTCTAAGTCATAGTCAAATTAGAGTATACAAATGTGCAATATTCTCCAAGTACTCATTAGATCCTATCAATTTTGTAAATATGATCATGATCAGGATTTAGGTTGTGAGAAAATCAAGTTTGAAGTACGCTACAAAAGTCACTGGTGAGCGCGAATTAGCATATTTTAATGATTTTGGTCCTGTTTTGGGCACCATTTCAAGGTCATAGTCAAATTAGAGTGTACAAATGTGACATATTCTTCTAGCACTCATTGAAAGCAATCAATATTGTAAATATCATCATGATCAGACTTTGGGTTTGTGAGATAATTAATTTTGAAATATGCTCTAAAAGTCACACGTGAGCGCGAATTTCCAAATTTTAATGATTTTTGATCCTTTTGGGGGCACCATTTCCAGATCATAGTCAGATTAGAGTGTACAAATGTGACATATTCTTCAAGTACTCATTAGAAACTACTATTTTAGTTAATATCAACATGCCCATATTTTGGGGTCTGTGAGAAAATCAATTATGAAATATGCTATAAAGGTCACACGTGACCAGAAATTAGCATATTTTAAGTGTATAATTGTTTTTTTGTTGACTTTGAGAAGCAATTTCAACGTCATTCTCCTATAAAACAAACTTACTTTAGTAAATATTCTTTTAGTACCTATAACATACTACCACCAGCGTTAATATCACTATGTTTGGGCTCTTTATCTTGGACTAATTAACATTTGAAATACGATTTAAGCCATCATGGGTCAATTTTCGTTGATTTTGATGTGTTTACGACCATTTTCGACAGTGTACATAGGCCATTAAACGTTCCGGACGCAAAATTTCTTGGGTAAGTCGTCAAAATATAGGTAAATGCCTATCTATACACAAGAATTGGTGGTGTTACAAGATTGGACTAAGGGTGATCCATGACCTTGAACTTGGCTTATTTTGAGAATATCCCAAATTTGAGGGTGCTCTTTAGCAAAACCACTTGGACAAACGTGCTGATATTTTTTAGGTTTGTTCAATTACTAAAAGTGTTCAAATATACAAAATATTGGGTCCTAAGCTTATTTAATTTTGAAGCTATGAGCCTCCAAACATGCACTTGAAATCACAGATTTTACAGTTAACGCCATTTTCGGTGACTTTGTACACGAAAACGGAAAATTGTATTCGTGTCATAATTTTTTTTTTTTGTAAAGGGCATAAAGTTCTCTCAATATCCAGACAATGAGCTCTCTGTGTGAAGAATTTTGGCTACAGTTGTCAATCAAAAATGTATAAATTTAATTAGTCTTATTGGTTTGTCCGTGCATTGGTTGCTAGGCGAGGCCATATCTTAGCAACCGTTTGACCTTGGGGCAAAATAATATTTTTCGTCAGACACTTGGGGGAACATTTGGTGCGAGTTTTAAGAAAATCGAAGGAGGTCGGGTGACAACTTGCCTGAAAATCCGTTGATTTGACGTGGATTGACCCATTGGCGATCCTTGCAGCTCTAGTCACGTGATGGCATTTAGACCAATCACTTATTCGTATCTAGATACACTATATAATAAGCCCGTTTCGAGTACTCGATTAACCGTGTACTCGCCCGATAGGGTCACTACTCGACTAATGAAATTTCCATCGACTACTCGGTAACATAGTTGGAACTTGTGAATAACCCCCCAAAACCTCTAATTCAGAATAAAATACAGAAATTTATCACTTAATTGTTAGTTCTAAGATATTTTAATGTCATTTGAATCAATAAAATTCACACGAGAGTGTTTCTTCTCGGTAGCTAAGTTCTCGAGGATCGAGCAGTAAAAACAAAGTCTGGCTATGTATGCTCCCGCTACATCGGAAGCTGCAGTTATAAGCGGGTGTGTGAGCCAGCCGCACACACATCGGTCACCGTATACACCGTATAGCTCACCGTAAAGGGAGCTCCTATCAAGTTTTTGCAAAAATGAAAGGACGCTTATCAGCACAGAATATTTTCAAGATAGCAATAGATGAAAACAAAACGACACTGAAATACTTCTTACTTGCTAACGCGCGCTTGTTCGTTGCCGACGGGTCATGCACGGGCATGCCCGTGTCAATTTGACGAGGGCATTGAATTTGATGTCGATCGCATGCTCAGAATGTGCACAATTTCAATACGGAGAAAGATGAATGGGATTTCGTGTACTAAAACGCTCCGAACCCAACTGTACTTAAGGGTACGAGCGCCACCTCTTGGCGACTGATAAACAACTGCAATATGATGATTACGACTGTGATGAAAAGGGGGAAGGAAATGACGATCTATTTCGCTTTATTTTACCTTGATTTTAATTTAGTCTTCACGAAAGTAGGTAGGAGGAGATAATTTGCATTGCTCTGAATTTTATAACCAACACTGATCGTTTTGAACTTGTTTAATTTTAACATTTAAATACGGAAATTGGACATTAGTTACGGCACAGGCAGTTTGGGAGTGGTTTCACGGCTTTACGCTGGTGCTCCGGCCTAAAAAGGTTGCGGGCTTCGGGGCCGGAGCGGTCGGCCTGTCTTATTGGCAATATCAATATACCGAGTAGTCGATTACTCGTCCGAAAAAATGTCCGAGTAAACAACTACCGAAAATGGCCTTTCAAAACGGGCCTACTATATAATATATATATGTTAAATACAAAGTCCACATGTTGCTTTTATCCAACTTCTTTATTTCCTCTCACGAATTTTCGACGGTATTCACACCATCTTTATCAAGTGAATTTCGAAAGTTTGTCATTCACTTGATAAAGACAGTGTGAATACCGTTGAAAATTCGTGAGAGGAAATAAAGAAGTTGGATAAAAGCATGAGATTTCTAATAGTTTGTTTTTTTATATACATATAAATGAATCAAATAAAATCACTCTGAGACCTATGATTCCTAATTGGGATGAGTGAAGTTGGAAAAATGTGAGGTAAATTGTTTTTCTTCCAGGTGTACATGGAAACTAATGGGCCCCAACTACATCATATACGTGTAGGCCTACATTACATGATGTGATGCAAGAAACACCCAGCAAGAAAGTGATCATTATAATGTTGAGAAGTGCTCTGTGAACCCACTTTTTAAATCGCTCGAAATTGATCAGACCTGATCCTGGTGATGCTACAGCATGCCTAACAAAGCAACTCCTACATGTACATGTATGTAGGCATTGTATGGTCTATTAGAACAGATGGTCATCTCTGGCAAAAGCTACATACCACTGTCTCTCCTTAGCTCACTAATGATTGACCGATGATGTCATTGCAGGAATGAGATATAGAGCATTTTTCAGGGTGGAGCTTAGCATGTTTGAGAAAATGATTTTTAAAAATATTTAAAAATCTATGAAACATGGTTATATTTGAATAACAAAATATGAGTTGTATGCATCCCTGCACATAAACAGAAATCAACTTGCATTTGGGTTGCAGGGAACGTTAAAGAAATTTAGGGGTCTATTTACATTGTGCCCCTGTTTAGAGTCAAGCCCTGAATTTGTTGCATATTTCATTTCTTATCCATTTATTATTTTCAGAATTTATGACTTTCAAGATGCTGGCCAATCCTACAATGACATCGAAGGCATCATGGATGCAATGGGTGGGGAGGAGTTTAAGAGCTGGTTATATAAGCCAGTTAGCTCTGTCCTCAAAGATATGGGCTTCTCTGAGAGGTTTGTCCAGGAGATAACTGCCATAGCAACACGAGCAAACTATGGGCAAAACCCTGACATGATGGCATTTGCAGGTAAGGCTGCAATTGTATATCTTCATTTCTCTCAGCCTAGGTTAGCTCAGTACAGTTTAGTTCAGGTTTACTTCTCATACAATTTAGGTTCATCTTTCGTTAAATGAAAAATCAATATAGTCAACCCCTAAGTTCTATTTGAATTACTTCAAATATGTAACGAAATAGGGGTAAAATAGGGTTGACTGTACTGACTTTTCATTTAAATCAACATCCTACAGGGATGTCGCTAAAAGCCGGTAACCGGTAAAACTTGCCGCCTTTAGTTACACTCATTTCTTACCGGCTGTAATTCCTATATACTGATTAAAAAAATGTATTAATGCAAGCCCATTTATAGGCATTTTGCTTGAGCAAATACTAGCCCTCCCCAAAAAACATGGAGAGCTTATGATGATCGGAAATTCCCTCGATTTCGTTCATAACTTCTGCCACACATGCACAGCCCATCGATCTATCTTGATAGTCGTCGACGAACGCGATTTCCGACGAAAATGAGTGTGTACGGTACGGGGCTACCGCTCTCATGCACACTCAAAAAACTGAATGCTAGCCGTGACCAAACTCGCTATTGCCGATTTGAAAATTCGTGCGCGCATCACGGAAACCCATACACATACACACACACGTCCAATGAAGCGTAAATGTTTTATTTCCGGGATGCGCAAATCTTCAAATCGGCAATCGAGAGTTTTGTATTGGCTGACTTCAGTTTTCGAGGACTATATTTACTCCAGAGCGGCCGTGGCAGTATACAGTGCAGCGGCGCCGGTTATGCAATCGATCGCATGCGTATGCATCCGCCGGAGAGCTACAGCCGAGCTGGTAGTGGTGGTACGGTGTGTACATGCGACACTGTCACTGTCACTGGTCAATTTTTTTAAATTTTATTTTATATTCGGAGCAAGTCAATGCAGTGCATGTTGGATGGGTAAGATCAATGAATAAACCAGTTTTATGGTCTCTCTCGTGTCTGTTCCGAACTTCCGAGTCAATTTCCCCGAATAAAGATGGTCTCTTCGCTCTTGTCTTTCGTCCGGGGGCACTGCCGTGCCTATGTCTATGACAGTCGCACACGGCTTCGTACTAAAATGTACATGTACACATGACTGTCGCAGTTAGCTGAAATTCGAAAGGGAAAAATAATTTTAGACGATAATAAAAGACAAGAAAGACCATAGCTGTCTGACTAACATTTCTTTTATTATTTAGTGGTCAGTGTGTTCATAAAATGAACGGAAGTACTGGTAGTACAAATTATCATTCAAGTAGAAGCCTGCCCAAAGTTATGCACACACATGGAGTGTGCAGCTGCAGTAGTGCCGGCCATCACAGTAACAATAAAATAATTCATCTTTCACACACGAGCCACCAGTAATTATTGACAGTATCAGTGGTCACTGCAACATTGTAAATACTGATTATGTTTAAAAAAAAAAAAATAAATAAATAATTTGTGATTATATTTTTAAAAAAAAAATAATAATTTGGGATTTAAATTTCCACATTGCCAGAATTTTTGCAGGGCTGGGCAAATTTGAATTTGGAGTTTTTTCACCTTGTGTCAAGAAGACTGCTTGAAACTAGCCAGACCAGGGCCCTCTTGCATAAAAAAAATATGATTAAACGCATCTCAAAGAATTAAACTTTATTTTCACCAATGATCAGGATTGTGTATTTGCCTTTTGTCTGTAAAATGGTTAAAATCCCCCCCCCCCCAAATGACTTGGGCCTAATCTAATATTAGACATCATGATCTAAAAAGATAAATGTACCCCCAAAGAAAAAGGGGTATCCTTTCAATAAAAATTAAAAAGTAAGTAACCATACAAATTGATGAAAATAATAATCTAGTCTTATTGTTGTAATCATTTGAAAGTGAATGACAAAACAGTGGAGGGTGGTGTGAGAGACAGAGTGGTGTACTGTGAAAAGTGTGAATTTCATAATACATGTAACATGATTGAGATGCATATGGCAGTACATGTAGGTCCTCAAAACTATGACCATTTCATACAAAAATCATCATGCAAGGATATAAGTAGACCCTAGCTCTTCATGTCAAACCATGAAAAATCAACATGATTAGATACAAGAGTTTTTTTTTTGGGGGGGGGGGGGGCACAATATAAAAAAAAAAGCTCAGAGAAGGAGTCTAGAGTAATGTATTTTTCATTTCTGCTGTCTGCAGTTGTGATTGTTCATGAATATATATGTTTAATATACATACATGTATGGAAAGGTAGAAGAAAAGATTAATTCAAATTTTGTTCATAGGTATGCACCAGATTGCATGATTTCAAGTTTAAAAATGCAAAAGCTCCCTACCGTCGGAGGGGGGATACCCCCCTCCCACACCCTCCCCCCCTCGGTCGCTTCGCTCTCTCGCGCTTGGTCGCTCCGCTCCCTCGCAATGATGGTACCTCCTATAAAATAGAAGTTACCTCCTTCAAGAAAAATTAGCAACACCCCTGATCCTAAATAGGCCGCTTTTGAGAATATGGAGCTTTGTTTCCCATAAAGCTAGCTTTATACACGTAAGCAGAAATCATCATATTAATGGTTCTAATCCTTTTGGGGGACATCATTTCAAGGTCATTGTTATGTTCCATAGTGTATGACTGTTATACATACATTGTCAAGTACTTATTACAAAAGTTCTATCAATATTGTAAATATGATCATGAGCAGGATTTGGGTTTGTGACAAAATCAAGTTTGAAGTATGCTACAAAAGTCACTGGTGAGCGCGAATTAGCATATTTTAATGATTTTGGTCCTGTTTTGGGGTACCATTTCAAGGTCATAGTCAAATTAGAGTGTACAAATGTGACATATTCTTCAAGTACTTATTGAAACCTAACAATATTGTAAATATCATCATGATCAGACTTCGGGTTTGTGAGATAATCAGTTTTGAAATATGCTATAAAAGTCACACGTGAGCGCGAATTACCATATTTTAATGATTTTGGACCCTTTTGGGGGCCCCATTTCAAGGGCATAGTCAGATTAGAGTGTACAAATGTGACATATTCTTCAAGTACTCATAATAAACTACTATTTTAGTAAATATCAACATGCCCATATTTTGGGGTCTGCGAGAAAATCAATTATGAAATATGCTATAAAATTCACACGTGACCAGAAATTAGCATATTTCAAGTGCTTGTTGACTTTGAGAAGCAATTTCAAGGTCATTCTCCTATAAAACAAACTGACCTTAGTATATATTCTTTTAGTACCTATAACATACTACCACTACTGTTAATATCACTATGCTTGGGCTCTTTATCTTGAACTAATTAACATTTGAAATACGATTTAAGCCAACATGGGTCAATATTCGTTGATTTTGATGCGTTTACGACCATTTTCGACAGTGTACATAGGCCATTAAACGTTTTGGACGCAAAATTTCTTGGGTAACTTGTTAAAATATAGGTAAATGCCTATCTATACACAAGAATTGGTGGTGTTCCCAGATTGGACTAAGGGTGATCCATGACCTTGAACTTGGCTTATTTTGAGAATATCCCAACTTTGAGGGCGCTCTTTAGCAAAACCACTTGGACAAACGTGCTGATTTTTTTTAGGTTTGTTCAATTACCAGAAGTGTTCAAATACATGTATACAAAATATTGGGTCCTAAGCTTATTTAATTTTGAAGCTATGAGCCTCCAAACTAGTCCACTGCCTGGACTGTTCGCGCACGAACGCGATCCGTTGAGAAAATAATACACCCCCAACGCTAAAACTGATATAGCCCTTCCAAATCGACCCTCGCAAACAGTCCAGTAGTCCACTGCCTGGACTGTTCGCGCACAAACGCGATCCGTTGAGAAAATAATACACCCCCAACGCTAAAACTGATACATGTATAGCCCTTCCAAATCGACCCTCGCAAACAGTCCAGTCGCATTTGCCAGTTTAACGACCGTTCCCGAAATTTTTCGGGGAGAATAGACCCGCTCGATCTGCGCTGATTGGACGAAGAATATGCATCATTCATGAGTGATTACGTAATATTCAGTTTTTTCAGTGGTGTTTGATCGGGGCATTGCGGGCACGGTGCGGGCAGGCCATGCAGAGCTCAACAAAGGCAGGCAGGGCTTCGCACGCAGACAAGGCGGCTTTTGCTGTGCTGATTCATTGAACCAACAAACGACATTTTAGTGACGATTGGCCATTTAACATTATTCCAGTTCTTTATGGAGATGTCATGTTAATTAAGACATAATAACGTTTACTGGATATTATTTCAGCATTGTTGACCATTTCGACCATCAAGGGTATTTTGACCATATGACCATCATTTTTTGAAAAGGCAAGAAAATGTGGCCTTGTTCCTATAGTATATAATTATTTTGGTCATTGTCTTATGAATGACTACATGTACTTGACATTATAGACAGATAATTATGTTGCAATATTTTAAAGGTTTCTAATGTTTAAAATAGTGTTCTGTTGGAGCTTTTCATCATTGTAAACATATATCAGAAGCAATATTTGTTATAAACAGTTCAATAATACAAGATCTAATACTGCTATAGTAGTATTAGATCTTGTATTGAACTGTTTATAACAATAATTAACTTGCCTATATTTCAATGTTCAAGTTGGGGATTGACCTTTGATAGGTAAATTAGCCTCTGTTACCACCCCCATACCACATATCAATTTTTATTTCTTCGTTCTGTTTTATAATTTGTATTGCTATGCTTGTCCCTTTTGTTCTTATTTCATTCAATATGTGGAATAATAAACAGAGCTGTATGTTCGGATCACACCTTTTTGATCCTGCTAGACTCGGTTTGGTAGTATTTTGACCGTTGAATAAACCAACATAGTTTTTAATGTTTGGATTTTTTTAATGAGATTCCCTCCTCCACTAAAAAAAAGAAGATTAAAATTTTTAATAATCAGGCAGATAAACGCAAAAATCAACTTGGACTTGTAATCTCCGCCATGACCCGATTCCATCCGCCAATCCTCATTGGCATGTTTCTATATTATGCAAAGTGGCGCATATAATAATTACAGGGTCATCCCATACCCAGTCGGGACAAAGAGGGAGGTAACAAGTGGGTGGGGGGGGGGGGGGGGGGGAGGGGGAGGAGGAGGCTCGTGTACCTGAAAAAGGATTAATATTTTTCCCTTCCCATGAAGGCAAGGGCACGGAAGGCATGAATCTCAAACTAAGGGAACGGACAGAAATCCCTTGCCTCTTAATTTCACGGCACTGAGTGCACCAATGTATACATTTGACAACATATATGAATGTCAAAACAAAACTATTCTTGAATCGCAATAACATGAAAATTCACAGTGTTGTACGTTTGAGCTTATCTAAAGGGACGCACTCGTACATGTATTTTCAGAAGGTTCATAATTCCTGAGGTTCCGAAGTCACTTCAAAACACGAATTTTGAAAAAAGTGGTCACTCCTCGGCACTTTTAAATGGTGATTTAACACTTCAGTTTTTAGATTGTACATGGAATTACGAACCTTCGAAGTAACGACACTTCGGAATTATGAAGCTTGGGGAATGTGATCAGTTCGCGTCACGGACGGACATTTCAAAATTTTCCAATTTAGGAGGCTTGTAAAAATAAGTGATTAGCTGTGATGGAATGCTTTATGATTTATTTTGGAGGGTATAACTGGGTGTACTGAAAAATGATAAAACATGGTTGTCATGGTTACTTATTTAAATGAGAATGAATGAAATGCTCCATTTATTAGAGTGGGAGATAGATATTTGTGTTGACTTCTCATTATTCTTTTTCTATCAATATCAGAACAACATGATCTTGTCTTATACTTTTACTTGCAAATGTTAGTCAGATAAATTGGCTTCCCTATCAGACATTTTGAATTTCAAAACAAGCTTTAGATTTCATAAGTTTCAAGTTTCTAACAGAAAATAAGCAAAATAGTCATATTACCGACATATTCAGAACGGAATAGATACATCCAATAATTGATTTCGGACATAGAAGGAGTGGTGTAATGGTTATTCCGAGTCAAAAAGTGACCATAACGACCAGAATGTCCTGAGTAAGGCCTATTCGACTGACATTCTTGGAATCAGAGCAAAAGTATACTTAGATACTTCCGGGTAATTAAGTTTGTCAAAATAATCTTCCCCACCAAAATTGTTCTTTTGGAGAGGAAGTCCGTTGCTGCTCACTAATTTTTAGTTTCTCATAAAAATTTGCAAATACAATCATGTAGTCATAGTGGATCAAAGTGGGCATGATAATCGAAATGGTCAAAACGATTGAAGTACAATGAATAATCTTATTGTTTTGGAACCTACACACATTTTCACATCAATTTTGGATATCGAGACCCACCCCTTTAATGATGCTGATTTAAAAAATTAAATCACATTTCGGGCGGAAAGAGACACAAATTGTTATTTTGGGGGCCTACCAAATCCTTCTTTGCTCTGATTCAGTAAAACAATGTGTAACCAAAATGGTTATTTTTGGTCAATAAGTGGTCAAAGCTTTTCCGCTGCCTGTCCAAAGGCAGAGGGATAACCGTGACATGAGTAGGATCATTTTTGGAATCAGTGCAGATAAAGTTCACCAACACACACACCAAAGAGTTATCAAATCAAAGTTCTGTGATAACTCCTTGCACACACACACACACACACACACACATACGTGCCTACGGTGTAATAGGGGGACCGGTTTTGGATACATTCCAGCACAGCCATTGAAGGACCGAAATGTATCCAAGGTGCAATTCAGGGACCGAAAAATAAAAATTGTCATCAATAGGACACTTTTTCAAAATTAATCATGTGAGGTAAGAAAATATGACTGGGAAAGCACGCAACATCTTTTTAACGCCTCATGTTGTCATGGTAATGTAATTTTCCATGAAATCTTACAGATCACGGGCACACAACTACTTTGAGGGACCAAATGAATGTATGTCGCCATGCTTTACCAGTATACGGCCCCCAAGTTCCAAAGTTGTAGTGAAGCAATTTGATATTTTACCATTCTTTCTTTAGAAATATATCCAACCATCGTTTTTGTATTAGTCACATGTTGCCAAAAACATGTAGGCTACGAAGACATGCACTGGAGCGGAAATGAACCGTTTTCAACGCCACTTGTGTCATAGTAATGAGGTTTACGTCAATTCGTACATATCACCGGTACACACCTCCTCAAGTTGAGGGACCACAGAGAAAAGATAGTTGAAGAAAAAAAATATGTCAGGATGCTTTGAAGTAAATTATTTCTATATCATAACATCTTTCTTTGCAATGTTAGATGTTCTGATTCTTTTTACGAGTCATGTGTTGCCTTAGTTCAGATACAAAATTGTGCTAATTATTGAGACCTCCTTTATTATGGATCTGGTCCAGACAATTTTTTTTACCATGCTTCTTTATTTTGTCTAAGAGACTGATATAAATTCCCTCCAATCTTAATTGATCTTCCTTTCTGTTGAAAATATTTCTTTTTGTAACCATGTGGCTTATGGACTTTTTAGGTTCCAACTCAGGGGCGGCGGAGCGTCTTGCAAATTGGGGGTGGGGGCAGGCACCAGCGAAAAGGGGGACTGGTGAAAAGGAAGGAAAAATACCATTTTGAGTCCCTAGTTTACTCCTACATTCTATTTAACACTATTAAAGACGATTTTCGTCATTATCATTTTTCATCTATCTTTACATAATAACAAACACTTTGCAGTTGTATATATTGCTTTGATTACTCATTTGCGAGCGACCGAAGCCAGCAAGAGTAAATGCTAAGTATTCTTTTGCTGACAGCAACTTTATCATTAAAGCTGCCGCAAATTCATTTTCAGTTTTCCCATATGAATGTTATTTTCACCCATTAACCCTTCGTTTTCTTTATTGACCAAGCTATAAATTTTAATGCATTTGTGGGGTCTCATCGCCACGATCATACTAGAGGAATATATCAGATTTTATGGTTACGACACACTTGATGTCTCGAGCTTGAAATATTTGAGCGAGCGAGCGTACCCAGCGAGCTTTAAAAAAATATAAAAATATCATCTTGCTTCAATTTAGGGGCAGCGTTCGTTCGTATTAAAGTTAGGGGCTCTGTGCCCACTTGCCCACAGCTCCACTGCCTCACAATGTAATAGTATCAAGCAGTGGCGTAATTTGGCAGGGGGGCACATCCGGCCCGCCCCCCCCCCCCTTTGAAAGAGAAATGTACATTGTTGAATGTATTTTTAGAAGTGCTGACGTCAGAGAGTTTCTGAAGAACAGTACACCCCAAAAACGTGTTAATGCTTTTTTTTTTTTTGCTTGTCAGAAAATAAAAAACCTGGATCCAAGACTGGTATCAAGGGAATCTGTTATAAGCCTATATGATTCTTTTGTTTTCTTTCTTTCTTCTTTTTTTTTTTCAAATGATTTTAGGGTACTTTCCAGAGGTGAAAAGGGATATCTAAAAGAGGGGAAAATGGCACAAGAAAGAAAAGGGGCGCTATTCAGAGGTATAGGGGCATCTATATTTGAAGGGAACACTCATCAGAAGGAGAATGTCAGAAAATTGTCAGAAAATAAAAATCCTTGATCCAAGACTGGTATCAAGGGAATCTGTTATAAGCCTATAATGATTCTTTGGCTCTTTTAAAAATTTTTTTTTTACTGATTTTAGGGCACTTTCCATAGGTGAAAAGGGATATCTAAAAGAGGGGGAAATGGCACTAGAAAGAAAAGGGCGCTATTCAGAGGTATAGGGGCATCTATATTTGAAGGGAACACTCATCAGAAGGAGAATTGCACTATATAATATATTTGAAGTGAAATGATACTGTAATGGTATCAAGAGCATGAGAACCGTTATCGTAATTATATTGATCTTTTGAGAAATTTAAGACACTTACTGTAATAAAGGTGAAGGGGGCACTTATCAGAAGTGTTAAAGGGCAATTGTCGCAAGGACAAATGGCACTTACTAAGGAAAAAGTGGCACTTATCAGAAATCAAATGGGCCTGAATCAAATTTGAAAAAGGGCACTTGCCCGAATGGAAAGGGACACTTACCTAAAAACAGAAGGTGCACTTTTCGCACGCTATTAAACAGAAGGAGAAATGGGCAGTGGCGTAACTACGGCGTAGAGGGTGGGGCACGTACCCTCCTCCCCCCAATCAAATGGACAGAGAGAGAGAGAGAAAGAGAAGAAGGAGAAAGGGAAAAGGAAGAGAAATGAATCATGAACAGTAATGAAGGAGAAAAAGACAATTTAACAGTCATTTCATTAACAATCATGTTAACAATTACTTACTTTCCTACTATCATTCCTATTCGTGGTGAAAAAAGTCCTTTCATAATTATAACGAGCTTTCCAAAAGGGGAATTTCATAACTGAATCGGACTACCCTCCACATTGCTTTTTATATGTCATAAATAAAACACGAATAATAAATATAAATAAATAAATAATAAATAATTGATCATTACTGTGTATCATGCTTAAAATAACACCTATACAATCCCATCCAGTTCATGTAACAGTGTTGTAGTGCCTTGATGCTCGGCCTTGGCCTTAAGGCGCCTTAAGGTCAGTTTTTTCAATGCCTTGGCCTTAGACTTGAATGCCTTTACCTTTGGCATGCCTTGGCCTTGCCTTGAGGGGCTCCAAGCCTATAAATCTCAAGGCATTTTCAAGGCATTTTCAAGGCATTTTCAAGGCATATGGAACTTTCCTATTTTTGCAAGTAAAATTTTAAAACATTTTGGTTGTTTGTGCAGGAGTCATGTACATTCTAGCTACAAGATCTAATCATAACAGACTTGGGAAATGAATTCATGTTACAAATATTTAGGTTAACACGACAAAATGATGATCATGATGATCATGATGATGATGATGACAGTTGTACCGTATGAAATACAGGTCAAGACTGGAACAATTGTACTTGCATTTCTTTTCTGTGAATATAAATATTAAGTTTGAACAAAGTATTTGCATTTTTTTTGTGAATTCGGTCAAAGGCTCGGTGCCCCCCCCCCCCTTCGACAAAGTCTGCCGTGCATTTCGAACCGCTCCATTTCACACCACGCCACTTTCTGCCTGTTTTCTTTCAAGTCTTGCATATATTTTGAAACCTTGTTTACGAAAAATCGGTCATGTCACTGACCCACATGACCTTTTGTGACCTCATGTAAGCCTGAAAACGGAGAATTTCTGAGTTTTGTGTACAAAACTAAATACATATTCCCATTTTTCTCCTTTATCACCTAAGATTTCTTCTTTAAGCTTTAATTTTCATTTATTCTAACTGAATATTGCTTCAGATAACATTCTGATATAGTGGTCTCTGAAAATAAACAATAAAAATGTTAAAGCTGAAAAACAAAGAAGTATGAAATTTGAAAAACAATAGAATACATAAGAATTCTTATGTAATAATGTTTTAAGGTTTAGAAAGAACTTCTTGCATTAAAATTTTATTTGCAAGGTCTTTATTTACTTGATTATAATGCAAAATGTATGTTTCTGCATATAATTTACATAAATTATAAGATTAGATTTAAAAAAATAATAATTTGCATAAAGATAATGATGGACATGTGCTCTTTACGTGATTTTCGAAGTCAGTGCAAAATTTAACGCCGATCGGTCATGTCGCGGCAGAGATCAGGGGGGGGGGGGGGGGGCCTCTTATCCCCTTCCCCAGTCGGAGAAGAGCTTCAAATAGCCCAGTACCAGTAAGGGTTAAAGGGTTCAAAATATTGGGAGAAAAAATGTAATTCTCGTTGCTTTGCTCCATAATATACATGTATTCCTTTAAAAAGTATTTTACGAGCTATTTATGTCCAGGAAGACAACAATACATATACAAACAGTAGGTCATGAAAAGGAGGGGGGGGGGGGGGTATGAAAATGAATACATATTTTCCGTCAGGTCTTTTGAAAAGGTAGAAAATGAAAAGGCAAAGTAAAGGAAAAGAAAAACCAAAGAAAAGAGTGAAAGGAAAAGGGAAGGAACGAAAAAGAAGGAAAAACTGGCCACTTTTTTTTGCTCGCTTCCTTCGCTTGCTCACAAAAACACTGGAAAGTTATTGTTCGGACAAAAGGAGTCCCCCTTCAGAATAGGTTGCAACTCTCTTCCCCCCCCCCCCCCCCACCCCTTTAGGATTTTCAAAGTTCTGATATTCGGCCAACCACCACTTTATATTCGAATAGCGAGGTTCCAGGATAATTATGTAACTTCCGTATGTAACTTCTGTACATTTTACAACAATTTTTTTTTTAATTTGATCGCTCGCTATGCGATCTCCAAAAAATTACAAACTGAAGAACTGATATTTGGGCAAAAGGGTCAGCCCGTCCCTTGTCAAAATTAGCCCCGTATAATCAAGATTTCTGCATCTGCGATATTCTTTTATTATTATATGAGGGGGGGGGGGGGAGCAGATTAGGTTGCAGCATTTTTGTCTGCAAATTAGGGTGTCACACCCTAAAATATGTCAGCAAATTTGGTTATCACATCCCCCATTCAAGATGTTCAGCGACGTCTCTGCCTGCCTTCTTTTTTGTATGTGAACCTCTTTTTTATGTTCCATGCCCCCCCCCCT
Organism: Heliocidaris tuberculata; assembly: GCA_025618425.1. Lineage (NCBI taxonomy): Eukaryota > Metazoa > Echinodermata > Echinoidea > Camarodonta > Echinometridae > Heliocidaris > Heliocidaris tuberculata. The sequence continues at coordinate 21,857,308 of CM046842.1, forward strand.
CCTTTCTTTACCAATGCCTTGGCCTTGGCATTGGCCTTGAGGTTTCAAGCCTTGGCCTTAGCCTATAGGCCTTGAGGGCCAAAGCCTTGGCCTTGACCTTGGCCTTGCTAGTCAATGCCTTGGCCTTGAGGGTTTGGGCCTTGAGGGTTTGGGCCTTGACTACAACACTGGTAACAAATACATAATACATCATTATGGCAACCCAAGTACATGTATATGTGAAATTGACTTCTAATTTAGAAGCACTTGCTGAAGGGAGTTCAAATGACCCGACATAGGCATTTTAAATCTGAATCACAAAGTGCTCTGCATTTTATTTTGTACAGAGAAATGTTGCTGAAAGGACATGATTTCCCTGGGTCCCCCCTTTTAGTTTATATATATATATATATATATATATATATATATATATATATATATATATATATTTTTTTTTTTACTAAAATCATGAGAATGTAGTAACTAGCAGAGGCGGCACACCGGGGGCACAGTGTCCCTAATTTTTCAAGTACCCTTAAAGTGTCCTTTTTTATCTATGAGAAGTGCCCCTTTTCATAGCTGATAAGTGCCTCTTTTCCTTCGTATACTGCTCTTTTTTTCTTTCTAATAAGTTCCCTTTTCACGTTCTGATAAGTGGCCATTTTGACCTCATACATGAGTGCCCCTTTTAAAAGCTGATAGCCCTTGCTTTCGTCTAATTAACCCTTTGCACTGTGCATTATGAAAATCCATAGATGCTGGATTATTTCAAAGGCTATATTTTTTGTACGTGATTTCTGTTGACGATCGTCGACAGAAGCGATAATCCGGAATTGACAGTGGTCGACAATAGCGGGCGGGGAACCGACATTTGCTCCGGCGACAATTGCCCCTGCGACATTTGCTCCGTCGACATTTGCTCCGATCAAGCGACAATTACTCCGCGACAACTGCTCCATCGATAAAAATGAATATATGCGACAATTGCTCCGCCGACATTTGCTCCGATCGAGCGACAGTTGCTCCGCGACAATTGCTCTGTTGATAAAAAATGAATATATGTGACAATTGCTTCTGCGACAATTGCTCAGTCGACATTTGATGCGATCGAGCGATAATTCCTCCGCGACAACTGCTCCGCTGACATCTGCTCAGTCGATGTAGTCAGATATCAAAATTCAACAATTTATTAAATGAAGCCTCCACAAAGTTACCGAATCCTTTTAGATTATGATCGTTTCTTCCAATTCTGTTTGCAGGTGTGCACCTATCTATTGAACCATTAACAAGCATAAAATAAAACACAAGGCGGAGGTATTTTCGTCTATTCTCTAAAGAATTCATACTTAATTTTCGTAATAATATATCATAATTAGTGCTCCAGTCTTTGCACAGCATTCTTACATTGATATTCATGATGAATCTTACGTATGTACATGTATTAATGCTTTGTAGCCAAACTATAAACTTTTGATATGATTAATTGATTTTTTTCAGACTTTCAAAGATGCTTTTTATTGAATACCACAATCTTGTGTCAGCACTGTGTAAACAACGAATAGAAAATTGTATGACTGAGATACTTGAAAAAAACATATATTTCTTTTTAAATCTTCCATCCCGTTTTCTCCCCCCCCCCCCCCCAAAAAAAGAAGATATATATATCTTATACTCTGGACTGCATCACTCTGTTATTTAAAAGTTCACTTCATCCTTTCTGCATTCAACCTTGTAGCCTATATGAACATTTTATAGTTTGTTTTGAAAGTTCATTTGTGTCTCCTTGTATGTTTTCCTTTTTTATTTTAAAATAAAGTACGTTACTTTTTTGTGACATCTGTCTGAATATGCTTGTCGTCCGGTTATTTGTAAAGCAAAAATTATAGAATATAGATTTAGACAGTGCGTCCCAGGAAAAAGGAAACCGAGACGGTCAGTTATTTTTCCGGTGGTATGAAACAGTTCATGAAATATCATATGCACCATAATAAAGTTCAGTTTTTTCTTCTTTCTTTTGATACCTCATACAATGCGAAAGGGTCACGCAGCGACGAGCAAGAAGAGTTTAAAATTCAATGTCAAAACCGAGTTGCGCAGAATAAATGGTCAAGAATTGTAAGGATGCAGCAATCTTGCCTTGGAACGCGATGGTTCAATTTGCATTTCTTTTTATGTTCTTTGTTATGTTTCTTTCACCAAATCTCTCAATGAGAGTGAATAGAAATTTAAACATGACTTCTTTCATGTGAGAACTCTTCGACAGCAGAGTCATCATAACAAACCACCCCGTCAAATGGCCTCCCAGCTCACCAGATCTCAGCCCGAATGACTTACTTTCTTTGGGGCTGTGTGACTGGATTGTGAGAGAGAGAGAGAGAGAGAGAGAGAGGGAGAGAGAGAGAGAAAGAGAAAGAAAGAGGGGGGGGGGGGAGGAGAAAGAGAGAGAGAAAGAGATGGAGATAGGGGGAGGGGGTGGGGGAGACATGGTGGACATTTTTTTTTCTTTGCCACGTTAGAGGATTTATTTTTACCTTCAAAGTTTACAATTCAACAGAACATTAATCATACATAAATGACACAAAAAGGCCAAGTATAACTTTCTTCTTATTTTGGAAATTTCAAAGAGTGTGCACCATTACTCATCAACCTTTCCCCACTACATGCAGTTTCTTTGACAAGGTAATTGCATGACCAGAAGTGAACTTTATTACTTTTAATCTAAAGTAACCTTTGCCCCCCCCCCCCCCCCCTCTCCCGCGCTTGTTTAGGAATTTCTATTTCTCATGACTAACATGACATCAGCATCCATTTAGTGCTATGGCTAATGCTGCGTTTACACTATGTTCCCGGCGGCCACTGCAGCCCCGTTTCAGGCCACCGTGGACAAAACGGGATGGACGTGAGAAAACGCGATGGGACGGGACGGGACAGGCAAACGTGACAGGCCGTGATTGCCGTGGATATCAGGACCTGATGCTACGTGTATGCTGCGTTTACACTATGTTCCCGGCGGCCACGGCATGTAGTGGGGAAAGGTTTGATGAGTTTCAGGCCACCGTGGACAAAACGGGATGAACGTGAGACAACGCGATGGGACGGGACAGGCAAACTTGACAGGCCGTGATTGCCGTGGATGCCAGGACCTAACACAACTTGAATTAGGAGGGGGGAAATGGCTAAAATATTACGGCACACTACGTTTTGGGCAAAAGGGGCTGCCGTGGCCGCCGGGAACATAATGTAAACGTAGCATTACATTATGTTCCCCGGCGGCCAGGGCAGCCTCGTTTGCCCGAAACGTAGTGTGCCGTGATATTTTGGCCACCCCCCCCCCCCCCCCACCCTCCTAATTCAAGTTGTGTTAGGTCCTGGCATCCACGACAATCACGGAACGTCAAGTTTGCCTGTCCCGTTCCATCGCGTTGTCTCACGCTTATCCCGTTTTGTCCACGGTGGCCTGAAACGGCAGGGGCGTCGATCCGTTTTTCGGATGGGGGGGGGGGGGGGGCAAGATAGCCTAACGTAACGATGTTCATTTCGCACATGATTTTTTAACGCCTCTTAACTACCAGCTTCTCCACGCTGTGGGGAGAGGGGGAGGGGGCTGCGGAGCGTCTTTAAAAAATGGGGCACCAGCAAAAAGGGCATTTGGGGGAAAGGGGGCAACTACAAGGGGTGAACATAAAGCAAAAAAAAAAAAAAAAGGACCATTTTGTGACATTGGTATTACCCTGCATTCTAATTAACGTTATTTAGCATCATCTTCTTCATTTTCATTGTGGTTCTAAATGGACACTTTTTCCGCTTCTCCAATATGCAGTCGTGTGTGATCGTCTAATGATTCATATGCGAGCGAGCGAAGAAATTCAGACATTTTTTTTTACTGCTGAAGTCCTTTGCTTGTGCATTATTTACAGCGATGTAGTGAATTGAAAATGGCAACGGCAAATTAATTTGAGGGAATGTCGAATGATTTAGGATTACATCGATATCAAATCAACATACTTTATGCGATCTGCTTGATTTCAGTATAAGAGCGAGCAAGCGGAATGTGCATTCCTTAATTTGCTTGGGGGAGGAGGGGGGGGGGGGTTGTTGATAGGCATTGTGCCCCTCTTGCATCCGGCCCCACTGTCTTACAATGTAGTTGTAGTAATATGGGTAGCTGTTACTGAAGCCGCGCCGATTCTTTGAAGCTAGATGTGGCTCTCCTTGTAAGAAACAGTGGGAAATATAATTATGTAAAAGGGGGCATTTATCAGAAGAGGAAAGGGCACTTATCAGAGGTGAAAACGGGCACTTATAAGAGGTGAAAGGGGGCACTTATGAGAAGAGAAAACTTGCACATATTAGAGAATTAAGGAGGCAAATATCAGATATGGAAAGGGGGCACTGATCAGAAGGAGAGAAGGGGGCACTGATCAGAAGGAGAGAAAGGGCACTTATCAGAAGGGGAAGGGTGCTTGTTAGAAAGAAAAAGGTCGCTTTTAGTACATTTGGGTATTTGATAAAGTGGGGGCACTGTGCTCCCTTCCCCCCTCGGGAGCGCCGCCTCTGTCTCCACAGTTATACATGAAGCACGGAAAATACTAGTAAGAGAATTTGCGCGCGGAGCGCGCGGCGAAATTGAAGTCTGATCGTGTAATACCCATTGTATTTCATTGTTTGGAAGGTTTCATTTCCCGATTTTTGCATCATTTATCCTAATTTATTTATTTATTTATTTTTTTACATCTCAGGAATTATTGGGGGGGGCGGTCAAAACGATATATTTGCCCCACCAATATTTTCTTGGGGGGCAACTGTTCCCCCCCCCCCCCAGGATCGACGCCCCTGTGAAACGGGGCTGCCGTGGCCGCCGGGAACAAAGTATAAACATAGCATAACTAAACTTGAATTAGGAAGGGAAAATGGCAAAAATCCCATAGCACACTACGTTTCTAGCAAACTGGGCTGCCGTGGACGCCGGGAACATAATGTAAACGTAGCATAATCATGTTTTAGAAATGAAAAACTTGTGAATCTAATTCTCTTCTTCTATACTCTGTAGTTTTTGAGCAGTTAAATTTTTATCACATTCGTTTCTCCACACAGGGTTTACTACGTCTAAACTATATGCTGCATGTCATAGGCGCAGGAAGCGGGGGGCAGGGGGGGGGTTGCCCCCCCCCCCAAACGAAAAAGTTGGGGGGGGGCAAAATGCATTTTCGCCCCCCCCCCAAAGGTCACTTTTAGTACATTTGGGTACTTGATAAAGTGGGGGCAATGTGCCCCCTTCCCCATCGGGAGCGCCGCCTCTGTCTCCACAGTTATACACAGTTATACAGTTTACTACAGAGTATCTTCTATACTCTGTAGTTTTTGAGCAGTTAAATTTTTATCACATTCATTTCTCCACACAGGGTTTACTACGTCTAAACTATATGCTACATGTCATAGGCGCAGGAGGCGGGGGGAAAAAGTAGACCGAAAAAAAAGTGATACCTTTTTTTTTTTTTTAAATGTGTTTGTCAGAGAATTTTTAAGGAAAAGAAGACCCCGAAAATCTGATAACCCAGGTGCCTGGGTGAGTCCCCTTGAATGTTTGCCCCCACCCCCCCCCCCCCCCCCCAATCCCAAACTGCTTCGGGCGCGTCTGCTGCATGTAATCATTGATACTTGGAAGCTTTTAAGTTGTTGATGTTGTTCTTATTTGTTTTTATTTGGCAATTAGTCAAAACTGACTATTTTTGCCACAAATATTATTTTTAAAATTCTAACAATTGTTTTTTCTTTGTAAAAATACATTGTATTTTTAAAAACTGTAGTTACGTAAAATAAGAAAAGGAAATCATATTGCTCATCGCAAAATCATTAAAAATACCATCCCGCCAAGCGGACACTTGGCACTTTTCCCACCTTTTCAAAGATGCCGTCTTACCAATCCTCGAATTATGTCTCTTGGATTTTCGACCAAAGAGATTTGGCCTAGGTCACTCAGGCATAGGGTGGGGTGTCAGTGATCGAATGGCTATAGGGGTGATATGACCGGTATTTTTGTGTTGATTTGGTAAATTCAATTAACATTATGATAAGGCAAAAATGAGGCTACAGTAATGAAAAGTGCAACGATTAGTTATTTTCAAGTATGCTAATAGTCTATACTTAGATGTGGGTTAGCTTACATAATGCTTAGGTCATACTAAGTATGACCTAAGAATCATTATTACATTAACCTATACACAGGGGCGGGTACTAAAGATTACGTCCTGAAATACAATGGGGATCCTTTGTATCCGAAAGCGAGTAGGGTGGCAAGTTCTTTTCACACAATAGCGAGAGAGAGAGGAAGTCTATTGAAATCTTCGTATAAAGGCTATTTAGAGTTTAAAAGTTCCTCCTTAACACTTAAGCCATACTCAAAGAATGGAATTTTAATCTAGGGCGGAATCCATGGAAAGCTTATCATTGCAAAGTACTAAAAATTTTGATGAATATCAGTTTGGAACTGAATGTTCGACACATTTATATGCAGGGGCGTCGGGGTGAAAGACCTAAATTTGCCGGCAGCTGTTATGCTGCATTTTAATTCCAATAAAAACTCCTCCCAAGAAATTATTTTCTATTTTTTAAAAATATTCTTGCGCACAAGAAATTATTTTCAAGCAATATCGCAGATGTTGATATTTATTAGTTTAATGGAATGTTTAGGGGCCTCTTGCTAGATTATGAACCACCCTGTTTTTAAATTTTGCGAGCAAGCGAAGCGATCGAGGAAAAACGCGCTCATTTATAGTAGTATTATTGTCATCAGAATAAACTATAGGCCTATAAGATATTGAGAAAATATGCATACATGAATATTCGGTCATCTCACTCGCCGAATTTGTTTGCTTTCCGAAACCATCCTGTATCTAAATATTATACGAGCGGAAGCAGCGAGCGAGGAAAGATATACACTCCTTTTCATTGTAGAAGTGTTATTTCGTCATCAAAATACACCACTATCTGCCGAATATGACTCAGTTTTGGCACCTCGCTTACCGTCCGAAACCCTTCTGTTTCTAGATCTTTCGAGCGAGAGTATCGAGCATGCAGGCGAAGAAAAAAAAAAGAATTTTGTATATACACTGAGAACAGGTTCTAGTGTAAAGTTACTCTATTCTCATGATTTAAGTAACGTACGTTTTATCGGCATCTTCCGTTCTCATAGTCGGTATGATAGGAATCGGCTATTGGTCACAGATGTTTATCTCCAGAAAATTAATCATTTTTAGGTCACCTTCCCGCTCGTTTCCTGACAGTTATATTACTAACGTTCAAAGAGTAGAGGAATAGTTTCAGGTTAGACAGAAACATAAGATAACCAGTTTTCTTTAAATAGAATAGTAATTATCAATATAACCAGCAGTGGTTAAGAAACTTAAAATGCGAGCGAGAGATGCAAGCGAGCGCTTCCAGTTTTTTTCTTCAATTTCTTTCCTTTTCTTTCCCTTTTCCCTCTCTCTTCTTTTTTCCTTTCTTTTTCCTCCTTTCTCTTTCTCTTTCTCCTTTCCCTTCTCTTCCCTCTTTCTTTTTCCTTCCCTTCCTTCTTTTGTGGACAGAGGTGGTGCATTTGCCGACGGAAATTTTTAATGGGGGTGTCACACCCCCACACCCCCCGCTGGCGACGCCCCTGTTTATATATAAATGCGATTGATAATGTGTCTTGTTTGCGATTTTGCCTTGCAATTATTTATGTGTGCCGTCGGTCATGTCGTTTTGTTAAATTCATCTAGCTTCTAAGTAATATTCTCATGTTAACGAAAATGCATCGATATGCAATAACTATAACATGAAAATTATACGTCAATCGTTACTGCTCTTGATTTGTGTGAATTGTTTTCTTATCATTTAAATGGTCACTACTTTTAAATATACATGAGTAACATAAAGACTGAGAGGAGAACATTTAAGGAAATGCAAACAGTAAACCACTGGGAAGATGTTTGTTTTTAACAAAAAGTTCCACCGAAAGAGAAAGAGAGAGAGAGAGAAAAAAAAAGTGAGAGAGAGGGAGGGGGAGAGCTCTGTCCACTAATACTGGAGGAAGCAAAGTACACTGAGTAGTGGAGATTAATTAAAATCAAAGATTTTAATTCTGAAGAAGACCAAAAGAGAAAGTAAAGAGAGAGGGGGGGGGGGGGAGGCAGGGGAATTAAAAGGGGGCACTAGTGACTAACAGACGAGAAAGCAAAATAGCGTCTTTTACTAACAGCTTGAATATCGGGCCCGTCGCTCCAATTAGAAATGTTTTATCTAAACCCTGTGGAAACGCGTTTTCAAAGCCTTCTGAAATGAAAGAGATGGGGGAAAAGAGAGAGAGAGAGAGAGAGAGGGGGGGGGGGGAGATAAAGAGAGTAAGATATTGAAAGGTGGTATGGGAGATGGTTGAATTTCAAAGAACTCTATTAAAGATCAGTGATCATTCACGGGAATTAGTTCCACGTGCAGTGCAAATAAGTTGGACTAAATTTGAATTGTTCATGTTGTTTGCATATAATGATACGCAGAGGATAGGCATTCGCACTGAAACCATCCTTGTTTTAACATGTTAAAATATGTTGTGTTCTTGTTTATTGAGCTTCATTGATATGAAATAATATTCTGTTCTTTTTTGTAAACATAGAGTACATAACAGGGGCGTCGATCCATTTTTAGGATGGGGGGGGGGGGAGCAAGACAGCCTAACGTAACGATGTTCATTTCGCACATAATTTTTGAACGCCTCTTAACTACCAGCTTCTCCTCACGGGGGGGGGGGGGGGGGGAGAGTCTTTAAAAATGGGGGGGGGGCAGCAGAAATAAAGGGCATTTCGGGGGGAAAGGGGGCAAATACAAGGGGTGAATATAAAGCGAAAAAAGGACCATTTTGTGACATTGGTATTACCCTGCGTTATAGACCCAATTTAGCATCATCTTCTTCATTTTCATTGTGGTTCTCAATGAACACTTCTTCCGCTTCTCCAATTAGCAGTTGCGTGTGATCATCTAATAATTCATGTGCGAGCGAGCGAAACGAGTGAGCAAAAATTTTCAGACTTTTTCTTTTTTCTAGTGCTGAAGTCCTTTGCTTGTGCTTTAATTACAGCGATGTAATAAGCCAGTTCGTAGATACAATCTGAGCATGAGCAGATAAAGGTCATTTGTACCCAAATTGTAAAACCCACTGAGACGGGTGCTGGATACATGCTCATGATAGTCATGTAATCATTATTTATGTATTTATCAGAGGGACATTCTTTGATACACAGCTGGAAGTATTCTTCTACAGTGGGCTGACAAAAGGTATTCATGAATCACCTTCACCCTTTTGGGCAGTGACTATTCTAAAAGGCACAAAGTAGGATGTCTCTATGTGCAAAAGATATGTGGATTTTGGGGGGTCATTTGTACCCAAGCTAACTCCGAACTGGTCTATTAAAATGGTAACGGAAAATTAATTTGGGGGAATGTCGAATGATTTAGGATTACATCAATAACAAATCAACACACTTTATGCGATCTGCTTAATTTCAGTATAGGAGCGAGCAAGCGGAATGTGCAGTCCTTTGCGTGGGGGAGGGGGGGGGGTGATAGGCATTCTGCCCCTCTTGCCCCCGGCCCCACTGCCTTACAATGTAGTTGTAGTATTATGGGTACATGAAGCCACGCCGATTCTTTGAAGCTAGATGTGGTTCTCTTAGGAAGAAACAGTGGGAAATATAATTATGTAAAAGGATGCATTTATCAGAAGAGGGAAAAAGGCACTTATAAGAGGTGAAAGGGGGCACTTATGAGAAGAGAAAACTTTGACATATTAAAGAATTGGGGAGGCAAATATCAGATATGAAAAGGGGGCACTGATCAGGAGGAGATAAAAGGGCACTTATCAAAAGGGGAAAGGGTACTTATTAGAAAGGAAAAAAGGGCGCTTTTTATTACATTTGGTTACTTAAAAAACGCATCAGTCTCCACAGTTTTTCATGAAGCAGGGGAAAATACTAGTAAGAGAATTTGCGCGCAGAGCGCGCGCGCGAAATTGAAGAATAATCGTGTAATATATTACAAAGGGTATACCCTTTGTATTTCCTTGTTTGGAAGGGAAGGTTTCATTTCCCGATTTTTGCATCATTTAAGGCCCGGTCACACCGCCCGAACTTTGTTGGAGCGTTCCTTGAACGGTAGGGAGAGGGGGCCGAATTTCGACAACGCTCGTCACCGCGCACAAAATGGGAAAAAATCGAAAACACGGGCGTTGCCTTAGCGGTGCACCGCTGAAGCCGGCGTTGCTTTAGCGTTGGTTTAACGGTAGCGAGCGTTGGTTTAGCTCCGACACCTCCATACCAACGCCAAACCAAAGTTCATCACCGCAATGGATCGCTGCTTCAACGCCCGACACCGTTCCAGCAATCCCGTGTCCGCTCGTAAAACGCTTACAACCGCTCCACCAAAGTTTGTGCAACGTTTAATCACCGCCCGGGCAAAGCTGGCGAAGCAGCGGTGGTCCAGCGTTCAAGATTTCTGCGTTGGCCTAGCGGACCCAAGCGTCCACGAACTTGCGTCTAGCGGTGCCAAAACTTTGACTGGGCGTTGTTGGAGCGGTGGTAAACTTTGCCGGAGCGGAAAATTGCCCGCTCCTCACCGCTCGCAATATTTTGTGCAGCTCAAAACTTTCGGAGCGGTAGGAGGGACCATCAGCGGTGGCCGAGCGTATACGGCGTTGCCTTAACGGGGGCCAACTTCTGTTAAACGATGGTGAACGGTTTGGCGGTGATGAATTTTTTTCACCGCTCCAGGAATCTCCGGAATTATTGGGAGGGGGGAGGCAAAGCGATATGTTTGCCCCCCATATTTTCTCGGGTTGGGGGGGCAAGGGGGGGGGCCCAATTGCTTGGGGGGGGGCAACTGCCCCTGCCCCCCCCCCCCCCCCCCCACAGGATCGACACTCCTGGTACATAAAGTTACATAATATAAGTAAACAAATCGCAGTAGAATAGCAAAAGCATGAATTTGCCTGCAGACATGAATGCGCCAACTGACAACCTATATCATTCCCTATTGACATCACAAAAGAACTTTGCTTTTATTTGCCTCTACAATTCTATTATCCTCTACGCTACGTAGAGGATATACAATCGCACTGGAACCATCTAAGTCTGTATAAAGGAACATGCATCAACCGATATTGACATCACAATAGAACTTTGCTTTTATTTGTGCCTCTGCACCTTGTCTTCCTAATTAAAGAGGAAATATGGAAAAAAAAATCATTGCCCGTTGCTCTTAAGTGGAACCATTTTTTTTTTCTCCAAATTCATAATGTGCGAAATTGGAACACCTTCTCATCATCTTATCTTTTACTGATAACACGTTCTATCATCTTCTCCGTCTTACTTTCCCATTTCGTCACTTTGTTCCCTCTTATTATTATAATCATCCCTTAATAAATTTGCCTATATTTGTTTGATTCTCCTTTTTAAAATCTTTAATTCCATTGTTACTTATGTACATGTATACCTTTACTATGTCGGTCTCACCAAGTGTTGCCTGTATTTTTAATGTGCGTCCCACGTTCATAATCCATAATCGTTAATGTTGGCGGAAGAATTCATGCCTCATGTTGATCTGTTTTGTGCTGAAAACTGCAATACATCCCCCTTCTATTCCCCTCGAATCTGATGTACACATTTGAAGCAGTTGTGTACGTAATGTTTAAGATAAGGAAAATCGAAAGGATAGAGAACTTTGCTCGCATTTTGTACTCGTGATCTATCACTGTCTATTAAAGAGGCAATTGATTTTCAGTCATGGTGTAAAATGATATTTGAGCGCTCTCATTCTTTCCTTGTCAGTTTAGAAGAATATCAACGATAAATATCTTCCTGAAAAGGATTGTTCTTCAAATGCTCCTGAATTCGAAATGTGACAAAATGATGATGATGCTGATGATGATAATAGAAATAATAACAACACTTATACTAATACAAATGATAATGATGATAATGAAAGTAATGATATGATATGATGATGATGATGATGATGATAATGGTGATGATGATGATAATAATAATAATAATAAATATTGATAATAATAATAATAATAATAATAATATAATAATAAATAATAATAATAATAATAATATATTAAGGGCGATAATGATAAAAAAATGATAATGATAATCATACTACTATATACTACTGCTATTACTACTATTGCTACTACTGACTACTAAAAACAACAATAATAATAAAGATAATAATGACGATACAATGATAACAATGATAATCTGAAATGCTTGCAGCAAACACTCATGTCCCTTCTGTTTGTAGTCCCATAAACCCATTTTTGTGTGTAGTGCATGTGACTTTCAACAAGGCCAAGTATAACTTTTTTCTTATTTTGGCTATTTCAAAGAGTGTGCACCAGTTCTCATGTTATGCTAAGTATATTAAACCTTTCGCTACTACATGCAGTTTCTTTGAAAACGTAATTGCATGACCAGAAGTGAACTTTATTACTTTTTTTTTCTAAATTAAGCTCTGCCCCCTCCCCCTTCTATCGCGCTCGTTTAGGAATTTCTAATACTCATGACTAACATGGCATCGGCATCCATTTAGTGCTATGCCTAATCATGTTTAAAAAATGAAAAACTTATGAATCCATTCTTTACTCTTTACTCTGTAGTTTTTGTTTTTTTTTAATCCAGCTAAACTTGTATCATATTCATTTCTCCACACGGTTTACTACGTCTAAACTATATGTTGCCTGTAAAATTGATACCTGGAAGCTTTTAAGAATCATTATTACATTAACCTATGCACAGGGGCGGGTTAAAGATTACGTCCTGAAATACAATAGGGATCCTTTGTATCCGAAAGTGAGTAGGTGGCGAGTTCTTTTCAGACCCAGTATTCACTGTCAGACACAAAAGCGAGAGACAGGAAGTCTATTGAAATCTTCGTATAAAAGCTATTTATTTATATAAAAGCTCCTCCTTGACACTTAGCCATACAAAAAAGAATAGAATTTTAATCCAGGGCGGAATCCTTGCCAGCGTTCCATGGAAAGCTTATCATTGCAAAGAACTAAATATTTTGATTAATATCAAATTAGAATTGAATGTTCACATTTATATACAGGCGCGTCGGTGTGTTAGACCTATATCTGCCGACAGCAGCTGTTATGCTGCATTTTAAGACTAATACCACCCCCATACACACAAGAAAGAATTATTTTCAAACAATATCGCAGATGTTGATATTTATTAGTTTAACGTAGGAGCCTTTGCTAGATTACGGATTATGAACCACCCTGTTTTTAAATTTTGCTAGCGAGCGAACCGAGCTGGGCAAAAATAACCGCTTCTCGTTATATTAAAAAGTGTTATTTTGTCATCAAAATACATAGGATAAGATATCTAAACGATATATTTGGTTTCTTCCCTAGTCCAATTGTTTGCTGTCCCAAACAACTCTGCTTCTAAATATTACGAGCGAGCAAAGCAAGCCTGCACAAACGCGCTCTTTTAACGATAGAAGTATTATTTCGTTATTAGAATACTGTTATAGGCCGATAAGATATTTAGAACATATGTATAATTATATTCGGTCATCTCACTCGCCGAATTTGTTTGCTATTCCTAAACCATCCTGTATCTAAATATTATACGAGCGAAAGCAGGGGAGCGAGGAAAAATACAAATTCGTTTTTATGGTAGAAGCGTTATTTGTAATCAAAATACACTATAAGCCTTGTAGAGTCTCCATGATAATTTGATCACCATCTGCCGAATATGACTCTGTTTGGGCACCTCGCTTACCGTCCGAAACCCTTCTGTTTCCAGATCTGTTGAGCGAGCGTAGCGACCGGGCGAGAGAGAGAGAGAATAAAGAATTTTGTATATACACTGAGAACAGGTTCTAGTGATAGTTACTCTATTTCATGATTTTAGTAACGCACGTTTTATCGGCATCTTCCGTCTTCATAGTGGGTATGATAGGGAATATGCTATGGTCACAGGTTGTTATCTCAAAAAAAAATCTTTTTAAAGTCAACTTCCCGCCCGATTCTTGACTCATTATAGTACTAACAATCTATTAGAAAAAGAATAGTATAACATTATAGGCACATATGATGGAAAACAATT
>CM046842.1:21871933-21946247 GCA_025618425.1 Heliocidaris tuberculata
TTTTTTTTTTTTTCTTTCTTTTAGTTAATTCAGAATTAAAAAAAAAAATCTAATCGAGAATTACTGTATCAGACAATGTCTGGTAGCGAATGACTTGAATTGGGTACATTATGACCTACATGTTCAGTAGGTGTTTCATTCAGTTGTATGAACTTATGGACACAAGAATTTTTTGTGCGGTTGGGTCCAGGGGATGCATTGACCTAGCAAGTTTATTTCAGCATGTTAGTGGTGTTATTTATGCATATCCTTCTTCTCATTCAGAACAAGGCAAATCAAACATCGCCATCCAACTGCTCCCGTGTATCTTTCCTTGCACAAGGAAGGGGAAAACCAAATCCACGAAAGGATGAGGCGCTCAGAGCTTTCGTTGATTCAAAGCCAGTAAGATTGCCATATGCTTCTGTTTACATGAAGAGTTGAAATGAAACACATTAGTGTATGCTAAAAAGCCATACAAAACTTGTAGAAACCTCAGTGTAAAAAGTTAGTCTGTATCTCAGAGTCGAGACTTCAGTCAGATTTCAATCTTACTTTTCAAATTTTCCATATTAATTGCATGAACATGTTGCTGTACTAAAAGGACTCCCCATTGCTAATTTAATTGTGCTGCCTGATTTAAATCTTCTGTTATTGTCAACCCAATGGACAATGTTATCTAATGATCACTATCAGAATGAATACTGGAGAAGTCATTTTTGGAACCAAATCCTAACTTATTTTAAGACGAATGAAATAAAATTTATAACTTTCATTGAGTTAGGCACATGAGTATTAAAAGCGATACTATGAACAATAACATGTCTCTTCACAAATCGAGGGTTGCCAAAGAAAAGCGGCACAGTTAATTTTTTATATTCACGATCGGCGATGGTTAGAAATCATACATGTCATGCAGAAGAAAATTACACCAAGGTCACCCATTTTGGTTCAGTTGTGTATCAAAGCAATGTCTTCTTTTTAAATATCTGAGATGCAGGAACGCTACATGTATATACCAGGAAAATATAATTTGGGCTTACTGCACTCACTCGGGAATGGTTTCATGATTCTATGAGCGCAGTTTGCCAAACATGTACAGTCTACTCGTATTTGCCTGAATCTTGTCTTTCTATTTCAGTACTATATCTGATAAAACTTTCATTTATATCAACAGGAGTGTGGTGGACATATAAAACAATTCTCAAACTGAGCTGCCTGAACTGTGCAATTATGTTCAAATAGATTTTTTTTTAAAAGGAAAAGCAAAACTAATGAAAGTCATGCATTCAATTTCAAGATATCTATAAATTCGCTTAACAGGTGGTATAGCACAACTCCGACACAGTTGTCTATGGAGATATTTTAGGTTTTTCCCCTTTTTGACGGACTAGATAGCTTTTACACATAGTTTTTTTTCACAGGTTCATTCTTTCACCCATCAGATATATGCTGAACTTGGAAATTTTAGATTATGCCTTAAAAGTCTGTTGGTCGTCCTGAGCAATTTCAACAGCAGCGAGGTTTGATGTACACTGATGCTACTCCATGTCTGCGAGGTTCTGTGCCGTTCGGTGCGAATTGCGTGTTTAGGGGGCAAGTGTACAACACGACCATGTTTGAGAACACATACACCAGCTGTCGTGTTGTACGCTTGCCCCTTGAATGTATGTGATTCGCCTTGCTCCTGGTGAAATTGCTTAGGACAACCGGCCGGCATTAAGTCTTTTTTTAATTCCAGGAAAAAAATTTCAAGACTTCATTTGCTGCATTTCTGTCCGACCCTGTACATGTACATGCAGTATACATCTACATGTAGCTGTATCCGAAATTCTTGAAAAAATTCTTTATTCTGTCTCTTTTTTTTGTTGTATAATTATTTCAGATTGGAACCAACATCCCGCAATACATAGAGACGTCTAAGCATACTCAGCCATTCGTGTTGATTCTCGGGGACCGGTGCCATCCAGAGCAAGTGTTTGTGATCGCAGAGAAATTCGCTGTTGGAGAAGCCTCCCTGATATTAGCAATGGATGCTTGCTACAAATTTTTCTTTGTCTTGGATGTAGAACATCCTTTGCAATGTGAGTCAAGTTTGGAGTTTGTTCAAAAAGTCTGTCACAATATGCAGGACAAGAAGAACACATCTAACGCTGTGAGGATTCTTCGCACATTTCTGCAAAATAGCCTCCATTAGAATAAGACCGTTTGTAATGAGCACATTTTTCCTAGATGCTGATTGGTTATAGGGTCTTGTTGCCGTGATAGTTACTATTAACGGTAAGTTTTGTGCAACAGGCCCCAGATCGGCTTCATTTTCCCCAATCCTGTCCGACCTCAAGAAATTGACACATTAACTCCTGGTGAAGAAGCAAATAATGAAGTGATTATATTGATGTGATTCTGAGGATGAGGATTGTGTCTTTTATTGTTCATAATTAGCTTTACAATTCACAAGAATTTACAAGACAAAGTGCTATACAAAGATGTGGGCTTTCTCCCAAACACCTGTCAGGGTAACAGAGGTCGGAATGTATTAATTAGAACTTGAATATCAAGAGTTTTGGTTTCCTTTGTAAAATTAAAAGTGGCATCTAGGGCATGTGACCTTGATATGTCACTAAATACATAGTTACTTGTGTTAGTTGATGTTATCTATTTTAACTAAAAGGGCAAGTTGTCAAATCTATGTTAAACCCAAACCTATGCTCATCGGCTAGTTTGTCTAAAGATATAGTTTAGGAATGACAGCAATGGCAGTCTCCATGCATTCTTCGCGAGTAGTTTGGCAACTGAAAATCAAGAAAAGAGACAATATCTCCTTGGATATGTAGGGGTACCATGATGAACCAAAACTCTATCTACAGTCTGTTTGAATCCAATGTGTCCAGAGCAGTCTGACTACCTACAACGACCACACAAAAGAACTTCAATCCAAGACAACTGACATACATCATACAAGTACATGTTGTGACTTTTCATAAAATGAGCATGCAAAAAGTTTTGGCATGCAATTATACTAAAGAGCATATTGTGGAAGGTATTAAAAGCATCAGGTCTTCGGGGAGGACAGAAAAACCTGCAAACCGCGTGCTTCTTTTCACGGTGAGGGGGATAGTGAGCAAGTGGAAGCGACCAATAGAATAGCTCCTGGTAAAAGATGTGACCCCAACATGCTATCACCTATTTCAAACTATTGGAGTCACTTGAACAAAGAGGAGGAGGAAACAGTTTATTTGAGGAGCAAGCTTTGATCGTTTAAGGGCAAGAATTCTGTGTACGACATTTGATATTTACATTGCAGGTGAGGAGCCAATGCCAATGGTGTCATCCCTACAGAGGTTGACAGCTGAATCATTCGAGATGACAACAGCGGAAGTTGTAGACGATGGCATATAGAGAGACGATAACCTATGGGTAAATTTGGGGACATAACAGACAATGCCCATTCCTTGGCCCTGCCCCTGGCCTTGGGCCTGTACTATAAAGTAATTTGAACCAGGACATACGTGTACATACATACATGTACATGCCTGCTGACAGGACACATGCATAGATCTCACATGTTATCATTGAATAGAGAAACGTGACTGTATATGACTTTGATGACTTTTTGACACAGTCAGAAAAATTAGAAAGAACATGAGAGTCAATACACTGTAAGTCATCAACCACAACATCATGAGGACATTTCAAACCAAAATGAAAGTGAGATTGCTAATTCCACTCACAAAGTTCAAAGTGGCACAGGTCTGAAGGGGTACACTTAAAGGGAAGGTTGAGTTCGGGGGAAAAGTAAAAAAAATAATTTGTGAGCTTTCTCATTCTTTTTATGTTACTTTGGAAGATTATCATAGTAGAAATGTCCCCTGAAAAAGGATTTCTCTTCAAATGCCCTCACATTCAAAATATGACAAGCAAGAACTGATATGTTCAGGCCTAACATTTTTGTGTTGTCCCATATACACACATTTCTGTGTGCAGTGCACATGATGCTCAGCAGGACTGAGTCAATTTCTAATAATTTTGGTGATTCTAAAGCCTTACAGCATACACCAATTCTTAAGTGCTGTATAATCAATCTTTCCCAATTGCTTTGAGACAGTATCTTTCACAATTCAATCCATGACCAGAACTCAACTTTATCTTTTATAACATGTATATCAAGACGATCTCAAAGATCAGAGTTTGTTGAGAAGCGTGTGCTCAGCAAGAACTTAGCTTCTCAATGGAACTGGCAGATTCATAAGAATCAAAGACTAGTTGAAAGTATTCCTCTTATGGAAGAAGCCAGAGGCATTATTGTTGCAAAGAAGGTAGAATTTTTCAAACGGTGTGATGTCATGTCTTTGCAGAAGAGGGTATTTTTTTCAGAGCTTGGTCTTTCATGATGTCAGTGATTTAGAAACAAACGAGGAATAGCAAGTACATGTAGGTAGTCTGGTATTGAGTTTGCATAATGAATAATCGAAAAGCAAGAAAACTCTACGGCATTCTTAGAATACTCATTTCCAGGCCCCTTAAGAGATGCGACACTCGGTCTGGCATAGTTCGACAAATAGTATTTCACTCAAATCTAAAGACAATCTACACATGTTCCAAATAGGAATATCTATCATGGGGGCCATTACTATAATTAAACTACAAAAATTCAAATACTAGTTCACTGATTCCCCTCATGCCTACCCCTTCCTCCAATGACCCAACAGCTACATGCATTGTTTACTACCAATATGCAATGCTTGTTTTTCCCTATCACTTCTCTGTAATCAACATGATCAAGCAGCTCTAAAGCCATGATACAAATTATAATAGTTTTGAAAATTCCAGTTTCACTAGCACACAGTACCATTTTGATACAAATTTGCTATTTACAGAAGGATAATTAGCGAGTGTCTAGCATTACATAAAGGCACAATCAGCAGCAATGACATGACAAGCACAAGTGCTGCATAATCTAAGTTAGTAATAAGAGGCTTCATTAAAGTTCATAACAGCAATGATTCATCAACCACTGTACCTGATATGTCGAGTCTGTTAGACTTCACGCAATGATTCACCAACAACTGTACGTGGTATGTCGAATCTGTTAAACTTCATGATTTATATGGAAAATGCTCACTCTACATTTTTCGCCTATATCATGATTAATGACATCCTAAAATGAAACCAAATTAACCACTGTCAAAACAGCAACAGCTCGTTCAGTAATGACGGCGAATAAGGGGAGAGGCCTCTGGTAATCTGAGAGAGGCGAAGAGATACTTGCATCTATTCAACTTGTGTCATATGAACTTTCTCTGAGCATCCAAGAAAGAATAAGAAATTACCTAAACCACCATGTTGTTTGTGAGAGGATAAGGGGGTTAAGCATGGTGGTAGCAACAGTGACAAGTCAAAAGAAATATTAGATGGCTGTATATTTTCTGAACATTGATGACTCATCAATGACTATCATCAAATTGATTTATGGAGTTTGCTAGATTTGTGAGTGCTTTGGAATATCACGAGTTCACGACTTTACATATCTCAACCGTATCACGATAAATGATATCAAGTGATGACAACATATTAACAATCATCAGAGATATGACCAACTTTGGCAACAACTTGTTTGGTAAGGATGATTACAAGATGAGGCTGCTGGCAACTTCGCAGAGGTGGAAAGATACTTGTGTTATATCAACTTCGAAAACCAACTTCAGGTGAAAGGGCAATACACCGCATATATGCAAAATAAATAAATAAATTGATAAAATCATTATCTTGATCTCAAACAGGTTTATGCTACATGTACCAGTATCCAAGAAAGAATTACCCACAATCAGAAGTGAGATAAACTCTTGATCCTCTGTTAAATATCAAATTATTGTTCTTTACCTCACACTATTTTTTTAAAAATCATACAAAATGAGGGAGGTTCTGGGGGCGCTCTTCTAGGAAATACACACTTTTTGCAAAGTGCCAATCTGGAGAGGAAAAAGGCAAAATGAATGGCAGGAAAGGAATCTGAACAATTCACAGAAAATATCAAAGAACTTTGGCTAACCAGGAACTGATAAAGATAGAGAATCTCTAGACAGGTCTGCAGAAAACAATGCAGCTGATTAACGAAGACCTGAGCAGCAAGTACCCCCATCACCCCCCCCCCCCCCCAGAACCCTAGAATCGGCACACTCGAAAACAAGAGAATCTGGAAGGGACCACAAAGAAAAAAGAGGTGCACGAGCAGTGACGATAAGGCGAGCATTGATACAAATGAAACTCCTTATGACCCTGATTAATAAAGTATCTACAAAATGGTATGACGATTGTTTCTTGTGAATTTTTAACAATCCATAGCAAATAGCCAAAACGAATTGCATGTAGCATGATACGAAATAGTGAACGTTGCCTAGCAGGGAACTGAAGTGAAGCAAAAAAAAATCTACATAATGGGACTACCACTAAATAATAGGCACCATTTGGAACTGATGATGGATCATTCCTCCAAAAATATAACATGCACAAGGGCTGTCAACACCTTACAATGAAAAGTAGTAAGTCGAATATATTAACTAAAAGAAAGTTCACAAAAAGAAGTGATCTAACCTACAATGTATTACACCTGAGCTGTACAGTAGAATTTGACAATAATAATAATAATAATAATAATAACAATAATAATAATTGTAATAATAATAATAGTGGGTTTTTGTAGAGCTCACATGTCTGTCAGACTTGACACTCCTGGCACTCCACAGGTGCCTGGTGCGCGTGTACATGGGCCCCAAATATTGAAAGTTCTGCTCTCCCTCAAAATTATTCTTGAAATTAAAACAGACATGTAAAATTTCAATCAGGACCCCAAGCGACAAAAGGTTAATGTGGAGCCCTGGCTACAGTATAATGATACCACTACTACACACATGATGGAAAGCTCTTCCTAGAATGACTTCACATCTTTTTCAGGAATTTTCTTCTGCCCAAAGGCTTGTCACATATATACACCAGTAAACTGCCTCAAAAAAACTGTGGCCTTTTTTTTTTTTTTTTTTTTTTTTCACGTATGACATGAATGGCAAGCAGGGATACAAGATGCAGAAAAGGTATCTATGTGCACCAAATAATCTGTGCATTTTAAGATACATATATGAAGTGCAGAAAAAAAAAAAAACAAGAATTTTTTTTTTTAATTCTGAGGCAGTTTGCCACTTCATATATTTGAATGAGCCTTTTATAGAGGCTGCGTGGCATGTTGATAATAATAACATACCACTTTTACATTACGCCATTCAATCTTGTCGATCTACTCTAAGGCACACAAGTTACAGTACATACATGTACATTTCCCAGAATTTAACACAGCGGCCACAAGGCATTTCAGGTAAAGCGATTCTTACCAGGTACCCATTTACCGCATCCGAGTGGAGTCAAAGTGCTGTCTTGCCAAACTTACAGCCGTTATTGCCATGGTAGGGAATCGAACACACCCGTGTGGTCCACAGTTGACTCATCAACAACATCCTGACACTTCTTTTGCTGTGCCATTTAGAAGGAAAAAAAATTTAGAATGTCTTCATCAGTTGGTCATGGACTTCCTTGACCCTCCCACCCTGCTGGCATAGTGGTAGTACATGTATAGGGCTTCTGACAGCAGGCTTCTCGGAGAAAATAGTTTATGCATGGTTTAAATTGACAGAAATATGGCTTAAATGAATCCCAAAGGGTGATCCGACAGGACCAAAGCAATTTTGCAGGTTGAAATTATGCACCAACACATTTTTTTTTGTCCATATTAAGTGAGATATGGCCTTATGACATCCCGGGGAGTTGGTTTGGGAGGACCGAAACAACTTTGGAGATTTAAAGTAGGCATTGCTTGCTTTATTACCCTTGTCGGTACCCTTATTGGGAGAATCTGAACATGTTTTTTTCCTTTCTGAAATTCCTCAACCTTGGTATCAGCACCAAGAGTGTAATGTATGCACGAGAATTGATGGGTATGAATCCCTGCCCAACAATGTGTCACGTGGCAAGACATCAATCCATGTTTGCCACTCCCCATCTGAAGGTAATGGGTACCTGGTATGCTGAAGCACCACCGAAGGGCCACTGAGACAAACTGTAAAGCACTCTGAACATCTATAAGTGAAGAACACTATATCATAAATAATTGTTGTTATTACATGTAGGTAGCTTGGCAAAACGCAGTGGCACATAAGTTGCGGAAAAGATGCAGAGGAATATTGCAAGTTTTGTCTGTGCTACTAAAATCAGAATCTGACAAATCTGAATATAAGTTGTCATATTATTTTGCTTAAAAGTGTTCAAAGAGGTAAATACTTCATTCTAACATTTTGGTTCTGCCCCTATAGAATAAAATTTTAATTAGGTATAATTCTGTTTTATGCGTATTTCCTGCGTGTTTATGCTCCACAACTTTCGCTAAGCTACCTTACTATCATCATCATTATTATTATTATTATTTAATCATTTGGCATCATTGCTTCTATAATGCCTTCACCTCTTGTTCATGACATTCATTGCACCATCAGAAGTATTTACTTGTTGCTCAAGTATCTTGTTGTCACTTATGATCTTTTTTGTGCCTCCTGAGCTGTGAGGAATGAAAGTATCGCTTGCCGCACCCTTCTTCTTTACAGACAAACATACAAACCTCATCTGGCCATTTCTTTCGAACTTCTCCATTCATTTCGTGAATTCTCTGAGAGTGCGATTTCAAATGGTCCCTCCGTTTGAAGGACCTGCCACACTTGTCACAATTGAAGGGCTTTTCTCCAGTGTGCAGGCGTTCATGAATCTTTAAGTGAGATCCTCTGCTAAAGCTCTTCCCGCAGTAACGGCACACATTTGGTTTATACCCAGTGTGGACTCTGTAGTGCATAGCCAGAGATGACTTCGCAGTAAACAATGCATTGCATAGCTCACAGATTTGGAACTTGTCACTGTGATGCTCTCTTGAATGTTTTGTCAAATCAGCACTATCAGGGAACTTTTCCGAACAATGTTTACAAGCATAAACGTTGCGGTTGCTGGATTCTAATGTACTTTCAAGTGAGTGAATAGTGCAATTCTTCTTGTGCCGAGAGAAGCTCCGCCGGATCCTAAACTTCTGGCCACAGAGCTCACACTGATAAGCCTTCTCTCCAGAGTGCAAAGACATATGTTCTTCAAGGTGGGATTTCTTGTAATAGGACTTGCCGCAGACTTTGCAAATAAATGGCTTGGCGACAGTGTGTTTGTCTTTAATGTGTGAATTCAAAGAAGATTGGTTGGAACATTTTTTCTTACACACCTTGCAGGTGAACTTTTTCTTTGCCAAATGGGATTTTACATGATGCTTCTCTAGAGCATCTGCACTCACGAAAATCTGCCCACACAACAGACAAGTGAATGTCTGAGTCACATGTTTCTTATTACTGAAGGATGATGTCTCTGCACTTGTGCTTTTTGGTTGATAAACATTGCGCAAACAGCTCTCACTGGTTGTCA
This sequence comes from Heliocidaris tuberculata, assembly GCA_025618425.1. Lineage (NCBI taxonomy): Eukaryota > Metazoa > Echinodermata > Echinoidea > Camarodonta > Echinometridae > Heliocidaris > Heliocidaris tuberculata. Next base: position 21,881,408 of record CM046842.1, read on the forward strand.
TAGTAACATGATTATCTTCTTTTACTGCATCACCACTCTGTCCACTGCAGCTCATCTCTGCATTGCTACATTTTCCGCACAAGCTACATTTTTCGCACAGATCCCTCTTTCGATCTTTTGTAGGGCTATAGGAAAGGACTTTGCAACATGACCGACATTTCTTTACCTTAGAACTCTGATCCTTTGACCTGTGATGTGTCTTTGCATGCGATGTGAGCTGGATGACGTTACTATACTCTGCGCTGCAAATGTGGCATTGGTAAAGCTGCCTTCTTCTGTTGGGTGCCGTGGTGTTTCTCTGGCTTTCATAACGTGATGGTGATTGCTCATCTTTGGCAAATGTCTCCACACTGGTTTCTACATACATGTAAGAGGTGCAGAACATATCAATGAATTTCCAATAGAAAATGCTGACATACATTGTACAATGTACCTTACTCCTACTTAGAAACTGGCACACAGTGGTTTAAATGCTTTAAACCTCCATAAGCGCAGTACGTGCATGTCCTCATGTCCAATGGGCGTACAGTAATGCGTCTATATTACGCTATTTACACTATTTTAGTCCACGGCAGAGGTTTAAACCCTTACTGTCCTGGAAGTACATGTAGGCCTGGGAGCCCCCCCCCCCCCCCCCGATAAATTTTGCTGTGCATTTTGAACCACGCAACTTTCTAATTTTTTTCTTTCTAGTCGTGCGCATCTTTTGACACCAAGTATACAAAGACCGGTCTTACTATTTACGAATCACATGACTTTTTATGACCTCATGTCAGCCCGAAAATGGAGAATTTCTGAGTTTTGTGTACAAAATGAATGAGAAACTGCATTTCATCATGTTCCTCCTTTATCACCTATAATTTCTTCTTTAAGCTGTAATTATCATTTATTCTAACTGAATATTGGTTCTTTTAACAGTATGAAACAGCAGACTTATAAAAAAAACAGAAAAAAGTTACAGTTGAAAAACAAGGAAATAAAAAGAAATTTGTAAAACAATAGAATACATAAGAATTGAAATCATTTTTAAAAAACTTTCTCATGTAAAAATGTTTTTAAGGTTTAGGGAGAACTTTTTGCATTAAAATTTTGTCTCCAAGGCCTTTCTTTACTTGACTATCTATTGATAAGTATATTTGTGATATAATTTGTATAAATTATAATATGAAATGAAAGAAATATAGATTTACATAAAAATAACAATGGAGTTGTGTTCTTTATGAGATTCTTGAGGTCCATGCAAAATTTTGCGCCGATCAGTCATGTCACGGCCGAGATGGGGAGGGTGGGCTCCTTCTCCCCCCCCCCCCCCCCCCCCCCCCCCCAGTCAGAGAGGAGCTTGAAATAGCCCAGTACAGTAAGGGTTAATCCATGGTTTAGACCATGGGTGAAGATAAACCTCTTTTGTGAATTTGGGCCAATGAATTCAAACAAAGACATGCATGTAGAGTGATCACTCATTTAGACCAAAAAAATGGTACTTTGCTACAAAACTGCTAACTACTTTGAGCTGCTGCACATGATATTAAAAAAAAAAATTAAAAAAGAGTAATGACTACTGTTACTACAGTGACCACACATTTGCCACGGCTTTATGTTTTCAAAAAGGGTTACGTTGGAATGACATTTTACAATAGGTTTAGGGTTGGGGATAGGTAAGTGTTTGGTTCATGTTTGATATTAGCTATCTGGTTAGTGTAGAAAATAGAGTAATTGTTTAAAAGAGCCTGTGTCGTAGAACTGTTACTTTCAAACCTTTCGAGACAATTGACAACATTTTGTGGTTTGGCTGAATAACTTTTGATTCAGAGCTCTTAAAAAACTACCAGATGAATAAATAGAAAGACCAAACATTTCTGCACACACTATGTCCAATTTCGTTGCATGACCATATTGCGTTTCATGGCAGGAAATTTTAAACAAGAATAAACTTTAAAATCCTTAATTGGCAACGCAATGAGAGTCTCAAAATCATTGTTTTTTTAATCGAAATTAGTACTTTTTTCAACTTTTCAACAAAATTCATCACCATGTATATTATTCTCAAAGACAGTACACCTTATTGAAAACCATGCAGCAAAAAAGAAAAATTTTATTCTTGCCAATTTGAAGAACAAAACATGATAAATTTAGCCCTTGAATAATTCTTGTCCTGAAAGGGTTAAAGCCCGAATTAGCCATCCATGCTTCATTTTTCTTTCCCCCTAGCAGCTAATACATGTTCATTGTATACTCACCTTCTTTTACTGACTCTTGTTCTATTTTGATCTCCACTTTTTCCCATCCTTCATCTCCTGCTTCACTTTGGTAAGCATCACCTTGCCTTTCTGGTGATTCTGGGTCTCCATGCCCCATACTAAATTCTAAATAAGTTTGAGAAAAAAATGGAATATATTTTAAAGGAAATGTTCAGTTTTGTAAGCTCTCTTCATCAGATATATTGGATGTTTGTTGATGAATAGCAAGATAAGTATTACTAGCAATGCAGAGATGCTGTGAAGATTTCACATCCTAAAGTGGCATATTAAACAAATGAGAGGCAAAATATCATTTAGGTGCCCGGTCAGGGATATAAACTCCCAACAACTTCAGCGTGCACTATACACCATACACGCATTCAAAACCTACAAAGAGTGACACACATGCTATCTCAATGCGAAGCCTCTGGAGAGCCATCAGGGTGGAAAGGTCCTAGAGTAGTAGAGTAGCATACTGCCTTGATCTAGGGGTTCTTACATATTTACAGTAAATTTCACAGCAAATCATTGATGCAATACCAAATGATCTCGTAGAAACATCTTTTGATACTGGAAAATAACATGAGACTATATTGAACATGTTATACTAGGCTAAGCATTTACTGATTAATTCCTCTTGAATTTCACCCCTTTCTGCCATTGAAATTATACATTTTTTCTTAATGGTATCAACTTCTATAATATACAATATTATTATCATATTCTACATCAGAATGTGAATTTGAGGAGCTCTAATACTGATCTCCCACAATTACAGTATTATTGCCAGTACACAACACCCTTGGTGCTGATACTAATGGTGAGGGCTTTCAGAAGATAAAAACCATGTGAAGATTCTTTAAAAAGGTGCCAACAACACTAAAAAATCATTCATTGCCTACTTTCATTCTCCAAAGTTGTTTTGGTCCTCCTAAACCACCACCCTGGAATGTCACAAGGTTATTTCACACAATGTGGACCAATAAATGTGTCAGTGCATACTTTCAAGCTGCAAAATTGCTTTGGTCCTCTCAGATCACCATATTTCTGTCAATCTGAACCATGTGGGAACTTTTTTCTGCCAAGAGGCCTGCCCAGCAATAACCCGAAATTCCTTTAACAGAAGTGATTCTGTTATAAATCTGAAGAGTTTTCAATGACTGAGCAAATATGTTATAATACAAAGAGCTCCATATTCATAATAGATGAAAAGTGTATTTTCCAGCCACACTCATTCGCTTACTCCGAGAGGCATCTCACAGGAAACACAGATTACACCAACAAAGATGTTGCATAACACTTGCGTAACGACATGTTACTTTGCCTGATGAGGGCCAGGATGGCATGATGAACTACAGGGGGTCCACAAAGGGTTCTAACATGTAAAAGCAACAGGTCTGAATTTTGAAACTACAGGTTTGAAAATCAGCGACAGGATAGGATTTCTTAAATAATCATTTTCAAACCAAATTATCTAAATGAAATATTATTCATAAAATTTGTTTCAAAATGCTTCAAAATATGCCTGACATTGCACCAGAAAGCCTCAGAGAACCACAGAACTTCCAGCACCTTCAAGCAGGCTCTGGACTCCGGCCACAGGAGACTTTGCGCTTGGCATACATCAAATACTTATTATCATTTGCAATTATCATTTGAATACTAAGAGAGTTGTGAATTTTTGAAGTTGCAATCAATCAAAAACAAATTGGCAACTCTGTGATGTATCTTGCGAGCTCATCTCCAATTTTCTCAGGACAGAAAAATTCATGAATTTTCATTTTCTTAGTTTTTGATGAAGGAATAGATTTGTTTCCTACATTTATGTAAAAACATGAGCAGCAATTGTATCTAAGGTGCATGTATGACTGAATATTTTCTTTATTGATGATTTTTCAGGTACTTGTACAGTGCAAATGGGAGAATAGCTCGCAAGATACTTCACATCTGTAGTTACTCATTTGTGTTTGATTGCTTACAACTTCAAAAATTCATAACTGTTTTATTTCTCATTGGATTTTGCTCAAACCTTCCCTGATTTGTTTCTTTATTATTTCTGCTTCTTGTAAAAAGAGTGAAAAAAGTCCCCAATCATGGCGTTTTGGAGCTTGGCCGGCTCGGGTAATATTCAGGAATCTCTGCACATCTTCGGTAAACCCATGAATTGTGTGTATGCAGCACGCATTCGACCAAAGAAAGACGAACTGAACAACACAACTGACAAACTACCCCACCCTCGACAGCAATTTTGTTCACTGCTCCAAGATTGTTATGCACCGCCTTGCAATAGGGGCAGGCGAATGAAACTGAACTTACATGGATATCGAGCGGTGGCTCCCTTTAAAACCAACTTGTAATTAAAAGGTGGACTTTCCCTTTAAAAGGTATGAGATAAAGATCTTCTGTATCTGTACACAATTTAGAAGAACAACAGCCTACAAACTGACCTTCTACCTCAGACATAGTTTCTTTCTTGATTTTGACACTAGATGTTTTCAACTGGCACCCCCCATCTCTGGCATCGCTTTGTTCCTCATCAATTAGTCTCTCTGATGAGCAATCACCTCCAGGATCCGTATGGGATTCTATACACAGAGGAGTCTAGTTACACAAAGGCCGGAATTCGCAAAGGTGGTTTCAATTGAGACCATGGTTTATGCAGATTTTCTGGTATAAATACGCTTGATTTAGCGCGTACAAAGATCCAATAATGAACGTGCGCCGGTTGCGCGTGGTTGGCAAAAGCGCTAAATCTACGCTTGTTGCCATGGTTCAGACCATAGTTTATGAAAATTAATTTAAACCATGGTCTGAATTTGCATAAACAATAACAATAACAATGGTCTGAACCATGGCAACAAGCGTAAATTTAGCGCTTCTGCCAACCACGCGCGACCGGCGTGCATTCATTCATGGATCTTTTTAAGTGTATGTGCTAAATCAAGCGTATAAATGCAATCTGCATAAACCATGGTCTCAATTGAAACCACCTATTGAATTCCGGCCAAAGTGTTCTGAAAAAATGTCCAAGTCAGTGCCATTTACTATACAGATTTTTCTAACTGCTTTCAACCCTTTCAGGACAGCAATTATTCAAGGGGTAAATTGGTCACATTTTGTTCTGCAAATTGGCAACAATTTAATATTTTTCTTTTAGGACTATGTGGTTCTAATAAGCTGAAATGTCTGTGAAAACAATATACGCGGTTATCAATTTCATTGAGAAGTTGAAAAATTTTTTTGTGTTGCATGACCATATTGCGTTTGATGCCAGGAATTTTAAAAAACAAGAATAAGCTTTAAAATCCTTAACCCTTTCAAGACAGGAATTATTTAAGGGCTAAATTGATCACATTTTGTTCTTCAAATTGGCAACAATAATATTTTTTGTTTAGTGCTACATGGTTCTAACAAAATGTAATGTCTTTGAAAACAATATACATCATTAGAAACTTAGTCGAAAGTTGAAAAAATTGCCAATTTTGTTTAAAAAAACAGTGATTTTGAACCTCTCAATGTGTTGCCAATTTAAGGATTTTGAATCTTATTCTCCTTTTTAAAATTCCTGGCATCAAACGCAATATGGTCATGCAACAAAAATGGAAACATTGTGAGTAAAAAATTTTTGCTCTTTCTACTCATGCATCTGGTATATTTTTTAGAGCTCTGAATCAAAAGTTATTAAGCCAAACCACAAAATGTGGTCATTTGTCTCAAAAGGGTTAAATTGGCAACAAATTGAGAGGCTTAAAACCATTGCTTTTTATCAAAATTGGCAATATTTTTTTCAACTTTTCAACATTTCTAACCATGTTCATTGTTTTCAAAGACATTACACCCTATTAGAACCAAGCAGCACTAAAAGAAACATATTGCTGTTGCCGACTTAAACAAAATGTGATCAATTTAGCCTTTGAATAAATCCTGCCATGAAAGGGTTAAAAGGGATGAGATACAGTAATGCAAAGCTCTTTTGGCTCCCTGTCCACAGTTTAGAAGAACAAACAGCCTACAAACTCACCTACTACCTCAGGTTCTTTCTTGATTTTGACACTAGACGCTTCTAACACCCACCCCTCATCTTGGACATCGCTTTGTTCCTCATCAATTAGTCTTTCTGATGAGCAAGCACCTCCAGGATCCATACGGGATTCTGTGAATAGAGGAGTCTAGTTACACAAAGCGTTCTGATAAAATAAACCAAGTCAGTGTCGTTTACCATTGAGATTTTTCTAACTGCTTTTAACTCCTTCAGTACCACCATTTAAAAAAAAAAAATCATTGTCATAAATAAACTGTATAGTATTATTTTGACTCAAAATGCTTGTTTCATTGTTAAAATTGGGCGTGGAATATATATCCACTGGTAAAACACTTTACAACAAAACTACCAGTTCATGTTACAGGGAAAAACTCTTAGTACACAATGTAAATTAGTCTTGGGGAGAATTTGCAACTGGGTAATTCCACAGAAAATGTTCCCTTTCCAAAACCACAAAAATTGGCTATAACACCCGAAGTACTTTGTCTATTATGACCAATTTGATATCAAACAAAGGAGCTCAACAAGCTCTTTAATTTGAGGTTTATGTTAATAGGATTAAAGTATATTAGGGCATGATTTTCTATAAAAACTCAATTTTTGGACAAAAAGTGGCAACATTTTTGGTCAAAACGTCCTATCTTTGAGTCTCATTATTTTATGGCACAAACATTTCAGATTTCATTTTGGGGTAGTAAATTGTGATGAATGGATCAAAGATTACAAATAAAAGGTTGGCCTGACCCAATGAACCTTTGAAAGCAATGTTATAAGGATTTATAAAAGATGGACAAAAGTGTCATGTCCGTTACGCTCCTTTTCAGCTCTGACAAGAAAATGTGTAATCTAATCGTTATGCAATACATGTATGTAGGCATGTTAACCCTAAAAAGACTGGGGGGGGGGCCTTTTAGGCCCCCCTCTCGACATAAACTGCGATCATTTTGTAACGGTAACAGATTTTGCGTTGCAATTTCATGACTTTTTTCCCTAGAGTTTTGCGCAACTTTTGATACCAAATTTGCATGCCCCGCGTGCACGGTTACGGAGTTACGTCACCGTTTCACATGGCGTGTCAAGAAGGATTCAGTATTTTGCATTCGTTTGTGTGTAGAGTCAATGGAGACTGGAAAGAACATTACAGATACTGTTTTCAAACTATGTTTTCATTGTGTTCTCTTTGATGAATGTCATTTGTGCATACAAATAACTCTTCAGGATCATAAAACAATGAAATACATTAGATCATAAAACAAAGAAATACATAAGAAATAAAAAACAAAGAAATACATAAGAAAATAAAGCAAATGATAGAAAAGCTTCTTGTAGCTATATTTTCATTGCATTCTTTTTGATTAATGTCAGGCAATGAACACCTTAGTCTTAGTGATAACAAGCTTGTAAAGGGAAATCTAGACTAGAATTGTCACCTAAATAGAAAAAAAAACACAATTTTTCGAAAAAATGTGCATATTCGATAATTAATTAGGAATTTCTGTAAAAATAAAAAATTCATATTAATCTATGGATTCATGTAGAGGACATAATGAACTATCTTCGGACCAATTTTCGTCGTAATCGGACAATCTACAGCAGAGATCTGAAGGGGGGGGGGCCCTTTAGGCCCCCCCCCCCCCGTTTTTCCAGCCTCCAAAATACCTCAGTCTATTTAGGGTTAAGGACATATATTTTTAAAAGCATCTGTTGATGCCTAAATTAGACCAGTTGGACCCTAAAACTCAAAGATCTTTGAACATTTTCAAAGGACTTAAAAATCCTTGTCCATTTTGTGTCATGTCCATTACGGTTACGAAGAGTCAATATTCTCTTCAACTGCTCTAAAAATTTGCTGTGTATATCCCTGACAGTAAAATGTGCCCGATTCAGTTACTAAAATAGGTTTTAGGACTCCTGTTTTTGAATGAAAGTGTCTTAAATAACCTACATGTAATATTCTGCTGACTGTCATGTCCGTTACGCTGGAATCGCCCAACTGAACTCACATCATGGGGAGGGATTAAATTTCCATACATCATTCAAAAAGGAAGATGATGAGTTATTTCTCCCTGGAAAGTAAAGGAAGTAATACCTGCTTCCAATAGTAATTTCTATGCAGGCCCTCCCATTGACCAATTTCCCTGGAGGGCTGCAAGGGTCAACAGTTCTCTGAAGTTGCTAGCATTACAGAGATTGTGCACGGGACTAAAGTAAAAGTTTGTTTTAAAGAAAAAAAAAAGAGCACTCTCTATGAAGTATCTGCTTATTTCATTACCTTCTTTTTTTCTTTTTTCTCATTTGTGGGGGTTTTTTTGCTTTGGTTTTTTTTTTAGCTTTTCAGAGAGTAGGCCAGGTAAAATTGATTCCTAGTTTCTCGTCTAGATTTTCCAAAAATGAGGAGGGGGTACCATGTTATTTGATATTTGATATCTTTCCAAGATGGCTGCCACACATACAAATGCATTAGGCACCGCTTCCCGTTGTATTTACAAAATGTATATTTTTCTGGGGTCCCTTTAAACCCCAAAAGGCATCAAGTTTTAATTTTAGGGGTCTGCAGCAAAATATTGGTGGTTTTAATTTTAAAATTTTTTTTAACCAAAAAATTAAGAAAAAAAAGGAGGCGGGTGCAAAAAAGGATGCGGGCGGGGACGAGAAAAATAGAAATAATTTTCATTTGGCCTAAGTAACTCAATGCAACAATAGCGAGCTTACGATTTCAGGATGGGAGGCTTTGAAGACGGGGAGTAGAGCAAAAAATCGATGTGCGCATGCGCGACTCGGAGTATCTCCCCGTTCTGGTTGATTTCAGGATGGTTCTCGGGCGAAATAGCGTCCGGTCTAAAGTGGGGACGGGAAGCTGAACACTACAGTGTGTCGCCATCCACCTGTTCGTAACTTGATTGGAAAACAAGACGGGGAGAGTGCGAGGACTGTCACAGTCGGTTAACTCTCCCCCGTCCGGTTGCTCTCCCGTCCCGTTTCGTAAGCTCCCTAATAACACGATCACAACGACGTTGAAAATATAAGCTCAAGGGTAATTTTTCAATACCCTATTGATACATGTATACTGAAAATGTACATGCTATTGTAATGTTCGCACATTTCCTTATGTTATATATGTCAACTGGGCTATTGAATTCCCCTGAGGCTTAGGTAGATCTTCTTTGAAAGTCTTTGGCCGGAATTCACAAAGGTGGTTTCAATTCTGACCATGGTTTATGCAGATTTCGTGGTATAAATACGCTTGATTTTATAGCATACACTTAAAAAGATCCAATAATGAACGCACGCCGGTCGCACGTGGTTGGCAAAGGCGCTAAATTCACACTAGTTGCCATGGTTCAGACCATGGTTTATGTAAATTAATTTAGCACCTTTGCCAACCACGTGCGACCGGCGCGCATTCATCATTGAATCTTTTTAAGTGTACGCGCTAAACCAACTTCATCATCTACTTATTAGATAATGATCTTGTAATGCAGGGCCCTCGGCAAGTTGAGAAGAACGCATGGTGCTAGTCTGTTGATCAGACTCGGAGACAAGTGTCGACCAGAGTGCACCAAGGCAGGGGGGGGGGGGGGGAGGGGGGGGTATAACATTTTCCTTTTAACCAGTGTTCATTCGAAAGTTGTGTATTGACAAGTTTACCATAAATTAGTTTTTAAATACTTCCACAAAGAACATAATTTAAAATAGTCTACATTTAGCAATTCAGTTGGCCAATGAATGGTATGAATTCCTAGGCTACCTAGGTAACCCCCCCCCCCCCACCTCTCTCTCATGGGCACACCTGTACTAGACCCTCTGACCTTATCTTCAATGAATTTATCAACAAAAGATTAGTGTCCAGACAAAACTTCTGGGGCCTGTTTCTCGAAACAAACGACAAGACAGTCATAACTTTATCCGCCAACTACGGAGATGTCCATGATCTTCCTAAACTGTTTCACGTTGACTATGGCTGGCCTACAATGTACCGTGTCATATATTACAGTTCCCTCGTCGGATTTTAGTTCACCAAAGAAATCTTTATAGAAATCATTTACGAAGATCGCCCAATTATTTGTTTTCACACAAAAAAGCACTCTTGTAATTATTATATAAGACGTAACATGTGATTTTCAAGTTTATTATGGTAGCACGTCATTTTTCATGCTAATTGATCAGATATGAAGGACCCATATCGTAAAATAGCTTTGCAATCAGAAGTTAAGAGACTTACTAAATTCATTTTGACATAAAACATACCTAGCAACAGTTATGAATTTATATTTTTTCTAGATTATAATACTTCCCATTGCTTATCAGTAAGGCTTGTATTTTTTTCTTGCCCAATGTTTATTTGTCAATAGTTGTTTTTTTTTTCCAGTTTCCAATGATGGGATTAATTTGACGAGTTTTTGGTTTAACTTTTTTTTTTTAATCCCACCACATTTTAATACAGGCCTATCTCCTGTCAGTCTATTAATGTTATCGTTTTTATTATGGTTTTCTTTTTCATTTGAAAAAAGGTTCCTTTCATATTGAAATGACCTCAATTACAAGACAATTAGGCTATTGTTTTTTTGGTTTTGGGGTGTTTTTTTTGTTGGTATTTTTATCCATTAGAATGTGGAAAGAGTGTTGATTCACTAGAGTTAAGTGGAGACAAGCCTTGAACAAAAACACTATGTATTTTCATATAATTTTCATAATATAAACATGGATAAATTCAAGATAAAGTGAATGCGTAAAAAGAGTTGCATAGAAGTATGTAGTGTCCCGTTTTGCCTACCATAATCTACCCAAGAAGTAACATGTGATGGCGCTGTACGTCGACTAAAAAAGATATGACAGGGTTGGAGGCGTCATAAGTCCTTAGTCAGGAAGTTGTCATGCATCTTGGTAAAGACGGCTTCGTGAAACACGTAGCGGACAACTCGAGAACTAGCGCTGACTTAGTCAAGAACTTAGACATATGACGGTTTCGAGAAACAGGCCCCTGGGTGCCATTGCATAAAGACTTACTATTATAATAGTAACTTTGCCATCAATGGTAACTACCATGGTAACGTTGCTCAAGAGCCAATCAAAATCCAGTATTCCATGAAAAGTTACTATAATAGCAAAGTTACAATTACTTAGTATAATAGCAAGTTTTATGCAACGGCACCCTGGTAGGTCTCACTTAAATAGTCACTGGGAGAGATTAGTGAGAGAGAGAGAGAGCTGAGAGAGAGAGAGAGATCAGAATGAGAAAGAGAGGAAAACTTGAAAGAATAACCCTTCAAGAGAGGTAGCACACACAATCACATCCATTCATAAATACAAACTAGACATAAGGTCTACTTGGAGTTGGACACACATAAGATGTAGATCTATACTATGGAGTGCAGATAAATTTACACACCAAAATCAGCTGTCCATTGTATCATTTCAGGCCTGTCAAGTCTTACAAGTAATTTTTCCCCTTCCAAAGACCAAAATAGTTACATGAAGAGGTTATCTTGGGAGCAAGAAGGCGTGGCACTATTTGTTGAAAATCAATAAGCAGTCTGGCGCTGAGAGAGCTAGAGATAAAGTCCCAAGCCAAGGGATGGCGCTAGCAGCACTGCCACTGCACTGCCACTGGTAAACTGTGCCAATGAGGCCAATGTTAATGCCCTCCTACTTTCAACATATTTCTTTATAAATAACAAGTCCTGATCATTTCCTTCAGTATTTTCAGTCATAGATCTACATGTACATCATCATCATCATCATCATCATCATCATCATGCATTCACACTTATCATGTTTACCATCATGACCATGGCATAACGTCTGAAGACTGCATGAACGTAGGCTCGAGTCGAAGCGTTGGATGGAGTTGGTCACTTGGAAGTTGGATGTTTGAACAGTTGAATTTATCTTTGAAATGAAAGAAAATGCTAATTTACAAATATATCAAATGCAGAATGTAGATCTACTCAGTCCAGTCCCATCTCCCTGCTCAGTCTATCTAACTTTTTCAGCTGCATGGCCTGAATTTGCACTCCTCTATAGACCTCTATAGCCATTATACTTCTGCTTATAGGCTAGATCTAGTCGATTATTAACGTTATTGTAATAGTAGTACATCATATGATCCGGTCATGATGATCATAATTGATAATTTCAAGGCGCCAACCTATTTTCTTTGAAAAGTACATTTGCAAAGCAAGGTATTCAGATTTTTGTTCTTGTATTAAATATGTTTGAACGATTTGTGTTAAGAAGAGTATCATTAGAGATTTACAAAATCCAGGATTTATATCTTGGTTTTGCTGAACTGTAATGATGTTACCTTTATAATGGTTACACTATTTTCACCTGAGACTGAACCTAAGAATATAATTATTTATTTGAGAGGTCGAAGCCGAGGAAGTTTTCAACAACGCTTGAAAAATCAAAATGTTTTCGAAGAAATTATACGTTTTGATTGCAGTTCTGTGTATTTACCTAACACTGTCATATTCTTCCACGTCATCTGAAAATGAAAAGGTTGATGGAAACCAATCGAGGCCTGTTAAAATTGGTAAGTTCACTTTCGGTATTCCTGTAGTACTAGCATGACTAGTGACGTGTTGGCTTTGCTGTGCCTGGGCTGGGGCTGGGTTAACTCCAGGGAGCTCGAACGCGTAGCGTTCGAGCTCCCTGGAGTTAGGTCAGGATTAGCTATACGAGCTCTGTGGCTTATCAGTCTGGCTGGTATAGTCAAGGATTGTAATTCCGAACAGATTGTATTACCGTACGTGTAAAGTTAAGCGCCTAAAATGGGTTTTCATACGCGTGGGATTACGCGTATGAAAACCACACTATTGAAACAAAGCCAAAGGTTGTGTCTTTTTCCCATAGTCTTATAGATCTAGATCTAGGTAGACCTCTAGATCTAGTAGGTTTCACACGTTCGGAAAAGCAGTACCTTTTTCAAGGGACCAAAACGCCGCGTCGTTGGGAAGGGGTTCACTCGGAAGGGAATATCGTATTAAATCTACGTTGTCTTTTTAAAATTCTATCAACTTCTTTTTCTGTAGGACTTTGAGCATTCATCAGTAGAGGCGCACGGCCGACATCGGAGACTCTCTCCCATTTGGAGACTGTCTCTCATATCGGAGACTTAGCTTACAAAAGGATAAAAGAAACAACACTAACAACAAGGCAGTTTATCCCAGCCAAATTTTTGCCTGACTGAGGTCAGAAACCCATTTGTTTTGTGTGTGGGTCATAACAAAAATTGTTATGAAAACAAAAGTAGACGGTGAATCTTTGAAGTAGAAGGTCAAAAGGGGTAATTTTTCATGAGGAATCTGCTTATGACATTTTCATTTTGCGCCGAGGTAATCCCTTTGCCGCAAATGTAAACAAAGAAAATCGATCTCCCAAATGGGAGACTGTCTCCCACATCGGCTACCAAAAATATTTATGAAAGTCTCTGATAATAGAGACAATCTCCCAAATGGGAGAGAGTCTCCAATATCGGCCGTGCGCCTCTACTGTTCATTATGTAAGTTTGACAGATATTCGTGTGATATTTTATTTGCTATCGTTGATTTTCTGAAAAGTGTTCGGACACTGGATCCACCTCCATATAGGCATGGGCTGTATAGCTCTGTGGCTAGTATGGACTATGGTGGTTGATCCAGTGTCCGAACACTTTTCAGAAAATCAACGATAGCAAATAAAATATCACACGAATATCTGTCAAACTTACATAATGAATGCTCAAAGTCCTACAGAAAAAGAAATTGTTGGAATTTTAAAAAGACAACGTAGATTTAATACGATATTCCCTTCCGAGTGAACCCCTTCCCAATGACGCGGCGTTTTGGTCCCTTGAAAACGGTACTGCATTTCCGAACGTGTGAAACCTATGGGAAAAAGACACAACCTTTGTTTCAATAGTGTGGTTTTCATACGCGTGGGATTACCATTTTAGGCGCTTAACTGTACACATTCGGTAATACAATCTGTTCAGAATTACAATCCTTGCCTATACTGTGTGTGGAGGAGGATATCAACCAAAAAATCTAGATCTAAATATCACCATTTCCCACATACTGTGAGCCATGCAAACCACCCTCGGAGTTTGCTAAAGGGGTTGTAAACCTTCCAGGATCAACTAAGATTGTAAAAATTGAATGAATAAAAAAGAAAAAAAGCCACAAAATTGGCAGGTGTGATCGGTTTTTTTTTACCTTTCATATATGGGACTAGATTCTACACCAATCTTTATCTTGCATGTGTAGTCCCATATATATGATGGGGGGACCTAAAGCTACGCACTTTGTTTCCAGCGGCTAAAAAGTCACCTTTTCAATGATTTATGCGAATTTCTTTTATATATCTTGGTTCTCTATACTCTTAAATTAAATTTTTGAGAAAATTACGACAGACAAATATCAATAACATAAATTTTCAAGTCGATGTCGATACCCATGTCGAATTTGGTCAAAAAAATGAAAGGGTCCTAAACTAAGCTACGCATATGTAATAAATGAATGTAAATTTGATTTTTAAGCTGACTGACGTGAATTTCATCCCGATATAATAATAGTGATAATATCACCAAAAATAAAGGAAAATTACTCATTCTTTTTGGCGAACGTAAATGATAATCTCGTTGCTCAGTCATACCAATAGTTTGGCGCATTGAACGCGTCGTATTGCGCGTATTTGTGGGGTGCGTAGCTTTAGGACCTGCGTAGCTTTAGGACCCCTGACCATACAAGTTACAAGTGCAAGGTTAAAAAAACCCGATCACACCTGCCGATTTTGTGACTTTTTTTCTTTTTTATTCATTCAATTTTTACAATCTTAGTTGATCCTCGAAGGTAACCCCTTTAGCAAACTCCGAGGGTGGTTTGCATGGCTCACAGTATGTGGGAAATGGTGATATCTACATTTAGATCTAGATTTTTTGGTTGATATCCTCCTCCACACACAGTATAGGCATGGGCTGTATAGCTCTGTGGCCAGTACCAGATTGATAAGCCACAGAGCTCGTATAGCTAGGCTGGGATAGCTGCACGAGAATCCGGGCGCGGCCTATTATTAGGGTGTCTGAAGTCACACTGAAAAGTGTCAGCTTAAAAACGTGCTGATTCAGGGGAAAATATGGCACAATTTTTGGTGCAAATTCTTCCTGTTATTAAAATGTGATCTGAATTAATTTTTATCTCATATTTGGAATGTATGGAAAGAGAAAATCGTGGCCATTCTTTTGACACTAACTGACTAGATCTACATGTAAGCTGCTAAGGACAAGTTTTTAGGTTCACTAGTACTAGAAAATTAAAATAAGAATTAAGAGATAAATTGCAAACCCTTGTATTTGTGTGTATTCAGATTGCCATTTCCCCATGCATTTCCTATATTAAAGGGAAACTGAAATTTCTGTTTTACACAAATTTTGTCACTTTTTTGCAATTTTGCACTGTGATCTGATATTCAAACCTTGAAAAAATTCATACCATCAGAAAGAGTGTAAAATTTCCTATCTGAGCCCTCTTGCATAAAAAGTTGCGATTAAACGCAACTCAAAAACTTAAACGCAACTCCATTTTCAACCAATCAGGATCCCGTATTTGGGACTTGCGTTTAATTTTTTGAGTTGCGCTTAATCGCAACTTTTTATGCAAGAGGGCCCTGGTCATGTAAAGGACAAGTTTTTGACATTAAGTATAAAGTCGTAACACAGGTCTCGGAAGCTCAAAATTTATATTTGTGTGTGTCCCATTTCTTAACTACATAGCCTATGGCAGAAAAAAGCTGAAAAATTGTCTGATTTCATTTTCATTCTCTTATTTTGCAGTAATTAACTGGAATTTTTCATGAAATATCATATTTCTGTCAGTTTGATGGCTATTATTTTTCAATTCCAGAAAGAAAATTTGATATTATTTTGAAATAAGTGAAATAATTTTTTTTCTCCAGACACCCTAGTACTATTATTTAAACTCGGCATTAAGGTTTGGGCGAACTCGATGGTCCTCGGCAGAAAATCGCGGCCGAGGCCGAGTGAGCCCACTCACGGGACCATGCATCACTCACTCTGTGGGGCTGTGTCAATTTCGGCCCGTCACGACCTCTAAGTTGAAGAGGTAAAAACACCAATATAATTGGCAAAATTTTGAGAAAATACTTCCTACAGTAAGGCTTCTGCATTTTACACAGTACAATAGGCCTAGAGGTGCACGGCCGATATTTGGAGACTGTCTCCCATTTGGGAGACGATCTCTATACACTCACACTTATGCGAGGTTATTGGAGATAACCTCGCACTCAGTACCTTAATTTCATACCGTGAGCAATTGCCTCCCATAGGCACGTGTGTGATATCTTGCCCATATGTGTGCAGGAGAGGAGTAAGATACTGACCAAAAACAGCCTGAAAATTTCATTTGATCAAGATGATAAAAGAACCTATCAAAGGATCTGGCATGAAATTAGATATTCTGTCATTCTAAAATGTAGAAGGAAGTATTTTCTCAAATTTTTGCTAATTATATTGGTGTTTTTACCTCTGGGTCATTCCACAGGGTTGGGGCAACAGCATATTTTTGTGTACATCCCACATATCTTATATTATCCTGAATTTGTTGTTTGGTGAATTTTATTGTAATGAGGTTTTAATTGAAGGCAAGTGGTTATTTGATCTTATGATGAATAAATTCAATGTTTGAAAAAAAAAGTAATGTTGGTGTATCTTTGTTTGCCGATGTCCACTCCTATTTTGGGGGGTACAAGTGTGACATGAAAACATGTCTTTTTCAGATATAATTATTAGCAAAACTGAATGACTTAGCCACAAATCTGTAGTTGTTTTTTACCAAGCAATATATGATGTTTAAAAGTGTAGAATGTTATTTGGCAAAAGCTAACAGTAGTTGTAAAAATTAAATCCAAAGTTAGGCCATACCACCGTTACAAGAAATGTCCACTATCCAGATTTATCGTAACGGTGGTAAAGTTACATTTTGTTCAAAAATAGAATGCACTAATCTCATGCTGCAGTCGGGAAAATAAAGGGATTGGTGATGGAAATATTTTCATAGAAAATCTTGGTTTGATAAATATAACAAGGACAAGAAAAATATGTATCACTCCTAAAATTTGATCGCGATGTCCCTGTGCATTTTGTAACGGTGGTTGTAACTCCTTCGCTGATCTCGAAAATAAAAGAAATCAGCAGCCCTTCGGGGGGAGTGAAGGTCACGTGAGTGAAACATCTTCGAGGGGAACCACACAAATTTAAGTCGCCACTCGTCGCAAACGATTTACATTGTAGGAGCGTTTTACCGGCATTGTCCACCGTAACGGTGGTACAAACAATGAGACGATTTCCTCCTTTGTAATAGCGTGAGCACCGTGATTTATTCATATTTTAAAGAAATAAGTCCGTGTAATTATCCTATTGACTCGCTGTGATACAATATCGATTTTGATTGATTTTATTGTTCAAAGTAATGGCGAATCGGGCATTTAATTTACACTACGGTCCCATATACTCATTTTCGTGTTGGAATGACAACATTTCATGATCGGTGATGAAAAAACAACGATTAGCATTTCTCCTACGGGGCCCTCGTCAGTATCAAAACTATATTTATTATCCAGTACCAATGGAAACACTTATGAGTCATCTCTGTCCCGTTTTTAAACAGTTCTATGATCCAAATTCTGTAATTTTAGATGTGAAGTTGTGTCCTACAATAAACTTCTTTCAATGACTTGAATGAGTATCTCACTGGATTCATGCGGTAGGTTTCATGCCTTAATACTTCCGGGGTGGGCCTCTGGTTACTGTCCCTCATTTAAAAAAAAACTTAACAGATTATTCAGCTACATGGTGGTTGGTGGGGATGAATGATTAGAGGGGAGGGCACTAGTGTACCCGGGGGGGGGGGGGGGCAGAATCCCCCCTGACAACTTTTGACAGGAAAACATTTTTTACCTTTTTTTTTTTTTTTTTTTTTGCTTGTCGGAGAATCATGGAGCTAAACATCTGATACCTCTCCCCCCCCCCCCCCCCCACTGAGCGACTTTTTGAGGACTTGAAATTTTTTTTGGGGGGGGTGGGGGTGGGGCCAAATAAAATCAATCCATATTTTTGTAATGAAAAAAATATTCTTAATAAAGTATTAATGGATGATCGGATTATTTGAACTGTTTTCACACATTTCTCACATACACAGAAATAAAAGACAAGCATACTTTCAGAGATTTTATTTCAGAACAACTGGTTATCTACGTATCACATGTGATTTAAAAAAATACAAAACTGGGCTCCTTAAAATTTGTCCGTAAGTGATGTCAAGTGTAGAAAAGGAAATGTGCTAGGAAACCATGCCTTTATTGAATATGGTAGTCTGCATAAAACATTTTCACAAAACAATATTTCCCCAGAATTAGGATGACTTTTACATTAAAAGGTACATGTATAGATCAAACAGTACCTCTGTTACAGGGACATGATGTCCTAGTAACGGAGGTATTATTTTAAGAAGGGGGCTATGTCCAACAGGAATTGTTGAAGATTACAATTGAAATCAACTTCCACTTGAAAAAAAAAGACCTCTTCCTTTTCCTGTTGCAATCTGCTCAGTAAACTTACTGTGAAGAATTCAGGGAAATTATAACAATATATAGGATAAATCGCAATAAGCAGTGTAGTAAAATCACGCAAAACCGTTATAACGCAAACCCGTAATAATTTGACGTCAAAATAGTTAATCGATTACCAGGATATCACTCTCCGCGCTCCACTGTGCAAGAGAATTTGCACGCAAACCCTATGTGAATAGAGAAGGCATGAACGATTCCAAGTTGCGTTCTTAATCTTTAAATTCACAGGGACGGCTCAAAAAGCAAAGGGACGGCTGCAAAATACGATACTTTTAAAGAAAAATTTATACTTGATCAATCTATCCGCGCCGAATTTTTTTTCCCCGTGGCGTTTTGCTATAAATCAATCAAAATCATAATTCATCTTCTGCAAGCAGCTGACAAGAACGCCTGATAGATGTAATGACAGTCGTTGTTTGTCCAATATACACGTGTGTATGATGACCAACACGGCTGGCGTGGCAGCAGTACTATAATATTTCTTTGTTTTTTCTTCTCTCTATCTTCATTCTTTTCTGATGAATTTCTTTGTTTTTCTTCTCTCTTGTCTTCTTTTTCTTATGTATTCCTTTGTTTTGCCTCTATCTGTATTGTATTTCTTTGTTTTTCTTCTCTCCTTCTTCCTTTTTCCTTATGTATTTCTTTGTTTTTCTTCTCTCCGTCTTCCATTCCTCATGTATTTCTTTGTTTTTCTTTTCTCTGTCTTCCTTTTTTCCTTTATGTATTTCTTTGTTTTTCTTCTCTCTTCTTTTTCCTTATGTATTTCTTTGTTTTTCTTCTCTCCGTCTTCCTTTTTTCCTCATGTATTTCTTTGTTTTTCTTCTCTCTGTCTTCCTTTTTTCCTTATGTATTTCTTTGTTTTTCTTCTCTTCTTCTTCCCTTATGTATTCCTTTGTTTTTCTTCTCTCTGTCTTCTTTTTTTCCTTATCTATTTCTTTGTTTTTCTTCTCTTCTTCTTCCCTTATGTATTCCTTTGTTTGTCTTCTCTCTGTCTTCTTTTTTTCCTTATGTATTACTTTGTTTTTCTTCTCTTCTTCTTCCCTTATGTATTCCTTTGTTTTTCTTCTCTCTGTCTTCCTTTTTCCTTATGTATTTCTTTGTTTTTCTTCTCTTCTTCTTCCCTTATGTATTCCTTTGTTTTTCTTCCCTCTGTCTTCCTTTTTCCTTATGTATTTCTTTGTTTTTCTTCTCTCTGTCTTCCTTTTCCCTAATGTATTTCTTTGTTTTTCTTCGCTCTTCTTTTTTTCCTTATGTAATCCTTTGTTTTTCTTCTCTCTGTCTTTCTTTTTCCTTATGTATTCCTTTGTTTTTCTTCTCTCTTCTTTTTTTCCTTATGTATTTCTTTGTTTTTCTTCTCTCTTCTTTTTCCTTATGTATTTCTTTGTTTTTCTTCTCTCCGTCTTCCTTTCTTCATGTATTTCTTTGTTTTTCTTTTCTATGTCTTCCTTTTTTCCTGATGTATTTCTTTGTTTTTCTTCTCTCTGTCTTCTTTTTTTCTTATGTATTTCTTTGTTTTTCTTCTCTCTGTCTTCCTTTTTCCTTATGTATTTCTTTGTTTTTCTTCTCTCTGTCTTCCTTTTTCCTAATGTATTTCTTTGTTTTTCTTCGCTCTTCTTTTTTTCCTTATGTATTCCTTTGTTTTTATTCTCTCTGTCTTCCTTTTTCCTTATTTATTTCTTTGTTTTTATTCTGTAAATCTTCTTTTTATTTCTTTATGCATTTCTTTGTTTTTCTTCTCTCTGTCTTCCTTTTTTCCTTATGTATTTCTTTGTTTGTCTTCTCTCTGTCTTCCTTTTCAGTATGCACAACACATGCGTCAACTACGGGCGAACGACTAATAAGAGACTAGGAAAATCACTGGACCGTACGACCTTGCTGAGCAGGGCTTACGTAACAATCAGCAAATATAACGCTAAACCGTTATAACGCTTTCTCGTGATTTTACTACACTGATAAGAGGAAACAAACAATTCTTGAACCATTTACATACACCTTTTACCTGCAAAAAGCAATATACACTTGGGAAACATGTATCTGCTTTCATACAATTTATTAAAGAAGACAGGTTTTCACAAACTTATATAATATTTTCAACAAATTATAATGGTTTCTGAGTTAAATGGTATATTAGATCATACTATACCTCCGTTACAGGGACATAATGTCCTTGTAACGGAGGTACTCTTTTAAGAAGGGGCTCCCTTCAACAGAAATGGTTGAAGATTCCAACTAAAATCAATTTTAATATGAAAAGACATCCTTTCCCTTCCTTTCCCAGTTGCAATCATTTCAGTAAACTCATTTTCAAGAATTCAGGGAAAAAGTAAAAATGGGAGGTCATAACATGGAGGGATAGAAACAATTTTGGAATCCATTAACATACACTTTGCTTTCATAATCATCTTTGAATTATCAAAAATGACCATTAAAGGCGTTCATTATTTTTTTGCCCAGGATTGAAAAAAAAAATCACTGTTCCAGCTAATGCTGTAATCATAATTGCAAACCTTTAGCTCAGACAGGAATCGCCTGAGTTTTATAAGCTGATCGGTCGTTTATATATCAAGATATTTACGATTGAACATTGATGTCGGGATAGAGTACCACCGAACCCCAAAGAACTCTTACGGTTGGCATACCTCGCTCTATCACAGAATACCGTACGGGCTGGAAACCCGCTCTGAAATCGCCAAGCGCTGGTGCTTGGTTTTTGTGACTGCAGCGCAGCGAAGAAGCCGAGCGACTTGCGCTAGCGATTGATCGCGATTTTCTCTTTTTTAGGATAGTAAACGGGTTCCATTTTCTCTCATACTTTCACATATCCTTAATTATATATGTAGGTAGAGGACTGCACACAATTCACTGGCATTTGAGCTGATTTTACAATTTTTCACAAAGTTAATCAATCACTTTAAAGTTAGTAGAAATATTGTATGGATTATGCTTGTGTGAGATGATGAAGACTTGGGACTTGAAATTGATGCTGGGAGAGAGAAATGAAGCAAAGGATGAAAAAAATGTCCACTGTAACGGTGGTATTTTACCACATCTGGTAACTTTGATTACTCTACAATGAAGAGGTCTATTTACAAAATGCAAATGGAATTTATTGAATTGGTAATGTAGGTAACTTTCAATGAGTAATTTATCTCAATTGAAACACTTTTATTTTGAGCTTCCATGTCACAAAAATTGCCCCAACCCTATGGAATGACCCCTCTTCAACTTACATGTAGAGGTCGTGACAGGCCATAATACAGTCCCATACAGTGATGGTCCCGTGAGTGATCTCTATATTATCTGAGACTAAATGTCAACATTTTTTATGGCCTATTTAATTTTGGGAGACAGTCTCCCATGTAGGAGACCAACTTTCTTTGTTTACATTTGCGGCAAAGGGATTACCTTGGCTCAAAATGAAAATGTGATAAGCAGATTCCTCATGAAAAAGTTCCCCTTATGACCATCTACTTACAAAATCCACCATCTACTTTTGTTTTCATAACATTTTTTGTTATCATCCACACACAAAACAAATGGGCTTCTGATTTCTGAAGGGAAAAAATTTAGCAGAGAAGAAGGAGTGCCTTGTTGTTGGTGTTGTTTCTTTTGTCCTCTTGTTCGCAAAGTTTCCAATTGATATCAGAGACTGTCTCCCAAGTGTGAGAGAGTCTCCCAAATCGGCCGTGCGCCTCTACTGTTTTAGACTGATAGAATATCTAATTTCATGCCAGATCCTTCGATAGGATCTTTATCATCTTGATCAAGTGAAATTTTCAGGCTGTTTTTGGTGTCAGTGATCTTGCTCTCCTCCTGCACACATACATGTATGGGCAAGATATCACACACTTGCCTATGGGAGGCAATTGCTCACGGTATGAAGGTACAGAGTGCGAGGTTATCTCCAATAACCTCGCATTAAGTGTGAGTGGAGTGAGCCAAGACTCAGAGAGTTCAGTTGATCGCAAATACTTGTTTTACTCGGGATTTATTCCACTCATAGGCCCTTGCCTATGTGGGACTGAGCTGTGTCCAACATTCACTTTTGCAGCAGTCAAAAACAGACAACATAATTGCTCTAAGCAAGATATAATTTTCTTGAATTTGCTAGATTACCTGATTCAGGGACTCTTCAACTCTTACTGTGCCAGTAAGAGTTGAAGAGTCCCTGTCATTTCCCTGAAATTTAGGGATTCAGAATTGAAAGTGAAATTTTAAAAAATGATTTTCCTCTCATGTATGAATGATCTAGAATGGAAAAAGGCCTGCTGATACACACAAAAGCTATTGAAGCCTATTCACCCGTAAAAGCTAGTCTAGAGTACTACAAGGTTATCTTCAGATAAGCTTGTACATGTATAAATGGATTTATTCAGGATCTTATCCAGACATCGCTCTACTGTACAGCAACATCGTCCAGAGATGGTGCTGCTGCTGTGCGACGTGGCTACGCCAGTTTGTTTAGTGCCATTTGGAATTTGTGGATAGATGTTTGGGTTTTTATGTTTATGCCCTATAACCTTGTTCATTGGATAAGTGGTTTATAAATGCCTACAGCCTAGATTGTTCCACTCCAGTTGGGGGGGGGGGGGGTGGAGGCACTCGTATATATTCTAGAGTAGGCCTCGTACTGCTTTGACGACCTCCTTTTTTGGCTTCCAATTGGCGTTCTCAATATATCCGAATTTCCATAAAATGCCGTTCTCACACGTTCTCAAGATACCTGGCTGGAACAAAATTGCTCCTCTCTCTCTCTCTCTCTCTCTCTGTTCACCCCCGGCATGCCCCGTTCCTAGCTCTCATATTCCCTAATTTCTCATATTCTACATTAATTTATTTAGATTGACTTAAATACCAAATGGAAAGTGGACTAGAAATAGGTTTGAGAAAAACATTGATCGACAAAGAATTTCAGAGATATCGCGATCTAAAAAAATAATGTCGGATCACAACGCGTGTGAACTGAAAAAGTGTCATAAAAACCGTGAGACCAAACTTCGCACACAATAGTTTACATCTAATTCATTCCAGGGGCTGCGAAGCATTTTTTTAAGGGGGGGGGCTGATTTGATTTCACTCGTTAATGACAATTTTCAAACCCTTTTTCCAAAATTTGATGAAACATGTCTACTCTACAGTTGTATGATGAATTAGCACAAAAAATGGACGCACTGTTTTTTTATAGAGATTACCTGTACATGTAGTTCTATTGATTTTTTACACTTTTAACATTTTTTTTATAATTAATCATCAAATAACAATTTCATTGTTAAGGACTAAATGCAAAATTTCATGTATTCCTGTGTATTCTTGTAAACTTTAGATCTAGTATTAAATAGTACTAGCGACTGAATGTAGACTATCCACTGATATTTGGAAAGCTTTCGGTATTCGCCTAAAAACTGACTCAGGTACGACCCAGGTACGAATCTCAGGACTTCACACCTTTCTGATGGTGATGTTAAAGGTCGGTCCCAGACTTACATAATCATATTTGATTGATACGCGTCTGTCAAAACTCAATTACACACACACAGTGCACTACAATTTTGCTTTTCGCCCCTTTAAACTCTGTCGGTGAAGTCTAACGTGGAAAACCGATGAGTTTTTACCTTTTTATACAAGTTTCAGTAGGGGTCTATGTTACATGTAGTTTAAAAATAATAGGGGAAAACTGGGGGTAATTTGGTTGACATTGAAAACATACTGTACATGTAGGTCTACATGTACATGAAAGAGTCCTCAAAAAGACAGGGGAAATTCCTACAAATAATATGGGGAAGGTTCAAAGATGGTAGGCATTGAAATCTAACAATAGACCTGTAATGGAATACAACATTATCTTAAGATAACCTTGTACATGTATGTTTATAAGTGGCCTTGGCGAAGTTCCCTAAAGATGCTATCAGAACACAGTCAACAGTCACAAACACAGTCAGACTTGAGCCATAACCTTTGGAAATTCCTTATCATGTTAATTATCATTTCATTCTTTTTTCTTTACAGCAATAGTCGGCGGGGGCATTGGGGGCACATCCAGTGCCTTCTACTTGAGGGACCTTTTTGGTGAAAATGCAGCCATCACACTCTTTGAGAAAGACACCATTGGAGGTCGCCTAGCAACCGTTTCCATTGCTGGAGCAGAGTACGAGATAGGCGGGACCATTATCCACCCACGCAATCTGTACATGAAGAAATTTGTTAAAGAATTTGGTAAGACATTTTCTACAACTATTATCGCACTCTGACTTCAAATATATTGGTAAAGTCTGCCTTCAAAAGTTGGACCTTGTTTACATACTTATCCTTGAGAGATCTAGATAAAGTTCATACATAGATTATGTATAAAATATAATGAGTACAGAATACATAGTCTGTATTAGTAGATGACATGTATTGCTGTGTCACCAACCTACAGCTCTCTCTCTCTCTCTCCCTCTCCCTCTCCCTCTCCCTCTCCCTCTCCCTCTCCCTCTCCCTCTCCCTCTCCCTCTCCCTCTCCCTCTCCCTCTCCCTCTCCCTCTCCCTCTCCCTTTCCCTCTCCCTCTCCCTCTCCCTCTGTCTAAGTCATTTTTTATATTTCAGGCCTTTTTCACCTACAATATCCCCCCCCCAAAAAAAAAAAATAACAATAATAATAATAATAATGATAATAATAATGAAATAAATAAATAAATGAATGAGTGAATCGATAAATAAATCAATAAATTTTGAATACACATGTAAAATGAACGAAAAAAGAATTTAAAAACTAATGAATTTCAAAAAAAATGAATAAAGAAATAAATGAATAAATAGAAAAAGGAAGAAATATCAGTGATAAAAAATAAACATAGAAACAAATAAAAAAATCTCTTTTTTTTAATTTATTTATTTCATCAATTTATTTCCAAACAGAATGTTAGAATGAATATTAGTGGACTGAGGGAGGGCATATCTGAAAGATTATGAGCTCTTTGTTTCTTATATGACTAAAGGAGGGGGGGGGGCTGCAGGCAGGAATCATAGAACAATGCAGATTTAGATTTTTTTTTAAGCAGTAAATTTAGCCTTAAATTTTTACAAAGATGAAATGAGTCATACTTTCACGTTTCTTCTTGTTAAGGGACCGAAGGAGAGGGAAGTTGAAGGCATTGATAGAACAATTAGGTTAAAGCCCCAAGTAGGGTTTGTTTGGGGGTGTTGTTGTTTTTGTGGGGTTTTTTGTGTTTTGTTTTGTTTTGTTTTGTTTTGTTTTGTTTTGCAGTCTAGACCATTATTGAAAAGAGTTGAATCATGTAGTTTGCCACATTTTTCTAGAGCTCTTATTACAGGACTGCAAGAGAAGGAGAATGAAGGCAGTGATAGAACTATTCAAATATTCAATGGGAGATGTTGCTTTCCAGTTGTTTTACCAAATAAAAATTTGAGTCATTGTTCTATATTTCATGTTTTGTTTTTGCTTCATTTTGTTTTTTATTTATAGGACTGAATGGGATAAAGAATGAAGGCAGGGATAGGACTGGCAGAGAAGAGCTTGTTTTGTAGTCCAGTTCATCGATAAGAGATGAAATAAGCAATTCATATCATATTTCTTTGTTATTATTGGACTGAAGGAGCAACAAACAAACAAAAAAAAGGCCTGACAGTCATAGAACAATTTAGTTAGTATAAGAGGTGGAGGGTGCTTCTCAGTGTACAGGATTACAAAAGATTTAATTGGCAATTTATCACGTTTATGCTTCTGTTGTTATCATACATGTAGGACTCAAAGAGAGGAACAATGATGGCAGAGATAGAACAATGGGAATCTATAATGGAGAGGAGTTTGTCTTTCAGTCCAGTCAATACTCCATTCTAACCCTGATTAAGATGGTCTGGCGGTATGGACTGGATATCTTCCGCATGAACTGGACCATTAACAGTCTACTCAAGAAATTTGAAAGGTACACACATGTTACACTTGGCTTTGTGTTTTCTGATGATCATCTTCAGTGAGACTAGTGGGATTTCAACTATTGATGGGGTACTGGTGTCATTGAGGGGACATTGAGGGTGTCATTGAGGTGGATGAAATGTAAGAGAACAATAAGCCAGTTTGTAATAAAATTTGCACGTGTGCAGATGCATATGTAGGTCATTTGTACTGAGTACGATTGACTTTTAAGACAATTGACCACATTTTGTGGTTTGGCTCAGTAACTTTTCATTCAGAGCTCTGAAAAATATACCAGATGCATGAGGAGAAAGAGCAAAATTTTCTACACACCCTATGTCCATTTTTATTGCATGAGCATATTGCATTTGATGCCAGGAATTTTGAAAACAAGAATAAATTTTGAGATCCTTAAATTGGCAGCACATTGAGAGGTTCAAAATTATTGTTTTTCATCAAAATTGGCAATTTTTCAACTTTTCAACAAAATTTTTAAACATGAATATTGTTTTGAAAAACATCACACCTTATTAGAACCATGTAGCACTAAAAGAAAAATGTTATTATTGCCAATTTGAATAACAAAATGTGATCAATTTAGCCCTTAAATAGTTCCAGTCCTGAAAGGGTTATAAATACACTGTCATTTTCTGATGATCATCTTTAGTGAGACTAGTGGGATTCCACCTATTGATGGGGTACTGGTGTCATTGAGAGTGTCATTGAGGTGTCAGTTTCTACACACCATGATGTGCGCACATGTATGATTTTACATTTTAAACAGGTAACGCGTCCACCAAAACAAATTGGGGTCATTTCAGGGTCATTTGTACCATGAACTAATTACGATATATTGTATGGATGTCGGAAGCTAGTAGGATGGGTT
The DNA here is from genome assembly GCA_025618425.1 of Heliocidaris tuberculata. Classification (NCBI taxonomy): domain Eukaryota; kingdom Metazoa; phylum Echinodermata; class Echinoidea; order Camarodonta; family Echinometridae; genus Heliocidaris; species Heliocidaris tuberculata. Next base: position 21,909,112 of record CM046842.1, read on the forward strand.
CTTGTCTTCCTTTTCTCTCCATCTACCTACATGTATTCTTTCTTTTCATACACTCCCTATTATTTCTCTCTTCCTCTTCTTAATGGAGAATGAAACCCTTCAGAAATATCCATTTTAATGAAAAGAGAGGAGGAGAGGACAGAGAGAAGCAATTTTTAAAAAGTTCCATCAAAAGTCTCAATTTACTTTTTAAGGTGATCCTCAAATTGGCAATGTTGAGCACTGCAAAGTGGCAGGTTTAGAAACTACAACTCTCAATATGTTTTGTACACAAAATTTCATATTTTTTTCCATTATCTCCAAAGATGCTGCTTGTCTTTTTGTGAACTCAACATATGTTGTGTCAAATACATTTTCCCATGATATATCTTGACCTAAGAAGGACACAAGCTGCACCTTGAGAGATAATGGGGAAAATATGAAATTTTGTGTACAAAACATGTATGGAGAGTTGTACTACTAAACCTGTCACTTTGAAGCAACATTGCCAATTTGAGGATCGCCATAGAAAGTAAATCGGGACTTTTCAAACTTTCATAACTTTCTCATTTTGTAACCGATTTTGATGGAACTTTTTTTAAATCGCTTCTCTCTATCCTCTCTTTTCATTGAAATTGATTTTTTTGCCCAGGGTTTCATTCTTCTTTAACATTTTTCTCTCTTTCTCTCTTTAATCCATTTGATTCCCACCGGTAGCATTTTGCCACTGACCATATTTATGCTACAAATTCTTATCCAGGTCCACTCAGAAGCTATTACATACATGTACATGCTTTGCACAGGACAGGCAGGACCTTAATAATAACGTTGCAGTCAAATTTCTTCAGTGATGGTTCATTAAGCTTTCCATACAAACAAAAATCACCATTGGAATTATTCTGGTGTCAAGTCTGAAGCACTTGGGTTTCTTTGAGAAAAAAGGGAAGATTGAATGAAAATACATTTGGCCCAAAAAGTTTACACATGACAGCTAAACAATATATTTTTACAACGTTAATCATTCCTGCTAGCTGTTCTCTTGATGGCAGACAAGTTTGGTCTCTGCATATACATGTATATATTATACAGATATTGCCTGCCTAGAGGTTTAATATAACTTTTCATTTCCCCGACGAAGTTCTATTTTTCCCAAGGGATTATATTTTCCCCGAAGCACGCATTGCTGAGGGTAAATATTGTCCCGAGGGAAAAATATAACTTCGGAGGGGAGATGAAGTGTTATTTATTAAAGCGATACACCAGACAATATCTGTTATATTATATAGTCTAACTTAAAGGGCAATCCAACCTTGGTAATAAGATGATTTGTGTAAAAGCAGAAAAATAAGAAAAACGGGATGGTGAAAGTTTGAAAGAAATCAGACAAGGACTAAGAAAGTTATTGATGTTTGAAAAATGAGATCACTACATCTATGCGAATCTCAAATTGGCAATTTGGTGAGTCAATTGTGACATTTTTGTGGACAACTCTCCCATTTGTCGTACACAAAAATATTAATTTGCGGTTTTCTTCAAGGTGCTTTTACCCTCGGGGCTGTACTCAAAATTATATTGGAGATAGCATAGTGTTACAGGTCTTCATGAACGAAAAGATCCTATTGAGTAATGCATTTTGAAAAAAGTGACATTTTAGTCATTTTGTGTGTTAGAGCGAATGGGGGAGTTGTCCACAGCTACATCACAGTGACATTACCTATTTGGCCAATTTGAAATTCCCATAAGCATAGTGATTACAACTTTCAAAAATTCATAACTTTCTTATTGCTTGTCGGATTTCGTTCAAACTTTCTCCAATCTGCTTCTCTGATTTTTCCTCTTTCTTTCAAAGCAACTTGCTATTAAGGTTGGATTTCCCTTTAATCTTCAATATCTGAAATTATATGATCCCTTTGCCTCGCAATACTGATAAAGTATGTTAACGGATGAATTCACTGTACTGCTTTTGTACAACGGCAGTCTCCAATCTCATCGTCCAATTTCTCCTTGTCGAGGGACTGAAACCGACTAGCGGGGGAAGTCGCCATGACTGTATATTCGTTCGAAAGAAGTTTGAAATTCACGGGCGAGATATCGATCGCGACAGCAGCTGCGCTGTAAAAAATTACAGTTAGCGCTTCACACTGTGCAGTGAGTGACGTCAACTCGGTCAACATAGCGCGTTATGTTGACCGAGGTGACGTCAAAACCAAAATATAACATTGACGATCCTTGCAGCTCTATTCACGTGATGGCATTTAGACCAATCACTTATTCGTATCTATATACACTATATAATACATATATATATATATATATATATATATATATATATATATATATATATATATATATACTGTATATATATATATATATATACATGTATATATGGATCAAATAAAATCACTCTGAGACCTATGATTCCTAATAGGGATGAGTGAAGTATGAAAAATCTGAGGTATATTGTTTTTCCATGTGTACACATGTACATAGAAGTTAGTGGGCCCCAACTAAAGGCCTACATGATGTGATGCAAGAAACACCCAGCAAGAAAGTGATCATTATAATGTTGAGAAGACATCAGTATTAAGTTCTCAAGTACTCCAGTGCTCCGTGAACCCACTTTCTAAATCGCTCGAAAGTGATTAGACTTGATATTTTGGGGTTCTGTAATATGCCAACAACCCCCCCCCCCCCCCCCCCCCCCCCCCCCCCCGCCTGTTTGAATTTAAAGAGCCCTGCAACTGAAACACAACCCAAATGCAAGTTTATTGCTGTTGATATGCAGGGTTGCACACAGCTAATATTCTATTATTCAAACATCTAGATATGTTTGATAATATTTAATAGATTTTTAAATGTCTTTTGAAATATTTTTTTCCAATCTCCTTAGCTCCACCCTTTAAAAAAAAGCTCCAGATCGCATTCATGCAATCACATCATCTGTCAATCATCAGTTAGCTACACTAACATTCTACAATAGACAGTGGAATGTAACTTCCCCCAGCTCAGCACATGCTCACAATAGAATTGCATGCTTTCAAACAATACCTCCTCATTACCATTCTTTTCCTGGTGATGCTATAGCATGCCTAACAAAGCAACTCCTACATGTACATGTATGTAGGCATTGTATGGTCTATTAGAACAGATGGTCATCTCTGGCAAAGCTACATACCACTGTCTCTCCTTATAATGATTGACCGATGATGTCATTGCAGGAATGAGATCTAGAGCTTTTATCAGGGTGGAGCTTAGCATGTTTGAGAAAATGATTTTTAAAAATATTTAAAAATCTATGAAACATATTTAGATATTTGAATAACAAAATATGAGTTGTATGCATCCCTGCACATCAACAGAAATCAACTTGCATTTGGGTTGCAGGGAACCTTTAAGAAATTTAGGGGCCCATTTGCATTGTGCCCCTGTTTAGAGTCAAGCCCTGAATTTGTTGCATATTTCATTTCTTATCCATTTATTATTTTCAGAATTTATGACTTTCAAGATGCTGGCCAATCCTACAATGACATCGAAGGCATCATGGATGCAATGGGTGGGGAGGAGTTTAAGAGCTGGTTGTATAAGCCAGTTAGCTCTGTCCTCAAAGATATGGGCTTCTCTGAGAGGTTTGTCCAGGAGATAACTGCCATAGCAACACGGGCAAACTATGGGCAAAACCCTGACATGATGGCATTTGCAGGTAAGGCTGCAATTGTATGTCTTCATTTCTCTCAGCCTAGGTTAGCTCAGTACAGTTCAGTTCAGGTTTACTTCTCATACAGTTTAGGTTCATCTTCGTTCATTTTACGACTTTTCGCATAGGTTTAGTTCCGTTAAGTTTAGTTTGTTTTCAGTCAAGTTTCACTTTAAATCCATTCTAGGTCAAATTTAGATTCAGTCTAGGTTCAGTTCTGATTGTCTAGGTTCAGTTCAGATTGAGTTAAACCCAGTATTCAGGTTCCGTATTCGTGGAGGCACGATGGCTCAGTTGTAGAGCAGTCTCATAAGCAGGAGGTCCTGGGTTCAGAACATAAGTTGACACACTAGTGACATTTGGTAAACTTGTATTAATCCTCACTACCAACTCCCTCTGATAGGACTTAAAGCCTTTGTTACAAACATATACTTGCTTTTTTTGCAGTTGAGTGAAACAAACCATCAACCATCAGGTTCAGTTAGTGCTCAGTATACATTGAGATTATGATGTTCATTTCACTTCAGTTCAGGTTCCGTTCAGTTCAGATAATGTCCATTTTAGAATCATTATACATGTAGGTTCTGTTAAGTTCATATTCAGTACACTTCAGTTCTGCTCGGGTTCACCTCTGTTCAGTCCTACTTTTGTATTTGCTCAGTTTGAATTAAATCTATGTTCTTTTCATGTAAATTTTCTGCTAACATTCTACAATTTCCTTTGCTTGACATTTAGTTGAATTCAAATTTTAAGACTTCTAACATCTATTTATCACTTCCAGGCATGGTGTCCTTGGCTGGAGCAATGCCTGGTTTATGGTCTGTAGAGAGTGGTAACAAGCTTGTGCCTGAACAGTTACTCCAGAGATCTGGTGCAGCGCTCATCAAGTCTCGAGTACAATCTGTTGAGTGTATCACCAATGGTATTGCAGATAGGCCTGTCTTCAGAGTCTCATGGCAAGAGGGTGACCAAGGAATCCAGAGTGATGTCTTTGACATTGTCATGATGGCTTCACCTATAGAGGATGATCTCTCAGATATCGAGTTTGTTGGCTTTGATCAACCGATCACCGCCAACTTTACTGGCGACTATCGTCACACAGTTGCTTCACTCATCGAGGGGCGACCTCGAGCGTCCACTTTTGGACTTTCGCCCAAAGATGAGGTTCCTGGTCAGATTATCACCGATGTGGAAGTGCCTTTGAACTTCAGAACTCTTGCAAAGAACTTCCCTGTGGATTATGACCCCGTCACTTTCAATGCATCCAGGCAGATCTACAAGGTGTTCTCGACTGGTGTCTTGAACAATACACAAATGGAAGCCTTGTTCGAATCCTATTCGGAAGTGACACACCGTGATTGGTTAGCATATCCCTACTACCACAAGCGGGAGGCTTTCCCTGGGTTCGTCCTAGCGGAAGGTGTGTTTTATCCCAATGCAATCGAGTGGGCTGCTAGTGCCATGGAAATGGCCATCATCGGGGGCAGAAACAGCGCCATATTGGCATACCAGTATTGGAGTGGGGATTCCCCAGAAGTAAAAGTGGGTGCCTCTAGAGTTAGGCAAGAACTATGAAATTAAACCATTCTCCTTTGTCAATAAAAGGAACATTCAAATTGTAATCTATGCACTTTAAGGGGGAGAGGTTTAGGAGAAGGCTTATTTTTGTTACCCAAGAAAAATATTTGTTTGATCAATACCAGGGTGTCCTAGGAACAAATAATGCTTGAAAATTTCAATATTTGTCCCTTCAATTTAAAAGGGGAGAAAATGTATTAAGGGATGTAGTTCTGTATTTGTGCCCAAACACTAATTGTCATATTGAGCATTATTAGTTGAAAATTGTCCAGTACAACATCCAAGTAATATCTATATGGAATGATTGTTATGCCTGTGTGAATGGTACATGTACATTATAAACCCTACGATAGCTGTTATCCCTGTCCTGTTATTTTTGTTATTGGTTGAAGAATATTGTCTCGGTTACTTACCTTTGTAAATGGACATTTTCTTGCTAAATCTAGAGTTGGGATGGGCCATTAATCTTTGAGTATTTTGTCTAACAGAAACAAGGAGATGGGGACCAAGTGAATTAATATAAATCTTAAGGCCCAACTGCCTAATTTTTGTTCTTTTCTTATACCCCTCCCCTTTGATGGTAAGTACTTTTACATTCCAAATCTAGATAATAATCATGCATTTTCAAATTGACTTTTTTTGTTGTCAGTTTGTGGATGTGGATGTGTAGCAAAATGCTGTTAACAATTTTTTTTTTTTTTTTTTTTTTTTTTTTGGGGGGGGGGGGGGGGGAGTGGAGGGGGATAGGTTTTGCTTTCTTTTGGGGGTATTAAGGATTCTTTTCTATTACTGGTACATGTAGAGTTCATCATTTCAAGTATTTGGGGATTAAACAAAGTACATGTAATTCTTTATTTCCGATAAATAATGTGCCATAATTGACATAAAAGTTTATATTCTTAATAAAAGCAATGTATACAGTTAATACAGTGAAACCTCTTTAAAAAGAACACTGTTATAACAAACTCTCACTTTAACAAGCTAATTATGTGGTCCAGCTTCTTTATATTCTATTGTTTTCTAGACCTGATTTAACAAGGTTTCGATATGAAGAGGTAATTTTGATGGTCCCAAAAAGTTTGCTATAACAAGGTTCCACTGTATTAAGTCAAATTGTTGAGAGCACAAAAAAAGCTCGCCTCATGCAAATTTGGACTTAGGAAATGTAAAAACATATATGTTTTGCATAGTTTGGTCAACAAAATTTATTCGACTTCGGGAAAGTTTGACTTATGCGACCTCGAGTTATGCATAGTTAACTGTATTTTCATAATGAATTTCTATGATGAATGAGAAGTACATGTAATACCAGAATATATTTTCAGGTGACCTTCTGAATTGTTTTCTTCTTGTATATTCTGTTGATTATTCTGATTTCAACATTTGCAATATTGAATATTGATCAGTACTATTGTATTGCCTATATTATCGTTGTTGGTGTAGTATTTTTTGAGAAGATAAGAACGTTATCGTAAAACAGCATGAATAGGAACAAAAATTGGGAGTGTGTTTTGATATAGTTTTTCATCTCCAGAGGTGACATTCCCGACCCTTTTTATTCCTTTTATTCCATATTAATGATATAATGACAAGGGTCTGCTTCAATACTAGGAAAAATAGTTTTTCCATTCTTTTTTTTGGTTCCCATTCACCCTGTTTTACGGCACAAGTACACAAACTACATTTAGCCAATTAATGTATGCTTTCGTTGCCATTAAAAGTTTTATATACTGTGTATGATGAAGGAATGTAATCATTTTTTATTTCATGCATGTACAGTACCTGTATGTGATTTTTTTTTTTTTTTTTGAATGTTTGTACATGTATGTTTACATTTCTAGTGTCAAAGTTTTTTTTTTTTTTTTTTTTTTTTTCAGTTGTAATGAAGGAAAAGAATTCGAGGACACATGCTCTGGCGAGTCTGGCCACAATTTTTTCTTTCTTCGTACACACAAACAAATATGATGTGAGGGTACATAAATGTATGTACCAATGATTTTTTTTTAATCGCATACTGTACATGCAAAAAATATAATGCCTACAGTGTATATGAAATTTCAAGGTGACAAGTTCTGTAACTCCTTTGTAAGAAATGAAAATTGACGCAAGAAAATGTATCAGGAACGGTCGAAAAATGATTTTACAACTTACACAATTTTTTTTTGAGTCAGAATAAATAAAGTGTTAAATGGTTGTTATTACTTAAAAGCAAATTATAATCCTTTTCACATCTGCACAAGTTTTTCAATTATAAGTATTTTGTAATTAATCGCAACTTCAAAATTTAGGGCTACAAAAGGGATGAAGTACTTTTGCATTTGCAAATTCCCGACTTACAGGTACTTCATCCCTTTGCAGCCCTAAATTTTGAAGTTGTGTAAGTATGCAATTTATTTTTTTTATTTTTTTATTTTTTACTAGTACATGTTCTTGCATTGATTTCTGAATAGCTCCCTCTGCGACAAATGCAAGACTTTCATTTCTTACAAAGGAGTTAAGAGCTTGGAACCTACACGGTGTCTACTAAACCGGTGCAAAGTTTCATGGAATTTTGTGTAAGTCTGCAAAAGGGACGAAGTCCCTTTAACCCTTTCAAGATAATTGACAACATTTTGTGGATTGGCTCAATAACTTTTGATTTGAACAGAGCCCTTAAAAAATATACCAGATGCATGAGTAGAAAGAGCAAAAATTTCTGCGAACACTGTATCCATTCTTGTTGCATGACCATATTGCGTTTGATGCCAGGAATTGTAAAAAGGAGTATAAGCCTTAAAATCCTTAGATTGGCAACACACTGAGAGGTTGAAAATAATTGGGTTTTTTTCCAAATTGGCCATTTTGTTCAACTTTTCGACAAGGTACCTACATGTAACAATGTCTATTGTTTTCATAGACATTACACTTTATTAGAACCATGTAACACTAAAAGAAAGGGTTAAACCCTGGACCCAACACGTTACCTAAGGCTATCAGCCTAACCCTAAACCTGGACTAAAATTCAGTTTCAACTCTAGGAACCCTTACCTTATTAGGGAGTTTTCGTTCAGCAACGTACGCGGGATTCTAGGACGGAGATTAACAATTGCACATGACAAAGGACGCCCGTCTTTAAAGTCTTTGTGGAGAATTGAAGAACCGGAACAATAGTTTCGTCCTAGATTCAGAGCGAACAATGCATTTGCAATTCATCGTGCGCTTTTGATCTAGCACGGTGTTGCCGTTCCTGTTCTTTCATTTTCGACAAAGAATGCCTAGGCGTCCTTTGTCATGTGCAATTGGTAATCTCCGTCCTCAAATCCTGCGTACGTTGCTGAACGAAAACTCCCCATTATCTTTGAAATTAATCACTGAAAAAATATCGCCAGAGCTAATGCCGGCTCACGGGGTAAGGAGTATATATTTTGCCTGTTGGTAATTTTGTTTTGCGTGGCATTAACACAGTTTTTTCTTGATACGCTACTTTATTTTGTCGTAAAGACAGAACAGCTACATTTAATTGCAAGCTTAAAGAGCTTAGGCAGTTGCCATACTCTAATGGAATTCTTGGCCATATAAATTTGTATTGTAAATGTCAAATTTTAGAGTATAGATGTAAGATTTTATTATGATTTCCAAACTGTTCATGCTTTCTGAAAGTCCTGTAATTAGATGAAAATACAGAGTGTGTTTTAACAATACAAGCATGAAAAAAAAATTGAATTTAGGTATTTTTTGTAAGATTGAAAAATGTATGTATAATTTGTATAATTTGAGTAATGACCAAAACGGGTATACATCATTGCAACGTGATATCGCTTCGCGAAAAATCTTAACAAGCTTGTTCTTTTTGCAAAAGAGATATGATGTTTGAAGAGAATAAAATAAATGCATTGATGAAGCAAGATTGAAAGATAGCAGTTTACCAAGATTAGATTTGTGTAGTATTTACTAGATTTATGATGTGTACACGTACATGTAGAGGATGCGGGCTAACTCGGCACTAGGGCGAACTCGGCCTTGGCGGAAAATCGCGGCTGAGTGAGCCCAGAGAGTTAAATTGATTGCAAACACTTGTGTTGAATTTCGCATTAATTACACATTTCAAAACACTTGAATTCAGATTATTTGATATCAATGTGTAAAATAATTATCTAAGAAGTAATGTTGAAAATTTTAAGAAGTAAAATTATACAAAACGTGAAATTTAAGGCTAAAAAGGGTACGGTGCGTAGCGTGGACTTCAACTCTTGAAACATAGTCACCGCGCAGTGCAGAGTTCGCCCTAGTGCCGAGTTAGCCCGACCATGGGATCATGTAGAGCCTACCCTCATGTAGATATAGGGTGCTTAATCGGGGTCCACTCGCTATTCATAAGGACAACTATTCCTAGAAAACCGCTATTCATTTAACACGCGTTATGATTAGCAGTCCTTATGAATAGTGTCCTTTTGAATGGATGTCCTTATGCATAGCGAGGTAATTTGTGTATGGTTTGCTCGCTATGTAGAAGGACCGCTATTCACTCAAAACCGCCATTCATTTTGTCACGCGTTATGGATAGCGGTCCTTATGAATAATTGGTCCTTATGAATAGCGGTTCTCATGACTAGCGAGGTAACCCCGCTTATTCATCACACATGTATTTTAATAAAACAGAATAAAGGAAAATACAATGATACATGAATGAATGTGATATGTGACTTTTAGTGAGAACAGACCTGTTTTTTTTTTCAGCTTAGAAGTTTGTCCTTCCAGACCCCTCCTCCCTCCCCCCCCCCCTTCTTATCTTGTATCCTTTATCAATTTTCTACCAATATCAGTGAAATAGTTAATTTTCTTAGATTTTTTTATTTTTTTTTCCAAAATATCTAATTTTGTTCCTTTCCAAATTCTTTCTACCAGAAAGGCTTCTAGAGAGAGTATTGACATAGGCCCACATGTGTAGGAATTGTGTGTGGGAATTCATTGTAGGGGCAAGAAGGACATTGCAAAGGCAGCATGGTGACAACAACATAGGGAAATTATACAGTGGGACCTCGTGACAAACTCGTTGGGACCAAGGAAATTACCTCTTTATATCGAAACCTTGTTATATCAGGGCTAAAAGAATAGAATACAAAGAAGTGGGACCAGCAAAATTACCTTGTTATAATGAGAGTTTAGTATTAGTGTTCTTTATAATGAGGTTCCACTGTATGAGGAAGAGAGGGAGGGGGGGGGGGGGGTCGGGTAGTTACAAAGACTTCAAGAGAGTGCTAAAGCACCTTCAATGATATTACTGGTGTAAAAAAAAAAAAAAAAAAAAAGACATGACATTTTTGATCATTGATAACTCAAAAGTTACAACTCGTATCAGGCTGAAGTTTTTACATGGTAAAGTTGAAGGATGTCAAATTCATTTGGAGTAAGTTTGTGACACCTCTTTGAATACTAACAATGCTCTAGATATTTCATTAGATTTGCACTTTTTGAAAAATCAAAGCCACAAAAATCTGTGGGTATCAGTAATTAATTCAGAGCACTGATCGTTGTCATTGTGGTCATTGTGCACTGCATTTGAAATTCCAGAGCACCTCTTCAAACCCAAAGTCGTAAATCATAAACACTGGATAACTGTTAAAGTAAAGTAGAAATGACAGTTGTTATGTACAATTGTATCGTTGTGTTCTGCATTATTCACCGATCCACACAGATTTTGGGCCTTGATTTTTCAAAAGGTGGGAATTCAATTGAATTTTGAGAGCATTATTTTAAGGATATTATTCAAGAAAATTTCATTAACTTGCTCCAAATATATTTGTCATTCTTCAAGTTTACAGTATGAAAACTTGTCCGATACGAGTTTTAACTTTTTGAGTTATAAGCGATCAAAAGTGTCAAATGTTTTTTTTTTCTTCTTCTTCTTTTTTTTTTTTTTTTTTTTTTTTGAGGGGGGGGGGGTTAATTACTAGTAGAATAGGCTTTTCTATTATGTTTTCTTCCATATTGTCTCATGTCCTTTATCTGGCAATCTGACATTCTTTTTTTCACATACATGTACATGTACATCTCTCCTCTCATTCTCTCTCTACAGTCCCCACCCCCCCCCCCCCACCCCAGCCCTCCTCACACTCAAGTTTCTCTCTCTCTCTCTCTTTCCCTCTCTACTCCCTCCCTACCATCACTCCGTTTCTTTCTATCCTCTCTCCCACCACTCTATTTTTTCTTCCCCTCCTCCCCTTCCCCTTCTCCATTTCTCTCTCACACTCTCTTTCACTCTTCTCTCTTTCACTCTCCTCTCTCACACTCTCTTTCACTCTTCTCTCTTTCACTCTTCTCTCTCTCCCTCTCTCTCCCTCCTTCTCCTTTTACCCCTTTTGAATGTCCCCTCTCTTTTCTCAATCAAAGTTACAGCCTACAGATGTCACACTCAAGTTTTGTGTGTTTTTTTCTCTCTCCCTCTCTCTATCATTGGTTTGTTTCTTTCTATCCTCTCTCCCACCACTCTATTTTTCTTCCCCTCCACCCCTCCCCCTTCTCCATTTCTCTCTCACACTCTCTTTCATTCTTCTCTCTTTCATTCTTCTCTCTCTCCCTCTCTCTCCCTCCTTCTCCTTGTACCCCTTTTGAATGTCCCCTCTCTTTTCTCTCTCAAAGTTACAAATCCAATAACAGTTTTCACCGCAGCCTACAGAAGTCACACTCAAGTTTCTCTCTCTCTCTCTCTCTCTCCCTCTCTACTCCCTCTCTGTCATCGGTTTGTTTCTCTATCCTCTCTCCCACTACTCTTTTTCCCCTCCACCCCTCCACCCCTCCCCCTTCCCCATTTCTCTCTCACACTTTTGTACTCTTCTCTCTCTCTCTCTTGTACCCCCTTTTGAATATCCCGTCTCTTTTTTTCTCTCATAAGTTACAACTCCAATATACATAAAGCCTGCAGATGTCACTACAATGGATATACACTATAATTTCAAAATAATGCACATTCGGTTTTCTTTTAATGTAACTTCATTTCATTTTAATGAAAAGAGAGGATAGTGAGAAGCAATTTTTAAAAATTTCCATCGAAATCGGTTACGAAAATGAAAGTTATGAAAGTTTGAAAAGTCTCAATTTACTTTGTATGGCGATCCTCAAATTGGCAATGTTGCTTCAAAATGGCAGGTTTAGTAGTACAACTCTCAATATGTTTTGTACACGAAATTTCATATTTTCTCCATTTTCTCTAAAGATGCTGCTTGTCTTTTTGTGAACTCAACATATGTTTTTTCAAATACATTTTCCTATGATATTCCTTGACTCTAAGAAGGAGAAAAAGCTGCACCTTGAGAGATAATGGGGAAAATATGAAATTTTGTGTACAAATTAAACGTATGGAAAGTTGTACTACTAAACCGGTCACTTTGAAGCAAAACTGCCAATTTGAGGATCGCCATAGAAAGTAAGCTGAGACTTTTCAAACATTCATAACTTTCATTTTCTTAACCGATTTTGATGGAACTTTTTTTTTTAATTGCTTCTCTATCCTCTCTTTCATTAAAATTGATTTTCCCCCAGGGTTTCATTCTCCTTTAAGATCATGTTAAGTTAGAGAACATTCTTAAATCTGGGATCAATTAAGAAGTATAAACAAGGGCGTCGCTAGGGGGGGATGTCATCCCCCCCCCCCCCCACCACTCAAAATTGCCGTCGGCAAATGCGCCACCTCTGTCGGCATAAAAACACGAGGAGGGTAATAAAGGAAGAGGGAAGATCGAGGAAAGGGAAAACGAGAAAAGAGAAAGCAAAGAAGGAACTTAAACTGAGGGAAGGAAGGAAAGAAAAAGAAGGAAAACTGGCCAATCGTTTTGCTCGCGAGTGACACTAGAAATATTAATTCGGGCAAAAGCTAGGCGTCCCCCTTCGGCAATAGGCTGAGCAGCCCCCGCCCCCTCCCCTAAGGATTTTCAAAGTTCCGATATTCAGGCAACTTCATATTCGGGCAGCTTATTTTTATTTTTATGTCTGGCGATTAGGGTTTTTCTCCAAAAAAAAAACAACAACAACAAAAAATATATAAAAAATTCCATACATAAAACTTCATTGAAAGTATTCGGAAAAAAAATAAATCCCTTTTTGGTGGGTTGCTCAAAAAAAAAAATCCATTTATTTATTTTTTCTTTCTTTTTACTGCTCAGAAGAAAAAAAAGATACCATACATAATATTCCTTTAAAAATGTTCGAAAATTTCTACCCAGCGAGTCGCGTCGCGCCACGCAGCGACCCTACTGGAAATTCGAAAGCCCTTTCAAGTGCATTCTCTTGTCAATGTACCCTCTTATAAGCTACGAAGCTCCAGAAGGGCCAAGTTGGACAACGTAAAAGAAAAAAATACTACGTACGTACGTACGGAATAATAATACGTACGTACGTAAAATTTATAAAGTACGTACGTATAATAATAAAACGTTTGTGACCTATTCCCTCACAAGGCATTGGGCCTATTTTCTTTATATTTTTTATAATAAAATATGATTTTCTCATAACTTGAAGCTGATAATACGCCGGAAGCGGGGGGAGGGGGGCAGAGTGGGCAGTTAATTGCCTTCAACAATTCAACCCCCCCCCCCCCCCGCAAGAAAAAAAAAATGATTTCGCATTTTAACAATATCTAATAAGCTTGTTAGTGCTTTAAAATGCAAACTTTCAGCATTTTCTTCCACTTTGTCGCTATATACGACCCCTCGGACAGACGCAATGTTTCTTAATATTTAGGACCCTGTCTACCATAGGCAGTGAAGTAGAAAGGGGGCAGATTCTAACTTCCATCTATCGGGGGGGGGGGGGGACAGGGGCGTAGATAGCAGGGGGATGGGGGGGGGGAAGCATCCCCCAACTTTTCGGGTGGGGGGATGGTGTGTACAAACATCCCCCCTCCCCAGTTTTCACCCCACAAACAAACAACAACAAAAAAAATGGTGGAAATATACATTTCTATGTTATTTGTAGATAAATATAATTTGATTTATTATATCTATTAATATTTCAATATAAATATTATTTATCTATGTATAATATTGTAGATTTATATGAATTTATCAATATTTATCTACAATTCTGTTGTTGTTTTCTGATTTTTCCCAATATATTTTTACACAACAAACGGAAAGTGAAAACCATCTACTTCAAATTATACATCATGGGTATTGATCTGGGAGGGATATGGAGGTATGTATATTTTTTTTAATGAAGGGGGTGGCCTGCATGTATTACCATCCCAAAATATATTTAGAGTTTGTTTGTTGTTGTTTTTTTGTTGTTGTTTTTTTTCGAAGCCATAAAGCAGAAAAAATTATTTAGATTAAAAGTACATGTAATTATTCTGGATTTAGAGGGTGCAGTCGGTAGCTTTCCTTTATAATGCAATTCTGCAAAAGTGAAATGAAAATATAGTCACAGGAATCGATTGTGGTGGGGAAAGAGGAAATACATCACCCCCAATATTTATCGAGGATGATGACCTTTGTCATCATCACCCAACTATACATAGAAGAATTATGAAATGACAATCGTAACATGTAGGCCCGGTCAGAAGCACCGCTCCAGGCGTTGCATGTGGGCACAGTGCCCCTACTTTTCCATTTAACTTCAGATAAGTTCCCCCATTTTTCTTTCGAATAAGTTCCCGTTCCGTATTCTTATGAGTTCCCTTTTTGATAATTACGCCTCATCCTTCACCTTATCTTTGATAAATGCTCCTATTTCAACGAGAGCATTTTCCCCTTTTAATTCCTTTTATTCCTTTTAATGTAACAGTCATTTTTTTTTCTTTGTAATATATATAGACACTACTTTAATTTTTCTACTTTATATAAGAATATTTTCGCGTTCTTATAAATGCCCCTTTTCATGTGTGATTAGTGCCCTTTTTTCCCTCTGATAAACTGCCTTTTCTACCTTTTTTTACGCATTCATTTCTTTTTCTAATAAATGAAATGTCCTCCCCCCCCCCCCATAATAAGTACCACGTTTCCCTTTTCCAAAACATGTGCACCTAATCAAAAGTGACTTAGAGTCAATATTCCCAAATGCTCGCTCGCTCCGATCGCTCGTATAGTATAAAGTATAGCTTATTAAATAAATTTTCATTGTGAAATTTTGCAAATGAAACCTCATCAGGATTATGTTTCCCTGTTTTTATATCACAGTGTAATTGAGACCTCACAAATTTTGAATGTTTTTTGCTCGCTCGCTCAATATTCCAATCATACTACAAAACTGCAAAGCATGATGCTAAAGTTGTATCTTGGACATGTAAAGAGAAAAACCATATGCATGTTTACCCACCCTCACCCTACACTACATATATATATATATATATATATATATATTTATTTATAAATGTGTATGTGGGTGTGTGTGTTTGGAGGGAGTGCGCGTGTGTGTAATATAACATGAAGAATTGTATTTCATTTAATTATACCGTAATTATACATTTTTGTTTACCCCTTTATTCATTTAAAGGAGATCTTTATATGAACTAGGAAAATAACAAAAACATTAACATATTTTGAATGAAAGATCATTTACATTGAATATTATACACTGTGGGACATAGGGAAGGGGTATAGGGCGTACGTTAGTGTTTGTCAATATATTATTTACTTAGTGATTTCATTCCAACATTCTTCCATACTTGTCTTGTGAATAATTTAACACTATGGTATGAAAACGAAATGAAGATTTGTATTTGTTTGAAATTATTTACATTCATTTTATGTAATGATCTATTTTGAATGAAATCTCTAATAAAATATTTTGAAAAACAAAAAAAGTGTGTGTGTGTGTGTGTGTGTGTATATATATATATATATATATATATATTTATTATATATATATATATGGCCCTTGAGGGAAATCATACCCCCCCCCCCACTTATGAGGACCTGTCTACGCCAATGGGGCAAAATATCCCCCCCCCCCCCCGATAGTAACATTTGTGGTATTGCGATCAGCTTTCTAGTACTCTAAACATGCTAAGAGACGAGATTTCACCATGACAACACCCATCCGCGTAGCCAGGATTTCATTTTCACGGGGGGGGGGGGGCGGTTGGTATAGAGCACGCGAAGCGTGCATGCTCCCCAGGGGGTGGAGATTCCCCCCTCCCGCGCGAAGCGCGAAAGCTCTGACGTTTTATAGCAAACTTGAGAGAAAGATAACTGCTCGTAGCACAATTTTTTTTACGCGGAAAGTTAGTTCGACGCCCGGACGGGGACTGAAAGTAATTGGAAATACTATTCTAAACAAGATTGTAATTCTCAATTAGGTTAAAATTTCATGAGAGAAATAGAGAGGAGGAGAAGAGAAGAAGTGAGGAAAGAAAACTAATAGCATGAGAGGAAGGAAAAGAGCTAGGAATACAAAGAAGAGGGTCACAAAGGAATAGGAGGAGAAGGAGAGAGGGAGAGAGAGTGGGGGGGGGGGGGGAAGGAAGTTCAGTGATAGAAAGGAGGAGATATTTTACATTACATCCTGTACATGGACTACTGATGTCCATAGGAATAACAACTCTAATCATGCTTAGCTGACAAGACTACAGGTCACACTTTGATATTATTTTTTAAATAGTAATAAAGATCGAAAAATAGAGAGAGAGCTTGACATGTAATAACAAACTTCTCTCTCTCTCTCTCTCTCTCTCTCTCTCTCTCTTTCTCTCTCTTTAAAAAGTGCTCGTTCTTGGAGTTTTGAGCTTTGGATCAGCCACTGAGCAATTGTTTTCCATAAAGCAGATTTTGAGCGGAGCAATTTTCTTTCGGCGGAGCAATATGAGGAGCAATAACTTCTTTTTTAATGAAACACTTTTGGGGAGGATCAATTATCGTATAGGGCAAATTTTGTCTTCCGTGGATCACATTTTTGGGTGAGCAATTATCAGCGGAGCAATTGTAGGAGCATTTGTCTTCTACGTGGCACTTTTTTAGGCGGAGCAATTGTAGGAGCATTAATCTTCTACGGGACACTTTTAAGGCGGAGTAAATGTCGGCGGAGCAATTGTCGGCGGAGCAATTGTCGGCGGAGCAAATTAAGTGTCGTTCGGGAAGCATTTATCGCCGGAGCATTTGTCCATACATGCGGAGCAATTGTCGGCGAAGCAAATGTCGGCGGAGCAACTGTCGGCGAAACAACCGTCAGCGGAGCGATTGACACAGGAGCATTTTGACGTCGGAGCAGACGTCGCGGGGAGCAAATGTCGCGGAGCCGGAGCAATTGTCGCTTTTTGCGGAGCAATTGACGCCGGAGCATGTGTCGGTTCACTGTCCCTTAGACCCCCATTTCGGGGTTGACTGAGGCAAACCCCCCGTCAAAAAGAAAAAAAAAAATCTGAGTGCGCACCCCCCCCCCCCCTCGGGTGGACACACACACACACACACACACCATACGCACACAAATGTCGAGATACTCATACATGTACTAGACATGAGCTCACAATAGGCTTATTCTGGGAATCGACGTACAAGGATAGGTTTTGTGTGAGATTCAAAATGCATGTGGATAAATGGTTCAGCCTTTTCACGTTTTATTATTACGTACGTACGTACGTACTTACGTATATGTACTTACGTATGTACTTACGGATTATTTATTACGTACTTACGTAACATTACGTACGTAGGCCTTATTATTACGTACGTACGGTACGTAGTATTTTCTTCTCCTCCTCCTCCTTCTCCTTCTTCTTCTTCTTCTTCTTCTTCTTCTTCTTCTTCTTCTTCTTCTTCTTCTTCTTCTTCTTCTTCTTCTTCTTCTTCTTCTTCTTCTTCTTCACGCTACGATGTCCAATTTGGCCCTTCTGGAGCTTCGTAATAAGCTGTCTAGATATCTGCTACATACACGTATTGCATTAGATCGATCGCGCGATCAGAAATCACAGCCTGAACATGCACAAGTACTGGTATTCGGCTTTCAAGAAGTAGTTGTAGCTTCTAGAAATGTATCCAAATTGAGTTTAATCGCCATTTTCCATGATCCAGGTAATGTAGAATGGCCTTATCGTTGTTAATTACCGGTTGAGGAAACCCCCATTCACTCCGCACAGAAGCGCTTCATTGCGTTGCATGCAAATTGGTTTCCTCATTCCCCGTCCATAGACTCTGCACTTTATTTTTGCGTGCTAACGAGCGTGAGCGAGTTGTTTCCTCAACCACGATATAGCCTGTAGAATTAGTATTTTATTGTCTAATTGATGTAAAAGGTGAGCAAGAAGACCTGCTGAAAAGTAAATTCTAACGTTGGCTGGAGCAGGCTGACTTCTTCCCCAGCCCTAGCGGCCTAGCTTTTCTTGATTACTGGTAGTGTGGCGCGTTCACTTGATGAGTCGATGCAAACTTTGTTTTTTGAAAAGTTCTTCATGACCAAGCATTTTTTATTATTTTGTTTAACTCTTTAGCTTCATCTTGGTTTATTTGTTTTGTTTTGTTTTGTTTTTTTTTTTTTTCTTATTTATCTGTGATTGACTTCATATGGTCTGGATATTTTTTAAATGTCATGGAATTATTTTTTTTTAAAGGGGGGCACTCGACCCCAAAAGTGGTGACTGTGTGCCACTGGCAAGACAAAAAAAAAAAGCCGGGCTTCGGAACGAGCGTATCATGAAAAGGATGGTCTTCAGAATTACTACTAACATTTTGGGAAAAGGGAGTCTTTTCTTTAAAAAAATGGTATGCTTTTGAGTTTTGAACGGAAATTTTGAGTGTACTAAAATGGGGGTCTTCTGGGTGGCACATACCCACCGCACACTATATACCGAGTGCCTCCCCCCCCCCCCCCCCCCTCACCCGGGGCAAGGGAGTTCACGCTCCATGCTCATGATCTGATGTGTGCTTTGCGCATATGACTATGAGAGTAAGATTTTTTTATTTTCAAATGTTGGCAGGTATGGACCAACAGGATAGCTGCATGGCATCCTTGAATTTTTGAATGGGCTTTACTGGATTTGCTGTGGGTTTTATGGGTTTTTATGGTGCACATTTGAACAGCTGTGCTTCATATGGAATTTAATGTGTTCCTATAGGAAACCAATAGAAACCAACAAAACCATCAGAAACCAAATGTTAGGAATTTCCTATGGGTCTCTAAAGGATTTTCAACCTGGGAGCAGCCTGAGCAGCCGGCTTCAACGCTGGGGGGGGGGGGGGGGGGGGGGGGGGGGGGGGCTTTTTAATTATTATTGACTTGTTTGTAGTTGGCTATATATGTTGTGGTAGACCGAAAATTCTGGTTCTGTCTTGCTAGCCACTTATTTTGGTAGGGTATTTAGAGACAGAAGCGGGCCTATCTATCGATATGCTGTGCAAACAAAACACATTTTGACTCACACACTAATAGCAGTTTGAATACGGCTGCACGATTTTCAAACGGAGAATACCTTGGACCATGAATTACCTGATAAAAGGAGCATTAAACAGATTAATTATTCAGTAAATTGGTAAGATGAACAGATTCCGTAACTATTAATTGGAGCCTAGGCATGCTAGGCCTAACCAGTTCAATAATAAAATCTAGATCTAGATATATATGAGGAAAATCAAATTATTATGATTTTTCCAACTACTCGTCGGCGAGTAGTCGGTTTGCACAGCAGAGTGATAGACCTTTTTCTGTCTCTCGATAAGTGAAGAGCTGCATATGACCCTACCAAAATAAGATTAAGAGGCTAACGAATGAGAGACAGAATTTTCGGTCTAATATTGTGGTAGAGCCTTGAGGGAACCACGGCATACTCGTGATAAGACATCCCCTGCAGAATGAGTGTTGACAGGCCAGCAAGGTGGCATCCTGATCAAAAGTCCCAGTGGCCTGTGCCGGCATCCAACGCCGCTTGTCTCCTTCTTAGCTCAAGATATAACATAGGAAAATGTATTTGACACAATATGTTGAGTTCATAGAAAGACAAGCAGCATCTTGAGAAATAATGGAGAAAATATGAAATTTTGTGTACAAAACATATGGAGAGTTGTACTAATACTACTACTACTAAACCTGTCACTTGCCAATTTGAGGATCGCCACAGAAAGCAAATTGAGACTTTTCAAACTTTCATAACTTTCTCATTTCTTAACCCAATTTGATGGAACTTTTTTTTTTTTAATTCTTCTTCTTCTTCTTCTTCTTCTTCTTCTTCTTCTTCTTCTCCTTCTTCTTCTTCTTCTTCTTCTTCTTCTTCTTCTTCTTCTTCTTCTTCTTCTTCTTCTTCTTCTTCTTCTTCTTCTTCTTCTTCTTCTTCTTCTTCTTTTAATCTTCAAAGTGCTATTCAGCCTGTCACGAAAATGAACTAAAGATTGCAAGTGGTGCGTGGAAGAATAATGTGGCTTCTTCAGATTTACTGAGATGAAAGTTGCTTCAGGAGTAGGCCCTGGAAGCACTGTGCATTGTCAGCATGCACTACAGATGCCAGCAGGCTATTCCATTCAGAGATACAGCGATGGGAAAATGAAAATTTGTCGAAAATGAAAATGAAAATTTGTCCAACTTGTCTAAATTGCTTCTCTCTGTCCTGTCTTTTCATTAAAATTGATAGATATATGCAGTTCCCAACACCCTATTTTTCCCTCGGCTGATGAGTTCCGTGGTTCCCTGATTTTGCCCTTATAGTCCGTTCCCGAGCGAGCGAAGCGAGCGAGGGGGGAGGGTGTGGGAGGGGGGATACCCCCCTCCCCACTGGCGTAGCCAGGATTTTTCAAGAGGGGGGGGGCCAAGGCGAGGGAGCGAAGCGACCGAGCGGGGGAGGGTGTGGGAGGGGGTATCCCCCTCCCACGGTAGGAAAATTTTTTTAAACCAGGTCATGAAAATGGCATTTTCTGCACCCTAAAATTCTATTCTGGTGTAACCTACTTGAGAAGTGACAGATGAAATAGGATTTTTTTTTTCTCTACTCCGCTGGAATGAGTTGTAGTGGAAGGATTACCACTCCTTGGGGCTCCAGAATTCCAAGCAATACGCAAAATTACATGTAGTTGGTGTGTATAAATAGCTGTACCAGTGTACATACGAAACGTTGAAACCCGTGTTTTCGGATAGGAAAATATACAGACTAACAACCAAAAACCCACACACAGACACACTGACTATTGACTAACATATGACTAAGAGGACGCCCTTTCTCATGGAGTGGAATTTATATCTCATCTCAAGCGGTAGTCTCATTTGAAAACACATGCAACATCTTTATTAGGTGTATGTAAAAGACTTTAGCAATTTATTTAGCTGCCTTGTTTAGCTCTTTATCTCATTTTCTCGGTTAGAGGTTGTTCATTAGTTGCCTAATTCGTATATACTACACGAATCCAGCTACGTACTCCTTCATTTAAGTACTGAGGAATTATATAGTTTGATTAATTTTTGTAACCAAAATGAACATCAATGTGAGTATTTAGCACGGAAAAATATTAGAATTACATCGTGTAAAGAGTATAGAGATCACAATTTGTAATAAAAACATATGGAAATAATGTAATTACACATAGAGAACGGGCTAAACAAAGTCTTCATACAACCAAGTCAAGCGCACATGATTTGCCACATGTGAAGGCCGTTTTTGTCATTCAATTTAGTGATAATAGATTTGACTCAAAACTGTAAACATCAAAGCAGAAAGCATCTCGTCCGATGACTTACTAGTATATAAAATACGACTTGAACAAAGAATGAAATTGTATCTTTTTTGAATATTCCTCTATAAAATCGAACTCTACCTTGAAAAACAGTGTTTTGCTTCTCCTCGGATGAAGACCATAAAAATGATATAACGGTGACATTGTTTTCGTATAAAAGCAATGTTGGCTACAACAATGATAACTCTTAAACAAACTCAAGATTTACAAAACGAAGAAAATGGTTATTGCCTCCATCGGACATATACCCATTCACAAAGAGAGGTTTATATTCGGCAAGAATAACTGATACGCCTCTTCATCATTCTGAGTACAATTTCTTTCAACTCTCGACAAACTAAAAGAAATATAAATGTTCTGTTACCAATCTACTTAGTCAATGTTGTTAACAAAGTTTCGGGGTTATGATTTGGAAAGGAACAGTTTTTGCTGGAAATGAAAGCAGTGTTTATTTTGTTTACTTTTTTCGTAATATTTCCATTTTATTTTTCCTTATTTCGATTGTAAGGTAGGGGTAGGGTAAGTCCTAGTAAGACCAGCATGTGAAAAGGAAATTAGTTGTTTTGTTTTTTTTGTTTTTTTTTTTTTTTTTGCTCTCCGATCAACAGGGGGGGCCATGGCCCCCTTGTGCCCCCCCTGGCTACGCCAGTGCCCCTCCCACAGTAAGGAGATTTTTCATTTTTAGGGTTGCCAGCTTGCGATTTTAAGCATACTTGCATGCTCTATTTTTTCTCTTTTTTGTTTTCCTATGCACATTAAATGTTTACTTGGCAGCCCGGGGGGGGGGGGGGGGGGTTAAACCCCCAAACAACCCCCCCCCCCCCGTAGATCCGCCACTGCAACTGAACTCTCCTGTTTGTCATATGCACAAAAATATCATTAATTTGCAGTTTTCCCTGAAGCGCCTTTACCCTCGGGCCAGCTAATATATTGTTACAGGTCCTCATGAAAGTTTCTTTTGAGTAATACATTATGAAAAAAAAGATGAAATTTTAGTCATTTCTTGTGTTAGAGCAAATGGAGGAGTCGTTCGCAACTACATCACAGTGACATTTACTATTCGGCCAATTTGAAATTCCCATATAAAAATTCATAACTTTCTTATTGCTTGTCCGATTTCAGTCAAACTTTCACCAATCTGCTTCTGTGATTTTTTCCTCTCTCTTTCAGAGCAATTAACTTGCCATTAAGACTGGATTTCCCTTTAAATTCTACCTTGAACAGTGAGGCATAGAGCCTACATGTACACTGTGCTGTAGGGTCTACCAGTATACCCACTAACACATATGCGATTATAAAATGATGCAATGTACCTCAACCTCTAACTGTCTTTCTTTGAATTGATGAAATGTAGCCCAGAGCTAATATCAGCCAGATCACCATTCAGCTATCTTCTGTTCACAGATTTACAAGTAATGAATTTGTGTGAAGACTGAAATATGACCCTTTTTTTCTTTCAGACTTCAAGAACTTAAAAATAATCAACATGGCAGAGAAGGGGGAAGGAACATGTGATCAAGATCTAGTGTGCCCTCTTTGTCTGGACATTTTAGAGGATGCCACCTTGCTGGCCTGTCAACACTCATTCTGCAGGAGATGTCTTAGAAAATATGACGACAGCCAGGCTGGTGATCAAGATCACATGGTATGTCCACTCTGCAGGGAGGTCACTGAGCTGACAGAGACAAGAGTTGCGGGATTGTCCAGCAGTGTGTCCATCAACGGACTGGTTGATGATTACGTCAGCTCCGTGGGCGGGATGATGGCCATTCTACACATCCAGCCGAAATGCACATCCTGCGATGAACAGCAAGTGGCTGTGTCCTTCTGCAGCGACTGTGACATGTACTTGTGTGAGGACTGCCATAGGGGTCATAAGAAGATGCGTTTTTTTGCAAAACATCGAGTTACTTCCATGAGAGAAATGGAGAAAGGTGAGAGCCATGCTTATCAGCAATACAATAGATGTGCAGTTCACGAGCTTGAAAAGAGAGATCTCTTCTGTGATGATTGTAGAGTCCTTGCCTGTCTCAAGTGCGTGGTTGTCAACCATCGCGACCACCGTATCAAAAACAAGGAGGATTTTGAAAAGGAGATGCGGTTGAAGATGAATGATCTCGGTCTATGCTGTTGTCAGGAGAAGGATCGCTTAGAGAAGAACATTCACAGAGTTGAAAAAGATCGACAGGATATGCATCTTACTATCAAGAACCTGGAGGTCAAAGTAAAGAAAGAACATGAAGTGAGAGTTCTGCGTCTGAAAGAGAAGGAGAAAATGCTACTAGCTAAGATCGAATCACTCAAGAAGGGGTTTGATGATGAATGTGATGACTTGAAAGCCGCTAAACGACAGAGGATCAAGAGTATGATGAGCTCCCTAACCTTGGTAATGGTTGATAGATTGACAAGCTTAGAGGGAGAGAATCTGTCAGCTCATACCTGTTTGTGTAATGATCTAGAGAAGTTTTTGAAGGAAACAAGTGATGAGAGTACAGGGTGTGTCAAACAAAAGGCAGAGAGCATAGAGTTTCATCTTGCAGATGAGCAGCTCCTTTGTCTAGGTCGCATAGAGCAAACAGCGACCCTTGTGAGAGAATTTGAGTTACCAGGGGACATGTCAGCAATAGCTGCTGTGTCCCAGGAGGCTGTGGTGGTTGGGTATGGAGATTGTAGAAGAGGCACTGACTGCTTCTTTGTGTCAGGTGACAAGGAACAGTATATGAGTGATGATGTAGGTAATGTTCATGGGCTTGCATTCCTTTCAGATGGCAGATTAGTAGTATCTCATGATGAGAAATGCTGTGTGTATAACACACCAGAAGCACTCAACACAGGTATAGAATATATGTGCACAGAAAGTGAGAATTATGTCGTGTTGTGCAGTGACCAGCAAGATAACATCTATGCTGTCAATACCAACACAGAAATATACCACTTCTATGGTGACAACCCTAACCCGCAGAGAGTAATCCCTACTGGGAATTTCATACCGGAGCAGATCTGTGTTACGAAGACGGGTGTAATGATATCCAGTTCTTGTAACAATACAAGTACACCTAGCAAAGTTACTGTATATGACAGGGAAGGTCATGTGGGTAGTTCCATCACAGTAAGTGATTTTGAATGTGATGAGGATGTCGTCATTGTTGATGATGATGATGGTGATGTCCGTGATGATGCTGATGTTATCGTTAATAATGGTGATGGTGAGTACATGTACCTGTATGCTGCAGTAGACAGCCAAGATCGAGTGCTAGTTGCATGGGTAGGGCCCGGCTCTAACTTGTTTGACCTGAATAGATACACACTTCAGGGAAACAAACTTGTCAAACAAACAGTCTTCAAGCAACTTGAGTTCCCTCATCCGATTGATAATGTATGTGGTTGGTGTTACATGGTCAGCTTAACACCAAACCTAATGGCTTTTGCCTCTGGGAATCATTTGTATTTCATAAAAGTTTAATTCCATACAAATAATGTACATCAAGACACATTTCCCTTAACCCGAAGTGCAAAGGATTTGTTAAGCATTTCTGTAGATTATTATTTACATGTATGGTACACGCAAGGAGCAAAGAGCTCCCAAACAACTCAAATATTTTAAAGTGGTCAAAGTTAAAAATCATGGGCATTCAACAAAGGTGTTCCAAGGAAGCACAGGATCAGTGGCAACAGTTCTTTTCCTTTTAGTGGCTGATATTTAGAAAAACACTGTAAAGCTCACATGCTTTACTGAAATCTGTAAACTGCAAGATGAGCAAAAAATTATGTCACTGAAAAGTCTTCATTGGGTATTAGATAGTCATTAGGTCACAAACAGGTGATACTTTTATCTTTTCTTTTGCCTTTAAAGGGTACCAATCACCAAAAAATGTTTTGCTCTGTATGTTAGAGGTTCCATGTTGTTATAATGTATTCAAAATATGGGCTTCAAATATTGATTCTATAAAGACATACTGCAATTCTCATGAGTAGACTACTTGACGAACCTGTATGCGCATGCCAAGATAAGGGCTTGCACGGAACCGAGCTCCTAGTTTCGTTCTTGCACAAGCATTTTCATGTTCTCCTTTATTTCCCTCATACTCCTCAACTGTTGACCTGTAGAATGCCGGATAAAGTTCTTTGTGGTTGACTTTATAATTTCTAGATGTACACAAATTATTTTTTCAGGAATCAGGTGATTGGTACACTTTAAATATACATGTATATTATTGTTTCCCCTCAAACTGTAATTCAAGCTTTGTGTAGTTATTGCGTAGAAATTTGTAAGATGTTTAATTGACCCTGTAATTTAGAACATAAAGAGGGAGAGAAAAAAAATGTTCTGTATTACATGAATAGTCTTCTTTCTGACAGACGCTGTAAAGGGATATTACACACCTACATATACATGTTTATTTTGTCATCTCTGAAACAGAGGAAGCAATATTACTATGTTTCACTCAGTTTTACGTAGTAAGCATACTAAATTCATAACTTCTCAGACAGTGCACTTGCCCAACTAATATTGCTTTGTAATATGTTATCTAATAGTTGTAAAGTTGTCATCAGTGAATCACAGTACTGAATTGCAAGTTTGTATTATATGTGTGTAATGTATTTTCAATATACTTTGTAGGGACTCAGAGGCTTCCATCCTGCTCCCCCTTGCTCTTACTTTTTGACTATTCATTTGGTATACCCATTTTCAGAGCTTTGCATAGCCTACCCCATCATTGTTGAGTTTCATTCTCTCTCTCTCTCTCTCTCTTTCTTTTTTTCTTTCTCTATTTTCTATTTACAGTATCCCTCCAGTCTTTTGTGTATAGCACTTATCTCTTCTGCAGTTCTGCATCTCCTTCATTGATATCACTTTCCCTCCAATTTCTCTTGTTCTCATTAATCCTTTTCTACTTACATGTTCCCTCTCTTATATTTTCTTTGCTTTATTTTCTTGGCTGCATCCTCTATCTCTGTTCAACATTAATTAGTGAAGTGATTTGTAAAGCATTCTTTTTTTGCCTTAACAGAACCATTGACCAGATAATCACAAAAATAATTTCAACAGCATATTGCAAAAGAATAATTGAAATTGTGCTATGGTTTTGAGATTATGTATTAGACTAGTGCATATTTGTATTTTTATGCATACATGTAAAACCATAGTACTGCACAAGAGAAGGCCCTCTGTATTGTGGAAGTCTTTTTCTTTCTTTACTTTGTCTTAGATTACAGTCAGTTAGTTTTACAAGAAAATGAAAGTTGATATTTAATACTTCACTCTGTCATTTGCATGACTGCCTTTTCTGTATCCTTCATGTAACCGCAAAGTAGTGTGAGAAGTTATTCTATTTTAAAACCGTCACTGGTCATTCAATGCAGTAATGAACGTTTTCAGCATATCACGGTTTGTTTGTTGTCGTTTTTATCGGGGGGGGGGGGGGTTGTTTTTGTTTTTGTTTTTGTTTTTATTTTCTGTGAAAGATATACTCAATTGACACTGTTTCATTTATGATTTATATTAAACTTTGCATAAAAGATAACTCAGTTTTAGTCATATTTTTACATCAATGTATATGGTCTTGTCCAATATAATTCAGATTAGATTTGATGATTAGATGATTAGATTAGAATTATATGAGACTAGATTACATACATGTATGATATAATAATTGAATTATATCACAAAGAGAAAAATGAAACAGTTACAGAAAAGATCAAACCAAGACACTTTGTGAAATTGGGAGAGAGGGAGAGCAAGGGGGAGGAGGGGAGGGAGCAAGAAGAAGGAGAGAATAAGAAGAAAAAAAGAGAGCGGAAGGAGAAACTTGAAAGGCGGTTGTTATATTATAAGAGAAAAAGAGAGAAAATTAAAACAAATCAAAGAGGAGAAAGCAGAGGGAGAGAATTATATATATTGGGGATTGAATGATCATTATTCTGACACATTGCAGAAGTTTCCCTTTTCTTTTTTCTCCTCCTTTCTCTTTCTCCTTTTCCCTTTCCTCTTTCCTCTCCCTTTTTTCCCTCTCCCTTTTTTTTTTTGCCGGCAGAGGCGCATTTGCCGACAGCAACTTGGGTGGGTGGGGGGGGGGGGGTAGGCTACACGAAAAAGCTTGATTTAAAAAAAAAAGGCATTGTGATACAAAAAGGCTGTGATCGACAGCACAAAAACAGGTTCTCAAATTTGTCACAGGCATTAGGTAAGCCTACTATTAGCGCCACGTACACCCCCCCCCCCCAAAAAAGAGGGGGTTAAACATTTTATCCCAAGGGGAGGGGGCACATCAGTAATTTTATTTTATGTGCACTTTTTTCAGTTCTCTGTGTTGAGGTGCGGTAGATGGGAATTGTCTCTCCACCGCCCCCCCCCCCTGTTTCTGTTCCAGTAGGCCTTGTTCGCTAGTTGTCCGCTTCCTGTTTCTCGAAGCCATCTTAGCTAAGATCAACGACAACTAGCCAGACCTATATGCCGCCTCCAACCCATCGATCTACCCCGTCATATATACAGGGGCGGATCCAGGATTTCGTATAAGGGGGGGGGGGGGCACACAAATGCAGGATTGTCAACTTTGGGAAACTGCTTGGAGGGAGACCCATATTTTTTTGGTCTCGCCAGCCCTCCAAAAGTCGCTCAGTGGGGGGGGGGGGGGGGGGGGGGGGGGGGGGGTATCCTCTGACAAGCAAAAAAGAGAGAGAGAAAAAAGGGATTTCTGGTCGAAAAGGGGGGGGGGGCACAATGCATTGTTTTCCCTCAAAAGGGGGGGGGGGGTACGGGCCGGGATTGCCCCCCCCCTCCCTAAATCCGCCACTGATATATATATTTTTTTATTGACGTGCAGCGCCATCACATGTCATTTATATTGGGTAGATTGTGGTCGGCAAAAAGGGACACTACATACTTTAACAACAACTCCTTCAAAATTATCTTCCTTTAATCCGGAATTTATCTATGTTTATATTACTATGAAAATTATATGAAAATACGCAGTGTTTCTATTCAAGGCTTGTCTCAACTGAACTATAGTGAATCATCACTCTTTCCACATTCTAATGGATAAGAATACAAAAAACAAAACAGTTTGAATATGGTCTTTTCAATACGAAATAAACTGTTTTCAAATAAAGAAGACCAAAATCAAAACGAATCAATCATAGACTTGTAGCCTATATCAAAATGGGGTGGTATTTGAGAAGAAAAAAAAAAAAGGGAAAAAAAATGTAAAATTAATCCAATCACCATGATCACTGAAAACTTGCTGGAAGAACAAACATACTAAATATTGACAAATAAACATTGAGCAAGAAAAGAAAACAAGCCTGCCGTTAAGCAACGCAAAGGCTAGAAAATTAATATAATGAATTCATAACTTATTAGTGAAACGTTATTAACATTATAGTTAAAACTGCAGAATAGAAGGTATTTTCATTACCTTTGGAGTAAGTCTCTTAACTTCTGATGGCAAAGTTATTTTACGATATTTTTTTTTTCATTTTTTTTCTTCATTTTCATTTATTTTCATATTTTTCTCATGTTACATTTACATTTCAAAAATAAATACATAAATAACATAAAGGTAAATGGTCAATATAATATAGTGATTTTACTAAGAGAAATTATGATGGGACCTAGATGAAAGCAAGCTTGTAAAGCTGTAGGCTCCAGTGAAATAATTTGTGGTAATGAATGGAGGACGGATATGAATAGTGACCAATCAAAATAAATAAGAAAATAAAAAAAAAAGGAAAGAAAAAAGAAAACATGCAGTGGTGTTATATTTTCTTTCCTTTTTCTTTCAATGCAGACAAATGTACTTAAATTATTGTACAATTATGGGTGCTCAGCTGGTAAACGAACATTACGGATAATAAAAACGACTACATCTATAGATACATACATACATTCATAAATATACATAACAAAATAAACAAGCGGATTGTGTCAGCCGGCGCACTGTCGGATATAAAAAAACAAAACAAAATAAAAACAAAACAAACATAAGGACGATTATAATTATTATTATTATTTTATTCGGTAAATCAAAGTACATATATGTATAATTACAAAGAAGAACAAAACACAATACAGGAAGGTTGAAAATAATGTAATCGATCCCCCAAGAGTACTGACAAGTTGCCAGGAATGGGGCAGGCAAACTGAATCACCGAAACCCTGAGGGTCCCCCATTCCGAATGTATATGTTTTTAGACGTTTATCCGAGAGCACGACAGCCAAACCCGATACGCTTGCAAGTAAAAGTTATACATTGACATCAAGATATGTTTTAAACAGCAGTTCCTTCAGTTTAGGTTTGAAAGTATATAAAGAAGGACTTTCGATTAAGTCTAACGGGAGGGCATTCCAGTAACTGGGTCCTGTAAACATAATCGTTTTGGGGGCAAAAATAGTTAAGGTACGTGGAAGGTGATAAGCGTTGCTCTGACGTGTAGGATAAGCATGCATGTAGGGATCTATTTTTCCGAAACATTTGTAAAAATATTTCAGGTAGGTTATTAGCAGATAAATTATAAATTATAGAATAGGTCTGATACTTTTAGGATTTTGTTTGCGTGGAACAGGTTGTTAGTGTGAGACAGGTATCCTACACGATTAACATTTCTAAAATCACGTTTTTGAATGCGAGAAAGTATATTTATCAAATTTCCACAAGCGTTACCCCAGGTGAGATATGGGTCTTTCATATCTGATCGATTAGCATGAAATGACGTGCTACGTACCATAATGAACAAGAAAATTACATTTTATCTCTTGTATCAGAATGACAAACCGTGCAGGTTATGTGAAAACAAATAATTAAAAGATCTTCGTATTATATGGTTTCTATAATAGTAAGGTACACAGACAAGCTTTCATTAAAAAGATTTCAGGTCCATTTTCGTAAATAAGGGCCCATCAAAGGGACCACTGAGTCTTGTTCAAATAATTCAGTGCATGAGCTTCAATAATATTGTTTTCTAAAGTGATATGTACAAAGCACCATAGTTCGAAATTCCAGCATTCAAGGAGAAATTCTGAGTGCTAAAATTAAAGTTTGAAAACGCATTTCCGGCGAATATGGCAGGATTTGTTAAACGGTCCAATACGTAGCTTTTTGTGTGCTCCCCAAAAGAAAAAGTGCAAAGAATGTATGTAAATTCATATTTGTTAGTTTTCTATTGGCACACTCGTAGCCAGGATTGGTGTGGGGGGGGGGGGTGCGGGAGGGGTGGTTCCTTCTCCCGCGCGGAGCGCGGAAGTTTTGGCATCTGTTTAATTCGAGAGTGAAAAGTTCCACTTGTGGATACATATTATTGCTGTTTTGATACCCCGTTTCAGTGGCGGATTCAGGGGGGGGGCACTCCCGGCCCGTGCCCCCCCCCTTTTGAGGGAAAACAATGCAATGTGCCCCCCCCCCCCCTATTTACGATTGTGCCCCCCCCCCCCTTTTCGAGCAGAAAACCTTGTTGTTGTTGGTTTTTTTTGTTTTTTGTTTTTTGTTTTTGCTTGTCAGAGAATTATGGAGGGGAACTGGACCCCATAAACCCCCCCCCCCCCCCCCCCCACTGAGCGACTTTTGGAGGGCTGGCGAGAGACCAAAAAAATATGTGTCTCCCTCCAAGCAGTTTCCCAAAGTTGACTATCCTGCATTTGTGTGCCCCCCTTATACGAAATCCTGGATCCGTCCCTGCCCCGTTTGATTTAGCTTTGATATCATTTTAATAAGTACCGCTGGAACTCATTCATAAGAAACCTTTTCACACTCATACAATTAAGAATTGATAAATAATAAAACTTACATCTAGAAAGATATATATAAACTATACGTATACATTAAAGTGATATAGTGCAAGTAAGCAATTTCAAAAGTTTTTAAAAACCGATATGGTAGAAAGCTAGTTGCGTCATTTTCTCCAATTTTGATACATTCTTTTCCGTGAAAACAGATATTACTCTCACGTAAAAAAAAAGAAAAAAAAAAAAAAAAAAAAAAAAAAGATAATACTTTTAGGTAAGTTCGTATGAAGACAATTAATTTCACAATTTTCATTCAACATGAACAAATTCTCGCTTCTAATGGTAGTCTGAGGGGGTGGCGGTTTTTATACATGCCACCTGTAATCTCATAAAGGGATAGGCCTATACATCTACATCATCTGCATCTGCACAATCACAATGGTTGATTCTTGCCCGTAGTCAAAGAGCAACTTTTCACTTGCGTTATATATTCTCCTTTCTTCCTTCCTTCTTCCTTTCCTTTTTTCTTTTCCATCTTTTTTTTTTTTTTTTTTTTTGTTCTTTTCCTTTATATTGCGTTTTGGAAGGGGCCCCGCCCCACCGCCACTTGACCTATGGGCCTGCCTATTTACACTCATATGTTTACTCTTAGGGTAGACTTTTCTCAAATAAAGAATTTGGTTGTGGTTAAAAGCATTTGATTATAATGTATAGAGTAATAGGTGTCAGAACATTTCTTTTTTGTACAGCTATAGATGGATAGGCCCTATAAAGCAAATAATTTTGCCATCATGACGTGAATTACGCTGGAATGTATTTGATCATTATGGGGACACTGGATTAGCCAGTTCATCGTGCAGGATAGACATGAATGAGAAACAGGACCGATGAGAAAAGCTATTTGAAAATATGGAAAATTAAACATGTGGGTCTCATTTCATATACATGATATAAGTTCGCTGCAAATACAATCGACTTAACCCTTTCAGGACAGGAATTATTCAAGGGATAAATTGATTACATTTTGTTTTTAAAATTGGTAACAATAATATTTTTCTTTTAGTGCTAGATGGTTCTAATAGGTGTAATGTCTTTTAGAACAATAAACGTGGTTAGTGATTTTATCGATACGTTGAAAAAATTGCCAATTTTGATGAAAAACAATGATTTTGAATCTCTCAATGTGTTGCCAATTTAAGGATTTTGAAGCTTATTCTCCTTTTTAAAATTCCTGACATCAAACGCAATATGGTCATGTGGCAAAAATGGACATAGCATGTGCAGAAATTTTTGCTCTTTCTACTCATACATCTGGTATATTTTTTAGAGCTCTGAATCAAAACTTATTAAGCCAAACCACAAAATGTGGTCAATTGTCTTGAAAGGGTTAACGAAGGGTGCTGATGGTGTCTAACGACACAGTTACGGTGACAACTTTTTAGTGAAGTTTATATGAGTCTTAGCATTTTTATCAGGCCTTTAAATAGCGCCTTCCACAAAATCACCAGCCTTAAATTATGCGGAGTGTGCGCATGCGCATTTCACGAGCTAATGGGGATATCGCTGATTTTAGAAGGGCCGAGAAAAGGACACTTTCAACATGTTCAAGGGTTGAGCTCTCCTTTTTTTTTTTTTTCTTTCTTTTTTTCTCCTAACGCCGGCACTATAGGGTTTTTCGGAGGGGGGGGGGTGCAGAGATAAAGATGTGACGGCGCTTTTTTTTTTTTTTTTTTTTTTTTTTAGTTTCTTTTTTATTTCACTTCGTCAGAAATTCTTAAAAGAATCCTGGATCCGCCCCGGTCGATACCACCTATTATTTATGTAAGGGGGTGGGTTTATATAGTAATTATGCCAACAACTTGCCTAATCATTTTTAAAGAAAAAACATTGATAGGCCTATATCTGCCTTATATATATATATATATATATATATTATAATATATATTTATATATTTGTTGGGGGGGAGGGGGGGGGGGGGTCAAACGCAGAGGGACTGTCTGACGGCTAGGGTTATAGTTACACAAGTAGGGAACGGTCTAGTGGACATGGTGGAAGGACGGTCCAGTGATTATACTACAAGAATTATAGGCCTATCGCCGAATTATGTGGGTGACACGACATTTGCTCCTGCGACATTTGCTCCGCCGGCCATATCTCGAAAGGTCAATGGTTAAGGTCAAGGTCATGATTATTATTATTTTTTATTTTTTTTGTTCAGGACAATGTGAAGATTAGGATTAGGATTAGGGTTAAGGTTAGGGTAGGTTTAGGATTAGGATTAACATGGCAAAGTTAGACCGGAGCAACTGTCATAGGAGCACATGTCATGGAACCAATTACTAGTATGTGTCGTTTAGAAGGTTTCTTCTGTTAGTCTGCACCCTCCCCCTGCTTTTCCGCCTCTCTCTCTCTCTCTCTCTCTCTCTCACTTTGATTTTTATCAGTGTCGTAATTCTGTTCTGTCAGTCTACCCCCCTCTCTCTTTCTTTTGCTTTTTAATATGGCTGTCTCTCTGTCTATCTCTCTCTATCTTTCTGTCTCTATTTCTCTTTCTCGCTCTCTCCCGCCATCCTCGCCTTTCACAAGTCATGATGGCTTTATCTATCTGATTTTACCTTTCTCTATTATCCCCTCTCCGAGTTCTCCTCTCCTCTGTTTCTGTCCATCTCATTCTCAGCTTCTCAGACCCTCTCCAACACACATGCACTTCTTTTTATTTATTTTTTCTTTCTTGCAGCACACTTAATTTATATCCCCTCTCTCTGTCTGTCTGTCTCTCTCTCTCCATCTTACTTACCAACCGCCCCCCCCCCCCCCCCTCTTCTCGTCTGGCGGCTGGCTGGCAGAAGGGCGCGCGCATGCCATGAAGCGAATTTCTGGTAACGCGCTTCTAAGATTCTGATTGCTCTAGCTCTATAATACATGTAATACCTTTTTTCAAACATGACAGGGATTTCTCTCTGTATCAAGTAATAAAAAGTGAAAATGGATGGTAATTACCTAATAGTTTCGTATCAAATAAGCACATATGTTTGAAGTAACGGGTATTTAATGCTTACGACCTTCTGCTTTTAAACTGCAGTAGTGGGCGTCGCGTTTAGCAGAAACGCAACGCCCTTCTGCCAGTCCAGCCGCACGACGTTCCTATCTAGGGTGAAAACGACGTTATAAGCGAATTAGGGAGCAAGACAGCTTCGACAGAAAAGTGACCAACCGGGTCTTAATTCAAAGGTTTTATTGTAGCTGAAATGTAATGTGGAATTAAGGCACTATCATACAAATGGGTAAAAAAGGTGCATCAGAGTATAACAACATATAAGTATTACGTAAAAGATGAAACGAATGAAAGATTCAAGACACTTTAAGTGTTCCAATACACCAAAATATATTTTGATCTGTATGTTGGGGTTCCAAGATTTCAGCTCCAAGATTCCAGACCTGGAGGCGCAAGGGGGGGGGGGGGGGTGCTTATGCTTATGAATTTCGCGCAGTTTCTCATGTGCAGTAGAACCATTGGGCCTTCAACAAAGTAGGGGGATAGCCTATATAGCGCCAATTATCAATTATTTTCAGATATTTTGCTATTCTTTCCCATCCTTATGGCTAATGTATATCTCATTTTGGATATTTTTTATGCTCCTTTCCTACATGTTCACTTTATTTAACCGATTTAGATGGACTATTTTGAAATAATAATAATGATAATGGGTTCTTGTATAGTGCACATGTCTGGCAAACTTGACACTCCTGGCGCTCCACAATTATTACCCTGGCTTTAGCATGGCTGCCCTTAAGGCGCTCTAGCATTTAAGGAATTAATTCCTGTCAGGTACCCATTTTCCTCACATGGGTACGAGCTGTGTGGCAAATTGTAGATTAGACACTAGTGCTGGGTAGGGATTCGAACCCGTACCTTGTGGTTTACAGTCCGGGGACTTATCCACCAGACCACAACACCGAACCCATTTATAATATGATAAACAAGAGTGAAAATGGTACCATGGTATCTCATTTAAAGGGAATCCAGCCTTAGCGGCAAGTTGTTCTGAAAGAAAGAGGACAAATCAGAGAGAGGCAGATGAGTGAAAGTTTGAACGAAGTCGCATAAACAGGGAAAGTTATGAATTTTGGAAAGTTGTAATTCACTATACGTATGGAAATTTTAAATTCAGCCGAATCGGTAACGTCACAATGATGTAGAGGCGAAGACTCCCCCTTTTGCTTCAACATACAAAATTACTGAAATGTCACTTGTTTAGTATGTATTATTCAGTAGGATATTATTTTCTTTTATGAGGACATATAAGCAACATGTTTTTTACAGTATATGCGCTTCGGAGAGAAACCGCAAATTAGGGATAATTTAGTGTCAGACCACACGGGAGAGTTGTCCCGCAAACGTATTATGTCACAATCGACTCACCAAATTGCCATATTTAGGATTCGCATAGATTGGAGTGATCTCCAATTTCTTTCTACTTTCACCATTCTGTTTTTCTTATTTTTCTGCTCAGTTCACACAAAATCACATACCAAATGTTTGACCTGTCCTTTAAGTATACAGTAAAAACAAAACACCCCCCCCCAAAAAAAAATGGGATCATACGGTAATCATGAATCATGCGAATGAGTACTATAATACAATAAATATAATTTTTATCATACATGCTTCTATACAGTCGAACGGGGGGGGGGGGGGCTTGCTGGGGACGGAGCCCCCCCCCCCCTTCCCTTAGCACTTTGTCACTAGAAAAAATTCAGCGAATTGTTAATATTAGTCATCATATTCGGTATTTCTCTCATTTTGAAATTTCATTTTGTACAAATTCTTATAAAATAACATTTAATCTAAAATAGTGTGATTTTTTATTCCCCTCGATCACTTCATTCGCTCTGAAAAAGTCAGAAGCTGGAGAGCTAACATTCGGAGAAAAGACGTCAGGTCCCTTGTGAAATAAAGTCCGTACTCCTTTTTTTTTCTTTTTTCCTTTTTTCTTTGCGCAATTTATTTTGGAAAACAGGTTCCCAATTTAGAAGAAGTAGCTAGGATTACCATGAAATGGAAAAAAAAATGCGTATGAAACAAATGATTTCTTAGTGACAAAAGATTATTCCATTCTGCACCGTTGGACATTCATAATTGGTATACAATGAGACTTATTCATATGCCTCATATATAATAACTGTAAAAGTCTTCTTTATAGACATTAAAAAAAAAAAAAGATTATCCACATAATGCTGTTCATACTGTCAAACCATAAGATAGGTACATCATTCTCCGAAAAGGTGTGCAATTAGAGATGTACACATGACAAAATTTCAGCATTAATGATTTCATTAAATTCTTATGAATTTCAGAAACTTTAAATCCTTACGAATGCAAAATAGTCACATGGATGATTTTCGGCTCCAACATTTTTTTCAAGAAAATATTTGCAAACTCAGTGACCGTTTTTGAACATGTTGAACATTTTGAACCACATCTCAGATACTTTACCAGAGATAGTATCTTAGAAAACCTTTGATTGTCTGTTTAATTCTTGCTTAAAA